>PVJA010000345.1:0-185338 GCA_004027025.1 Myocastor coypus | reverse complement strand
TGGGCTGGAGGGGTTCAAAAAAAAAAAAAAGTGGGGGGAGGGGAAGCGGGGAAGGGCAAGGCGGGCCAAGGATCCTGACCCAGCTGGTGCGTGGGTCTGGCTAGCACCAGGTCGGGGCTGGAACCACTCAGTTTCTGTCTGTCTGTCTGTCTGTCTGTCTCTCTCTGTCTGTCTGTCTGTCTGTATGCTTCTGTCTCTGTCTCTGCCTCTGTCTCTGTCTCTCTCTCACACACACACACAGACACACACACACACACACACACACACACACACAATCTCTGAAATAAAAGCTAAGGGAATTGTTTTTCACTTTGTTTTCCTCCCCCTCGCTCAGAACCTGAACATCCTGACATCTTGACCTGGTAAGTACTGAGATCAGAAAAAGCAACATTAATTGAGGAGACCATTCATAGTTAGCCACTGTGGTAATTTTTTTCCTTTTGCTTTAAGAAAATAACCCACAGTGACACACGCAAACATGCTATTTCACTGATGGAGCCACTCAACCATGTATCCAACCTCATTTAAAACAATTTCATTTATGTCATATAAATATTATATAACCATTACAAACCATTCATGTAATCTCATTAGTTGCTTTCTTCAATGGTTTTGAATCACTCATTAAGCAAAGAAACATCCATAAGAATAGCATGATTTAAATTTGGATTTATAGATATATGCCGCATTAATGAGCAGTGTTTGTTGATTGCTTATTATATAAAAGATACAATGGTAAGAGCTTGGTATGCAACATTTCATGCCTCTGTATAAATTGATGGAATTATTGCACTCCCTGTGTTACACTGGCTATACAAAGTGTGAGACAAAGGAGCAGGACTCAATCTCAGGCTGTTTGGATGAAATACTGTTCTAGTAATACAAGCAGCACTGTAGTAGGCTGCCACCCTACTTTGTACCCTGGATATTTTCTGCACCACAAAAAAAAAAATTCTTCTCTGTTGAACACATAGTTTTGATCTACATTAGAGATTTTACACTTGGGGTGGGGGGTCAGGTGGGAGTTAATTTTTTAGGAGAAAAGGTAGGTCCATGGAGGTTTCCGGAGTGTATTCTTTCTCTTTCTTGTTTATGAAAGCAAGAGGTGAAATTATGTTTCCCTGGAATGTAGGCTAAGCTAAACATTCTTTTAGAAGTCTGTGTGCCATGGGATAAGATTACTTGTTCTGCACATGAGCCCTTCTTTGAGAAAATCCAATAGCAAGATAATTATTGACAGTGAGACAAATTAAGGGCAATTATTCCTGTCATAAATGCTTCTTATAAAGCCTTGGTCAAAAGATTTCTTTAAATAGAAAACTAGCTATTCTAGTGCTTTTCCCAATGAAATTCAATAAACTCACTACATCATCAACAATAACCTTGAACATTTCATAATCAAAACAGCCACATAGAATAATATATACTGGCAAGCTGAAAAGAGAAACTTATTAAACATCTCTGATGTGCTTAAATTCCTACTTGAGTTAGGCCCTGTGAGGAAATGCCATGAGGGTTTGATGTCTGTTTAGTTGAAGATCTGTTCAATGGATAAAGGCCATCTCTTTGGAATTTGTTTTCTCCACTGATTTCTAGGTATGTCTAGGTAGTAATAGACAAATTCTTGCTGGACAATTTCTCTGAGCATATTCTTGGGTGAAATTTTTTCTTTTTCAGTAGCAATTCTTTGTGAAGAAATGATTAAAAGACTTGAAATTGATGCACAGCGTAAAGATGTAGGGTTGTTAGAGTGCCACCTGCCTCCTGTACTGAGCATTATTTTAAAAATAATGTTTGTAAAAGCACATAAGCTATAAAAGGTATATGAGGCTTTACAGATAGCTTTATATAATGTAAGTTGGACTCAAAGCAGAGGCTATTTTTGTTAATTTTTTTCTGTGTATCCCCAAGGCATTTAACAGCATTTATTTCTTATTTCTTTGTTGTTGTTGTTGTTGTTGTTTATGTCCAGCTTAGCCTGCCCTGTGGGTGCAGCTGGTACAGCATGTGCCAGTGATTGAACCATAGTCCCTGTGGTTTCCTAAACTTGCATAAGCAGGTGCTGTAGACAGGTAAGACATCTCACCAGCTCTTATTTCCTATTTCTTAATTAATGCAAATAACTAGGCTTAACTTTCAACATAATTTCACTGACTCCTTATGCCATTTTAGAGGAATGTTTTATGCATCTGGAGCTGAGGTTAAAGTTGGCACTAGATATTGCACCAGTGATCAAACCACTGTACAACTTGAGGTTATGAGAAGCATTTTGGAGGAAATTATGAGATGCTACAAAATATAGAGTGGAAGAATTGAACTTTGCACCATGAGATGTTAACAGCCCTTGAGGAAGTGATATTTATGCCTAGTTGTGAGGGCTAAAGTGGGATCTAGACAGAAGGATCTAGACGTGCAGATGGGGTCACAGGTTTATCTAGAGATAGCAGCCTGTATGTAGGGCTGAAGAGAGAAAGAAGTCTTCTGCTAACATGGAACTAAAAAAGCAGGTGTGGAGAGCTACGCACATGCTCTCTTTATGTCTGTAATCCAACAGTGGCTACTTCCTGACATTCTTAACACTGTGCACTATCCATATGTCCATGTTTTTTTTTTTTCTTTTGAGGAACTATTTGCAGTGAGCTTTCAAAAATAACAATCAGAAAGGATTTCCACTTTAAAATAGTAACTGGAAGGCTGGCAGTACAGCTCAGCAGACTAGGCACTTGCTTAGGTAAGTGCAGGGGCCAGAATTTGATCCCTGGCACGATGCTGACCTGCCCCTGGGCTCACTGAGCCAGTGATGGAGTCCAGTTGTGGTGGCATACACCTATAATCCCAGCACTAGGGAAGCAGCAATCAGGAGGATCACCATAAGTCTAAGCTGCACAATGAAACCCTGAAAAAAAATGTAGCAACTGATTGTGTTTAATGTAGCTCCCTTGCACTTTCAAATAAAATGCCTCTGAAGCTTAGGCAACTGTAGGGATAGTGGTTTGATCCCTGGCATCACATGCTGCACCAGCCCCACCCCCAGGGCAGGCTGACCTGGCCATTAAAAAAAAAAAGTCAAATAAAATGCCCCTGAAAACAAAGACAGAATGAATGGATATTCACAGTGTAACTGAAAGTTTAAAACAGTATTATCCCCAGTTAAATGTTCATAATCTGAAAAGCCAATTATACAGCTGGCTTAAATGATTGCTGGTCCATCTATAGTTTTAATCTTAAACATCTTTTCTTTTATTTAAATGAAGGCCAGTGACTGGAAGTTACCTCAGCTGGAAAAGCACAAAAAAAATCTACATTACAGATGCCAATGGAAATCAGGGCTTTATTTTCACTATAGTGACAGTCATAGGCTAGAAAGATTTTGACACATCCCATGAATTGACCTGTGCAACCTAAGCCCTTTGCCCACCAACCTAGTATCTACTCTGTGGATTAGAAACAATTACTCATCTAGCTATCTTCAACTCCCACTGCCAGAAAAAAACTCAAATAACTCTTTTGTATGGTGTTCTAGATTTCCTACAATTTATTCTTTCCAAATCAGCTTTCACTATATGCTCTTAGATTGAAACATACTAGGAAAGGATATTTTAATTCAAATAATAGGCTGGAATGTCTAAAGTTGTGGTTATAAGAACTGCCTACATCAAAGTGGTAGTTGAATCCAGGAAAGTAGGAAAGTTAAATTACAGACAAAAGAATAAACTTAGCTAGAAAAATAAGATCTGACTCTAAATAATACGATAACTCCAAAACAAATGGCCTGCAAATGCAGAAAAGGAAGGTAGCAGTTTTAACAAAAGCGATAAAATAGTAGCTGCATTGTCACAGGTTAAGAATAATAGACTGGACTCAGTATTCTGATGCCGGTCGTAGTCAGCCACAACAGCAACTGGCATAAGTCATGTAACCTCCAGGTTGTTATTCACCATCTAGTATTAGTTTACTTACTTAATTGTCATAGCGTATGAAAGTGTAGGACAAACATTCAAGGGAGACGTATTCTAGAGAGAATGCTGAGAGTCACCCAACAGAGCAAGACCAATCTATGTCATCAATGATTTGGACAAGTGAAGCAATAGCGGTTACAAGTGAAGTGCACTATGGTAGCATTAGGGAAATACCGTGGCCGAGCGCATTGGCTGCAGAATCACCCGGAAGTGAAAGAGTAATTCATATACAAGACTCTTTTCTGAGTGGATTGCTCTTTTGCCTTCCCTTTCCTCCCCCTGAGGAGAACCAGCATTCAGAAGAGTTACTACAAGTCAGGCTTGAAAATTAGTCTGGGTGGAGACATTGCCCTCCTGCACTTAGAATGAGCTTTGTCTTTGTCCATCTGTAAGTGGCTGAATTTGGATTTAAAGGAGAATAATATTTTAAAAATACATACATGAAAACCAAGGAGTACAAAAGACAGCCGTGGAGACAATGGCTTAGAAAGCTGGCCGTCATTTATCTTCCACTGCTGCTGTGAACTGGTTAAATTTATTTCCATTATTTTTCCATGTATGTGGTGGCAGAGAGATTGAGTGACTTGCCCAAGGTCCCACAATCTAGATCTCTTGACTCCCATCATAATGCAGTATTGATTTCACTGGAATTGATAGGCAAACTCTGTGAATGGCTTCCTGGGCTGGGGAAGGAGGAATAAGTGCTTCTCAGCGAAACTTATGTGGGTTTGTATTTGAATGCCCAAAACCAGTGCTCAATTTTCCAGTAAAGGCATATTAAAATATTCTTAATATTTCTCAGAATACAAAGAAAAATAGTCCCTTTAACTACAATTTTCTTCTGGTAACTGAAACTGAAGTGACAAAATGAGTTTTCATGGCTGTTTCTGTATTTCTGGTTATTGTTCTGGGCAGGTGTACCCTGATGGAATGGACTGACCCAGGGCAATTGAATTCCATTCGCTAAGATAGTTGCAAGGTCAGGATCAAAGACACCCTTGTCCAGTTATAGAGTTTGTAAAGTCACATCCTTGGATTTTGTCCAGGTTACAAGGCATTCTTTATATATATATATATATATATATATATATATATATATATATATATATATATATATATATACCAAAACAAAAAACAAGGGGAAAAAACCTTCCAAGGGACTTCTGTTTGAATGACCATGTCTGATAGTGTCGTCTCCACAATCTCAGAGGCCCCCGTTATCGCAGAAAAGAGAAACACACGCATCAGTGAATCGTCAGTCTTGCAGTTGCTTGATCTTGCTCGGTCTCTTCACGACATTACCATTCAATTACCTCCACCAGCAGCTCTTACTTTCAATTACATCTCCACATTGATTTTTTCTTCCTATTATTCCTGCGTTAGCTCCAATTCTTCTCTCTGATGCCTGTCAACTCCATTTTGGAGCTGTGAAATGAGCAGGAACACATTTCTGAATGGCACACACAATACCCTCTTTGATGAGGAAATAAATCTCTTATTTGGCAAAAGAAAGAGGCATGATGGTCTAACAGCTCATAAAATGAAGTGAAAGTCTTTGTGTATGACTCCTCATTTAACCTTATTTTCCTGTTTCTCCTTTCTTGCTAATGCCTCCATCTTGCACCAATAAAAAGACAATCTGAGAATAAAAATCTCCACTGTAACGATTCCCTCCTCTGTTTCCATCTCAGTTTAGAACACTCAGAAGCCAAGAATACCAAACCAAAAGGGTCCCTGGTGGTTCAAATTAGCCAGATCTTGAACTGTCTTTCAAGAACTGATGTGCCCCTGCCACACGCATGCTAATAAATATATAAGGATAAAGGAAAAATCAAGTTATCTAATGAATTGAGTGAAACCCATGTTTAATGAAATAATGATACCAGCTTTGTATACTGTTATCTTTTTTGTTGAATTCTGTTATTTTGAAAAGCAAACTATAGATAAGCAGAAAGCCAGTTTCAAATAACTGTAATAATATGATATGGACCCCCAACTATTGGTTCCACCATGGAAAAATGTTCATCTGGAAAGATACCCTTGGACTGAGAGCCTCTACAGGTTATTCATCCAGGCTTCTTTTCTCACTCCAGCTTGGATCTGACTTTCAAGTTCTGAGGTAATGGAAGTGTTTTTTCCCCAGTTCCCTGGGTATATAAGCATGTTGTGGTCAACCTCCTGGGAATATGAGAAATGTGTGCAGAGGTACTGAGGGCCAAAGGTTTATCCTGACAGCAGCCGCTGCCTTCTCAGTGGATAGCCCTCAGCTTTAAGACCTTGCTCGGCCAAACAGAAGCATCTGGCCCAACCTCTCACATCTTTTCCAGGGCAGTCTAAAGGTGATGTGAAAATATGTCTGATTCCGTATCTCCAATATGGGGCATGTATAAGGACCACCTCCACTTCAGAGTTCCCTATAAAGGAAGATTTTCCTAAGGAAGCCTTATAACAAAATGTTTTCCTTTGCCCAAGACTGCTTGCTTCCATCCCAAGGTGGTGATCCCAGCATACTCCCTTAATGCTTATGCAATAAATACTACCTTCCTGCTAAACATAAACTGAAATCCTCTTATGTCCAGATCAGAACACAGAAAACTAATAAAATGACCTTTTGAGGTAATAAAAATGGCCCTCTATGTCACAAAAAGATCTATACAGGACCAGGGGACAGCCTGTTTTGCTAAGCCAACCACTGCTGCCTCAGCCTCATGTAGGTAATGCTCCAGCAGCTTCCAGAAAGTTCCTTCGTAGCTCGCTTCTACTTTGGCCTAAAACCTCACATGTATCTCTTATCTAGAGACCCAGAATTCTGTCTTTCAGACTTGCAACTACCTTACTTGCCCTTTCCTGGCCTTCCTTCAAGGCTCTGCACCCTTCTTACTCAGGTTCTGAAATATATAAAGATGTTATTAATACCTTTTCACTGACAGTACAAGTTTATCTCCCCAAAGAAGTCCTGACCTTGACAGCATCAAAAGCCTCCTTGTAACTCATTGTTATTTACTCTTCTGAGAGCAAGCAAGGACATTTATGGAATCTTCCTTCAGGTTGCTCCCTTAGAAACTATAAACTAGGTGGCTTGTGGAACAGAAATGTATTTTTCACAGTTCCAGAGGCTATAAAGTCCAAGAATAAGGTGCCAGCCAATGTGATTTCTGGTAAGGATTCTTCTTGGCTTATAGGAGCTCACATGTCCCCTTATCCTCACACAATATCACAGACTAAATGTTTACATCCTCCCATAATTCATATGATGAGTTCTTACCTCCTTCAATACTTTTAGGAGGTAGGATTAACATCTTTATAAAGAACACATCTGTTGCACTTCTTTTAAACATTTTTGGATCCAGGATGTTAAGGTAGGGCAGAATCCAACCATCTTCGACTTAGTCTCTGAAACTGGGATAAATGAACTTCTGTTTGGAAGATGCCTCGTCTGTGATGCTTAGTTATAGCTGGTTGAAGTAAGATAGTCAATTGGAAGATGGTATATATCTGTTCTTCATATGGCCACTCATCCCATCATATTAGTTCACACTCTCATGACCTAGTGTAAGGCTAACACCCTGACAAAGGTCTCATCTCTAAATGCTAGCAGTTTCTTGTTTGTTTCACACAAATTTAAGGTCAGTAAACAACTGATAAATTCATAAAGCACGACACAATCCACAACACTTGAAATCTTTCATCAGAGTCAATGCATCTTTCTGCTTACTAGGACATGATTTGAAACACCAACAATGTAAAGAAGATGTTGGATTTGGTTTATAGTTACAGAGAGGTCAGTCCATGGTACACTGGCTTTGAGACAGAAGCATCAGGGCAGAAGAGCATGGTCGACTGAAGATACTTAGTTCATGCATCCAGAAAACAGCAGGGGGACAGAGGAAGAGAGAAGGGCAAAGGACCAGAAAGAGACTCCAGGGCATGTCTATTTTTTTCTCCCACAGATACACCCTGTATTGCATCCTACCAAGACCCTATGTGACTCCCAAAGCCAATCAATTTGATTTTACATCATAACTACCAAAGACAGGAATCAAAATCCGCCTTCAAATCCAAGTGCTGTTTCCCATTAGCTGAGTGATCTTATCTCTTGCACTTAGACTCTCCGATGTAAACCAATTCTCCAATGCTGACCAACTCAAGTATCATGCACACAGCTGTCAAGAGCATCAAGGTTATGGCAAACACTCAATAGGTCTCATCGGTACCATCTTCCCACCACTTATTTCCTTTTAGTTCATCATTGTGCTGAATTCTGGGTAAGCTCACCCCATAGAGTGAACTCATGAGTCCTGGAAGAATTAAATGAGTAAAAGCACATGAAGTAACTACCACCAAACCTGTTGTGCAGGAAGTCCACCTTCCAGGTGGAGCCTTACACCCTTCCTTTCCCTCTCCCAAGCATCAGGCACTGCATCAACATTTTAGATCAGATGGTGAGGGGGCACAGTGCTCTCACTTAGGAAGAAAAGTTTTGCTGATTGGTTAAAAAAAAAAGCAGATCTGGAGGTAGCCATTCAAGTTCAAGTCACTGTTTTGTCCGTTTACTGGCTCTGCTACATTGCTAAAGCTGATGCCCAAATGGATAATATGCTACAGATTAGAGGCAAGCAGTTTACTTAGAAGATGCCATAAAATATAGAGGGAAATGGGAGAAAGAATGAAAGGAAAGGACAGTAAATGTTTCATTAACTAGCAGCTTTCCATTGTCCTAAGTAGAGGCTCCTTCCCTCAGAGTCCTTTGGAATATATCACAGAATGGCGCCGTGGAATGTTCAAGGGTCCTGGATAATGTATCCATATTCTTGCACTTCAGTGATGAAGGCTTGGTCTGGGGTCATTAACAGCAGCAGCCTCCCAGCGCTTTCTCCAGCTAGAGATGCTCAATAGGAGGTGTGCATAGGTTCATTGGATGGGCACTGGCAGTAACCCTCATGGTTGGGTCATCTGTATCTATTTCCTCATCCTGTAGAATGGATTAGATACTTAGCTTTATTACTTGTGTTTCCTCTAATACCAGTGACTCCTTGTGCCAACTGAGGCCAATTATCTGCTTCATCCATAAAAGAGTCATGCATCTAGATACATGGCATTTTTCCCATTACTTTGGATAGCTGGTGCGTCCTTGTGACTTTTAGCCTATGTGATGTAATGGAAGGGACCCGGGCCCCTTTCTGTGCTGGAAATTAAGAGAATGGGTGTATATTATTCACAATATGTATCCTTGCCTGGACAACTGCAGCTTCAACTACATAGCTGAGAATGATGCTTCCGAATGATGGATCAGTCCAGACAGAAACGGCGGGGTCTCTGATTGGTGACAGAGGAGCACTACTACTGCCCTAGCGAGCCTGCTCCCCTGGTAATCAGGACTATAGGTTTGGTGTCCTCTAAGATAGTATGTTCTGCATCCATTTGTAACCATTCTCCTGCAGCAGTGAACGTGCGGCTTTAGATAATGAATGGAACAATCCAAAATAAGGACTTAGAGAGCTGTCTGGCATAGGTACAGTTCTGACAAATAATGATTATGATTTCTATTTGCTATGGTATGGCCTTCTCAAGATGATCAGAACTACACACCCAAGCTGAGAAAAGGATAAAACTCTGGACACAGTCTGACATGTTGCAAGAGACATAGAAATTACATTCTGAGAAGACCAACACACAAAGTGGCCATTGCACACCTTAATGAACATGTGTTGTTTTAATCTTTGTGTGTGTGTGTGTGGGGGGGTCATTTTCATTACATCGTTCATTCTGATAATACTTTTTATGGTTTAAGTATCAGTATTTACATTTTATTGTTGTAATGGAGTTATGGAAATAGGAGACCATTAATCTTGAATGCAACTATCATTTGGAAAATTAAAACATGAAAACCTGACCTCAGAAATGTTTTTCACAAAATTCCCTCATATCTGCAAAGGAGTTGCTGGATGTGTCTGAGGAACTGCTAAGAAAGACACAACATCTTAATTCCATTGTGGCTGGCTTTTCATAGCTCACCCTTGAGGGATTCTAATCATTAATCACCCAAAGACTGTGTCTAGTCTCTGGCTGCTTTTTCTGGGAAAATCATATATCTTGAATTTTAAAGTCACAGTAATGATCCCCAAATGAGTCCAGGATGCAGATTTCTATTATTATCTACTCAGCTAACATTACTAAACCTAAGGTACAGTAGCAGGATTCTCTCTCAGGTGATGAATCTATATAAACATGTATGTAATACAATAGTACTTGATTCAGAGACAATCTCTGCAGAATCACTTCATGAATTCTGTATTTTCATTAAGGCAATACTCCAGGGCTTTTGCATCCACTTCTAATTCTATAAATTCCCTTAATTAATAACTAATGATGTATTTTTCTAAGTGAAAAAATTGTGTGGGCAAAATCCCAGCTGACCTTTCCCTCATCCTTTCACCATAGCTCATTCACACCCCTCTCTCCTTCCTCTACTCCTTGGCCTGGAACCAAACCAAGGATGAATGAAGCAGCTGCTGAAAGAGGTGATAGCCCCAGGCTGCAAAGTACTTAGCTTGCAAGAATAGGGCATGTAGAGAAAAGGAAAAAACTTGCACCTCCTGATGGAGAGAACCAAAGGGCCCCCACAGGCAACATTAAGATCTGTTGCCACCAACCTCATGGCAGTGCCCATGACAAGGACTCCTTCCTGGACTAAATTGTCTTTAGCAACTGGAAGGCCATGTTTTTATCTAGGTCTTGTCCTTCCTGTCCTGAGAGCATGTTAGTACTTTTAGTAAAAGTACTTTAGTAAAAAGTCCCACTTAGCCATTGTACAGAATCTCCTCTAGCTGTGAGACCCAATCAAGAACTTTCCCCTACACTCTTGATCTGCTGTTCCTTAGTCTGCTCTTCCTTCCAACTGCAATGCTCAAGAAAGCTCCGTCAATACCTTCACGTCCACATCCCAACTCTAGTCCATGCCAACAAACTTCTACTTGCCTCCATTATTTTCTAAGTTAAGTTGATTTTCTCTCCCTTATTGTAAAATTCTTGACCTTTATTGCAATACTCTGGAAAATAATCTCCTTTATTGTCTTTTCATCCAATGCACAAAACTTTTATTTTTCTCCTGCAGCCTTGTAAAATAAGCCTGGAGGTCGCTGTGCTTTGTGCTATAATAATGTGGCATGGATTTTGTTTTAGGCTCTGGATATTCTCATAGCCAAGTTATAACCGTCTTGCGGAAGTAAGCTGTGGGCTCCAGCTCTGCTCCGTTGATCTCCTATTACCATAGGCAAGTTGTTTACCTCAGACAGTTCTTGGTTGATTTCTGTGGGGATGGTCTGGACTGGCTACTCTTCCTCAGGGAGGAGATTAGGATGAAGCAGGTTGGCTGCAAGCAGGATGCAGGATGTAATCTGAGCTGGGAGGGATGATGGTCAATAGTGACCAGCCAGTGACCAGTCAGTGTTCAGCCAGGATGCATGAAGAACTTTGGAGGCTGGGGTCTGTTGGGCTATAAGAGTGGCAGAGATACGCTTCCCTACCACTTCAAGCTTCCTGTACTCACATGTCCTGTTTCTGCAGTGTCCAATCCAGCTTGTGTCTATTCTAGCTCTTCTCTTCCTTCTTTTGATTTTTTTTTAACATATTTGGTACAAGGTCTTACTATGCAACACAGACTCCTGGTGATCTTCCTGTTTCCACCTCCCCAGTGCTGGGAGTACAGGCATGCACCGCCACACCTAGTCTTGGTGGTCATTTCAGTGTACCTGGGGATGGGGCCAGTGTGGCATGTGGTTCCAGGGATCAAACCTGGGTCATCGAGCTACCCAGGCAGACGTTCAGACAGCTGAGTTATCCCCCTCTCCCATTCACACTATTTTGCATCATTATACATTTTCCATATTTTACTTCTTGAACATGTTCACTTATATAATTAATCATAAGGATGAACACTACACGGTTGAGAGTTAATGATTAAATACATTTGGGTACACTTGATTTCACATAGTGGACCTAAGAGAAGTGAGCCCAGCTTAAAAAGGATGTTTGCTTTTCTGGCTTCTACCTGTCAGCATTTCTTTTGCCTTGCCTTCGTTCTCCTCTTCTTCTCTTTCTCCTCCTTGTCTCCGATTCGCTTTCCTTCTCCTGTTCTTCTTTCCCCTTAAAGACAGATTTTCTTTCTCTGCAACAAAACTTTCCTCCGCACCAAATCCCTCTCTGCTTCATCGCCTAAATCGTTCTCTTTCTTTTCCAAAATAGAATGAGCTTTGACAAATGGTTTTCTCCATCTCACAAAGATGTCAGTCTGTGCACTCCTACTTTATTGCTACTTGGCAAGACTATGGAAGGGATATTATGTATAAAGGTACTTTACAGCTCACCATAGAAATAGCAATTGGCCATCTTTCATAGTATTCAGTTGTTCTTACTGTAAGCACCTGTCATATTGTGTCAGTTGAATTAGAACTGAGAAGGTATCTGTCTTTCTCCTAACCTTTAACACAAGTTAATTGCGGTCAAAGAATAATTTTTTCTTGCCCAAGGACAACCACGCAGTCAGTGTTCAAAATATTTCTTCAACACAGTCAATTATTGGTCAAATTTTCATCAAATTCCTGAAATTTCTCTTTTCTTACAAAATCCAGGTTTAATGGAGAACTATGCTTTGCCAGTTTAGCATGGACCACTCCAAATACACTCACTATCTAGCTGGGTTCTGTATCCTCCACCACCTTCTTAATGATACTTGATCAATCTGACCAGACTCCAGCAAGATTTCTGTTAGGTCACGGTAGCTGGAATGCCTCTCCCCCATTCCCACAGTCAAAATTTCCCTTGGTAATTTTCTCTTCACTGACCAGTCTACTGCTGGCTATTGAGTTACCCTTTTCCATATTGCATGTCCTTAAGAGTAGGAATCCAAATATTTGATAATAAAAGAAACTTAATCAAAGATCCATTTCCATGGTGACAAATGTAATTGTGCAGTAGGTAATAAGTTACACACCTAAAGCTTGTATTCCAGCCTGCCTTGGTTAAGATTACGACCCAGCAAATTTCTGAAGCTCACTTTTGTTATGCTTAAAGTGACAATAAGGATACCAACTGCTCTATAAGTCATTCTAAGATTACTGATTAAAACACTTGAAGTTCTTGGAACACTGCCTGGCACCAGACTCGTAAGTGAATTTTATATTTGAACTGTTTTATTTTTAAATTTTATGATTGTATGAATTTTATGATTCTATAACATTATCCAGAGAGGAAAAGAAAGCATTTAGAGTCATATGTAGAGACAGATGTAGTTATGCAGAGCGATCCCGGTCTTGGCCTAGAAATCTGCACAGACACTAATAATGTGAAGTGAAAGAAATATAAGTATAAGGCAGAATTTCCCAGGGACTCCTCCCACTCTACACTACCCTTTGATATTTTTACTTATTGATTGATTGATTGATTGATTGATTGATTTGCTTGTTTATTTATTTTTGATAAATAAATAAATAAATAAATAAATAAATATTTTTGATAGGTCTCGCTATGTAGTTCAGTCTGGCCTTGAGCTCATTTCTGTAGCCCAGGCTGGTCTCAAACTCACATCAATCCTCTTGCCTCTGCCTCTCAAGTGCCGCAATTACAGGTGTGAGCCCCCATGCCCGGCTCCCTTTGATATTTTAACTGTACAGTATCCTCACGTCCTCTGCATGATTAAATATTGTGGAGATGGATTCTACATATAGGGAATATTTGTTATGGAAAGCTTTTAGTTCAGTGTTTTAACAAGGTGCAGCATTTTAACAATGCCTTGCTATTTACATAGAAAAAAACAGCAAGCATCAGGCTGAAGGGAGAACACAGGAGTAGGTAGGGGTAGAAGTAGCTAGGTCAGAAGTTGGCCAGCTGTGGCCACTGAGACCACACTGAGACAGGACGGAGGCAGGAAGTCACCGAGACATCAGGATCCCCGTATACCAACCGCCACGTGCACACACGTGCATGCTGAGTGCAGGCTCATTTTATCTTCTTTTGTCTTTCTAGAAACTTCATTTATACGTATAGATGGCAGTCATCTGCTTAAAAAATTCAAGAGTGATAATTACCATTTGGTGCCTACTCAGACCTGACGCAGATAACGTAGTATGTGAGATTCACTCCAAAAGCCCGTTGCCTCCTGTGTTGACTTCAGTGTGTTGTGAGCATTCATAATGATGGGCCAGATGCAAGAGTGACGTGTGTTGCCATGAGGGCTCGAGTCTGGTAAGTTCAGACGCTGGATGTCTTGGAGTTTCCTACCCATTCTTCCTGCCTTCAGTCTCCTGCAGCTTTCCTTCTCTAGCTGCTTCGGGAGGGCCTGAGGAGGAAGCACAGTTCTCTCTGCTTCCAGCAAGAAGTCACCTGTCAAGGTACTCTCATCCGCTAATAGTTGAAGGGGAAAGGATGACGGCCCTCGAGCTCTGTCACCTGAATCATTTCATGCCTTGCAGAGGGCTTGGACTGGAAGCAAAGTAAAACAGTCCCCCAAGGTCCCATCCTCATCATAGCCACACACTCATGCATTATTCATTGGACCAGGCAACACGCACTATAGCCCCAGGATGTCAGTTTAAGTGACAACCAGCAAGATAATAAATCCAGCACACTGTAACTGTTTAGTAGCCGCATGTGACCTGTAGATATCTGATGCAGCTAGGAAGTTTTCCATCAATATAACATTCTATCAGAGAGTGCTGCTACAGACAAAGGAACGTTCTGTCTGGTTAGGGGTTGATATCAGTTGCTAGGCAACCTAGTATCATGCATTGCTAACTTCACAAAAGTGTAAATAAAGGACAATTTTGATGTGAAAAAGGGGGAATATATAGACATACATACACAGTCGAGTTAGGATAGATATACACCTACTTTCTCTTACTTTGCTGAGAATAAAAGCTTACACAAATATTGTTTAGACAAGATATCATATCTGTAGCTTGGCTTCTGAATTACTACTATGAAGACAACAATATGTAATGTGTTAATTATTGTAAATATCCTACTAACCTGTATTGAAAGTGTTTCATCGCTGTTCTATCTTTTTTCTCATTATAATGAATAAAAATTTCTAAAGAAGAAGTATAAAATAAACGTCTATAGCCACATAGCTCAAAGGATTAAAGCACGTGTTCAGACAGACTCAGTGAGGGTTCTATGTCTTTCCAGCCCCAACCCCAGGGCACTCTGCAGTGGTTGAAACTGGGTATGGTGATGCTCGCCTGCAATCCCAGCACTTGGGAGGTTGAAAACAGGAGAATCATGTGAGTCTGATTTGTGTGATGAGACCCTGTAGACTCTGTACCAAATACATGTAAAAGCATAAAAACAAAAGCAAAAGCAAATAGTAGAAACAAAAAACAGAAACTATAACATACAATAATACATGTGGTACAGAATTTCAAAACAAGGATAAAATATTAACAGTGGTTATTATACTACACATTTTCATCACCAAATTTATTGCTCAGTTTAGCAGACATTATAGGTATAAAATATTGGTCAGATAATTAAAGACTGGCCTGAGGCTTGCTTTCAATAAACCTTAAATTTTTCCTTGTCCTTTTTACTTTATTATTTAGTTTATTTTAAAGAGAGTATAGTAATAATTGATGACAGAAATATTACACACTTAGAATAACAAGCTGGGAGGTATTCAATTGTGATTTTTGTATTGCATATTCTGTCCTTCATGAAGTTGATTATACAATGGAGTACTACTCCGCTATAAAGAAAGACAAACTCCAGGCCTTCATAGGTCAGTAGATGGAGCTAGAAGCTGTACTCAAAAGTGAAATAAGCCAGACCACATATGTTTAAATAAGGTTCCATTTCAGGTGACACAGAAAAGATACATCTTTTCCACAGAAGTCTCCTCCACATGGGCAGGGAGAGACCCAGGCTCCTTCACTTCGTGGCACCAACACCCCAGCAAGGTTGGGTGAACATCTGCTGCTGCCTACAGGAAGGGCAGGGAACCCTGAGCACTGTGCAAGCAGGACCTTGTGACATATCCTGTTAGCTAGTTCTCGGTCACATAGTTGTGCCTACTGCAAGCAAAGCTGGATAGAAGTACTTGGGACATAGAGGAGACAAGTGTGGTCACAGGTAGCTCATCTATGGGATATCAGCCAATTTTTCTGGTCGCTGGTGTAGAAATCTCAGAGGAGGGAATTTTAACAACATTGTAGTATTTATTATCTTCCTGGAGTCCACACAACTATATATGCAGATATAGTTTAATGTTTGAAGCTTTTTAAATTTATTCACCTCGATTTGTTAATTTATAAGCCTTGATTTCTAAAATAGATTGGAAAACGTAATAGGTTTGTGAACAGTATTTACAACATAAGCATAAAAAGAACCCTGGCTTTGGAGTCAAATAAATGTGAAGAATGGTCCTCAGCTAGTGATGGTTTAATGTACAATAGTGAAATCCCACCTACATTCACTAGAAACTGTACTACAAACCTGAGCTTTTACCTTTTTCTGTAGTAGTGATCTGTGGATGTGGTGTTCTCTCACGATCCCAGAAAAGGGCAATGGCCATAGTTTTCTGTCAACAAGATCACAAGGGCAACAATCCACTCGGCACATCACACTGTGGGTCTAAGCTGCAGTGGTTATTAAGTGTGCTACATGCATATTCAACCTCATATACTTTTAGTTTATGATGGTTGAAAACGTTAGTATATGATTCAATCATAAAAAGAAGGGCATCTCTATTTGCTTTACTATGTGATTGTTAGAAAAAAAGATACATGTAAAATTCCCAACTAACTTGCTTATTACATAGGTTAATCTCAGTATATTGCAACACTTTTCATGTTATTTTCAGAATAAAACAAAAGGGGTATATCACAGTTATATTTCTCATTACTGAGACAAAATACTCAATACCCACATGCTAAAGGAAGAAAGGTTTACTTCAGCTCAGTTTGTAGAGGTTTTAGGGCACAGTTGGCTGAATCTCAGTTAAGGGTCATGGTACAGGGCAACACCAAGGAGAAACATTCCGTGGCAGAGCAGGCAGGAATCCGTAGGCAGCATGCAGCAGAGGTGGTAGACTTTCCCGTCCCCTTTATCCCATCCAAACTACTAACCTTGTGGGTAGTGCCGCAGGTACCCAGGGTGGGCTTCTGTCTGTAGTAAATCCATTCAGCTATAGGTAGAATTAGTTGAATTCCTATGAATGGAATAATTAGAACCACACACCCTTAATCCAAGTAGCACATACGAGAGATCCATCCAGGTCTAAAAAGCTCATCCTATCAGCAAATGAGACTTCGGAGGGACATACAGATACAATCTGTACAGCACACATTTAGCACCTGAGTGTCTGAAGTTCTGCAGAAGAGGTAGAGAGGCTGACATATTAGTTCTGACCAATCTGCTCTTTAATTACAGTGTGGAAAATGATCACAAACCATACCCCAAATCCTAAATATATCAATTATTTACAGACCCCCAGAATGTGTTGACAAGCTTGGAATACATTTTATGTGAAGGGCAATGGTTGTACGGGAAGTGAGTCGCATTCACTAATGAGTAACAAATTTTCTAGAACTGCCTCTTGCTATAATTTCTCTCAAAGGCATACTTCCAAACCAAATTTAGGGGAAAATTCTATAATGGTCAACAAAATAAAATCTAACTAAGCAAATTTCTAGTTCTTTAACTTACCCTAGTAAAAAAAAAAAAATGTAAAAATTCACAGGAATTAATGAACACCTCGTTGGTAGCCTTGGCTTCCCAAAGAGGGTACAGCCACCCTTGATGGGTTCAAAACGATCCAGGGAACCTGAAAGAAAACAGCTAGATTTTCATCTGCTCTGCATTTCTATTTTCTTCAGAGTGTTTATATTGTTCTGCATACTTACAGTGTAGTAAAAAAGAAAGCCAACCCTGTTGATCAAATATGCCATAAATTTCTCTTTGACATGTATGATTCAAAACTTTGAAACAGGTTTACCCTAATACATAAGTAATGAGTGAGGACAAGCACAAATAACCTCAAGAGGAAAGTAGTTTTGCTGAAAAGAAGAGAACAAAGTGATGGAAGGAGGGGAAAAGGAAGTGAGGAAGGAGACCAAATCATAAATGAGATGTTATATATACATACCAATTCCCAAAGAGGAATGTAATGATTATGTATAGCCAATGTGTACCAATAAATATGAAAACATAGGCTGGGGAGATAACTCAGTGACCTAAATGCCTGCGTGGCAAGCTCAAGGTCCTGAGTTTGGTCCTCAGTACCACATGCCGTGCTGTGCCAGGAACCAGGCACATCATGCAGGCCACTGAAATAGGGAGAGGTGATGCATGCCTGCTGCCCTAGCATTGGAAAGGCTAAGATAGGAGGATCCCCAAGAGTTCGAGCTGTGTAGTGAGACCATGTACCAAATAAATAAATAAATAAATAAATAAATTTAAAACTTAAAAGATATGGGAATAATAGCCAAGGAATGGAAGCAACTCAAATATCTATCAATGGATAAAGAAAATATGGAGCATTGCATACACTGGAATGTTATGTATTCCCCAGAAGGAATGATGTCCTGAGGCATACTTCAGCATGGATGGAGCAGGAAGACGAAATGCCAAGATAGTTGTCCAGATAAAGAATGGCAAGTATGCCATATTTCTTCTTATACTAGATAATTAAAATACTAGAATTCATAGCATTGGCAGATAGAATAAATATTACTTGGGTCTGGTTTGGGAGAGAAAGGGGAATTAGGGATGGTTTAATGGCTACCAAGCTGGAAAATAAAAACTTCAGGAATGGAGGGAAGCTGTCTGGGGCCCGTAGTCGGCACTGGAAGCCACATAGTGGCTGTAAAGTAGGGACGGCGAAAAATTTCAGGGGTGCATGGGGGAGAAGCTAGAACAATGGTGTTATTGTACTTAATACTACTAAACTTTACACTTAAAACATCTTTTAGATAACTTACCATAGTTTTTAAAATTTGAATTCAAGTGATCACTGCTTTAGGCATCCATGAACACTAAATTTAATTCTTATCAACATTACAAAACAACAGCTCAGTGGGCTGAAGTGTCATGTAGGACCTGGGTTTGATTCCATGGGTGCCATTCCAGCCCTGCCTAGGGGCATGCTGAAAGGATGACTGAGAATGAGCGTGGTGGTGCATGCCTGTAATCCCAACACAGGAAAGGCTGAAAACAGGAGGATCACTAGGAGTCCAGTGTGTAGTGAGACCCTGTAGATCCTTTTAAATTTTTTTTTGAAAAAGAATTACAAAACAGATAATTAAGATAATGGAGTTTGACCAGAACTTGTATTTTTTGTGTTACCTCCCCTTTAGAAGGCACTAGGATAAGTCAAAAGGCTGTCATACTTGAGGAACACAGAACCATGTTTGACTGCTACCCAAAATGCACATAGCTGAGTTCTACATCAGTTATATTTTCTTTGGTGGTGGTTGGCTTTCATACTGAAATGGATAATGTCCAGCCTAGGGCGTTTAACATGTAGTAACTGCTCAGAGTAGGGCACTCATTTTAAGAGTTCACTGCTCCAGGGATTACCTCATGTATTCATTCTTCTGGGTTAATTTCTTCCCAAAGAGAGCCAAAAGTTCACTGAAATTTGACTAACATGATTTCCTTAAGGTGATGACATAGCTATCATTTTAAACCTATACTCAGATCCCTATTCTGTATTTTCGAGAAGGGAGTTCCCATTAATTAGAAGTTAAACACAGTGGTAAAGAAATATTTAATTCCCTTCTTCAGTCTGGAGAGAAATTTGCTAAAGTACTAGAAGAACAGATGCTGTCTGAATGCACCATTGCTGTCATACGCAATAGAAGCCTTACAATACGGCAGCTGAGTGGACCACCTCTGATGCTCATGTGTCTGACTGGGAAGCCCTAGGCAACCATTAGTTATGATGTGTTAAATTGACTTGAGTAAGTACACCCTGGGAGATCAATGAGTTCTGTCTGTCTCTTTGGATAACTGACATGAAGGCCAGTAAACTGAGGGGAGATAACCCAGCTAGCATTAGGGTAGCACCAACCAATAAGCTTGCAGCTTGGGCAGAATAAGAAGGGAAGGAAGAAGAAAGTACTTCCTGGTTTGTAGATGAGTTGCAACCTTCACCATTGTCTCTGAACTTCGGTTCCTTCCAACATCCAACACCCTCACCAGCCTTCCAATACAGACTCACACCTGTGACTCTGCTATGCATTTCAAAGGCTTTAACCTTTGAAAGCAACTGAGTCCTCTGGCTCTCCACACGCAGGCAGCCATTTTGGATTTTTTTTTTTTTTTCCTCAAACCAGACAGACTGGTGTTGAGAGTCTCCTCTTTTGACCCTGTAATTCTATCTAATAAATCCCTGCATGTAATTTAAAATCTTATTTAGATTTATTCCTCTCCTCTAGTGATACCTAATTAGTACACTTTGGATTCAGCCTACCTCCATGTGAGTGCTTGGCAAATCAATGTACCTATCAGTGCCTCAATTTTCTCCACAAAAAGGAAGAAAATTGTGCTTACTTCACAAGGATGCTTTGAGTATAAAATGGCAAATGTCAAATGATATGGAAGGCTAAATATACTAAGCACTCAGTAGAAATGGCCTCACATTAACAAATATTGTTCCATTCTTATGTGTAGGGCTAAAAACACTGCGGATATCGGTTTACTTCTTCCTTCTTCTCTTTTTCGATTCTTCTTTGCCTCATTTTCTTTCTTCCTTCTTTCCTCATTTCTTCCTCACCTTCCACCCTCCATCCTTCCCTTTATTTATTTCTCAGACTGCTATATTTTTGAACTAGTTCTCAAAGCGAGCCAGAGCATGGCAGAGCATTCTCACTGAGAGCCCCAAAACCTTCATTAGGGCTACCTCCTCCTTTTTTCTGTTTCCTCCTGTACTAGAAACCTAAACCCACCATTCCTTTTAGAATTCCTGGTCAACTAAGTTGCTCTCTGACCACGTAGGCATCTCCGACTTCTAGTTCACTCAGAGCTTCTAGTTCCTACCCCATGAGCTGCTATGGATCCCAGGATTCTCGAGGTTTGGGCAGCTTCCCATGGCCACATCTCTGGACCACCATCTCCAAGCCACAGAGCAACGCTCACATCCTTTCCAAATCTCACCCCAAACTGCCGCCCACTCCACGTAGCGACTGTGGCACAGTTTTCCCCTTTTGCACTCTCTATCTTCAGCTACTTGACTCTTCTTGGAATTGGATTGAAAGTTTGTTTTACTGTGCTCGTTTGTAATTTTTCTCTTGCTTACTTTGACAGTATAGAAAGCCACTTACGTTTAAAAGCTTCTACATAAGTCCTTGTCATTTTCCATGGGGACAGCAATACTAAATGCTTTTGACATGAAGTAGGAACTAGACTTACTGGCTCATTAACTGTGTTCCTGCCAGCTTCATGAAGTTCACGGGCTGGAAGCACCGGATGTTTGTAGGCAAGTTGAAGGCTTTACTTGGTAATATTTTGCCAGGTTCCAGAAATACTCAAATGAATGAAGAACCTTTTAAGCACCTTACTTCCTATTTAAATCAACAATAGGCATTTTTACATCAGTCTTCTCAGGCTGGATTCTTGACCCCAGCATGCTAAGGGAATAAAGAATAATGATCAAAAAGCTAAGTACAAGGGGCTTGAGATTCCAATCCCAAATACTATCTAAGAAACCCAGAGGAAGTCTGCCCACCCCAGTGTACCCCTGGCTCTGTATCTATGAAATGGGGCCATATGTATGACAGGTGCCTTTGTTAGGGGACTGCAGGAAAGATTAATGGCAAAAGAGCAAAGTGTCCAAAGCCTTCACTGGCATATGAAAAGTGCTTAATAAAAACTCATTGTTTTTGATCCTTTGGGAAGCTATGATTTATTTGTCTGTGATGAGCCCACAATTTCTTTCCCTTTGACTGGGAATTTATGAGCTCAGTATCCTAACATCAGTTACCTTTTGCTGACCAAGAGCTATGATCTGCAGCTGTAGATGTCAGTACTTAAAGTTAAGAAAATAGTTTTTTTTTTTTTTTTTAGGTTTTATGGGGGACAAAATCCTTCATAAGGCAAAGCCCATAGGTGAAATTACACAAGTGGGCAATGACAAGTGGGTGTTATTAAAGAACTTGTCTTTCGGTATAGCTGCCTGACCACAGAAAACCTTTGAATGTTTCTGAGATTTTGGGTTCACCGTTTGAGGAAAAGGATTAAACTGTACATTCTGTCTTCCCTGGGGATTATGATGAAGAAAAATATTGAGGTAATATTAAAAAAATAATATGAGCACTGGCTGGAGTGCCGTAGGCTCCCTACAAAAGAGCCTTTTGTGTGGTAAAACGTTGGAACATCCAATCTACCCTGACATGTATCTCACACATATTCACCTACAGTACAGAGGAAGGAGTTTTATTCTGGATAAAGGTGACAGGAGAGCTCACTAAGTATAGTCATTAGACTGGGCTACAGTGTTAAAGTTCAGGAGATTTAGTGTTTGTTTCCATAACTTCAGTGAACATCCCAAGTGCGTACCAATTCTTGACCTTTCAAAGCTCCTTCAGAAAGGAAACCTCGTTTTTTCCATGCACGTTCATTATTAACTTTTGAGGCGCACCTCATTCTCATGGAGTCAGTCCCTGCTCTTGCGTCTCGCCAGGATGGGCTCCGTAGACCTCCAGGAAGAAGCTTTCTTTTCTTGCTCATCAGTGCTCAGGCTCTCCTTTTTCTGTCCTTTCAAGAAAAGCACTTCTGAGAGCTGGGGGGAGGAGTGTTCTGGGAAAAAGTCTCAAGATTATCTGGCTGAATGTGGCGTTGGCTTCAATCTTTGATCTTGGATGCAGTAAAATGTCAGTCAGACCAAAGTCATTTTATATATAGGCCTGCCTCCGCGAAGTAGAGGGACTTCATGGTTAATTGATTAAAATGTTCCAGAGAAGGTGGGAGATCAAAGGACTGACTGCTCACTGGCTTTATGTTTCTCTGGGGCCCCACAAGCTGTGTGGGTGACATGAGTGACCTTGGGCGTGAGGGTATTCAAAAGCTGGTGTCTGTTTGTTTTATTCAAAAACAGCATTTGTACTTCCCAGGGTGGCCTAGTGACAGGTTGTATTGTGGGTTCTCCAAGACCCTCATCTCCCTCCAGCAGACACACAACTGGAACAGCCACTGTGAGCAGGAGGGCATGACCCTGTCATGCTGCCACCAGCGCCTCTTTCTGCCAAACCTCAGGGAAACAGGCTCCATTATGTTACTGGAAGGCAAAGACCACAATCTACTATCTTTTTTCTTATTTCCAGTAAAAGTCAAGAAGGGATTCAGAAATACAGAGCCAGAGCTGGGAGCTGAGACAAAGGAGAGGCCACAAAGCTTCTCATGGTCCCACACTGTCCTGAGAACAGGGACAGACATCAGTCAGGAAAACCATTTTCTGAAGAACTTCTGGTTATTGGAAACATAGCAAGAAGGGGAAGAAGGAGGTAGAGGATGGGGTAGCCATAGAAGCTTCAGAAATGACCTCTGGTGACACCAAGCCCAGGTAATGGAGAAACACCCCCTAAGTGTGAAGAGGCTGGTGTTTACCAGCACTGGCTTTAATGCTGCACCCCCCACGCAAAGTCTCAGCTCATCCTGCTGCACCAGGGACAGACTGAAATCAGAGTAGCCAGCTCCCTTCGTTTGAGCTGGGATTGGGCTCATATTCTACATTTACTTAGTTTCTTTCTAAAGGGCTAAACTGTGTCTGCCCAAAATCCATGCACCAAAGCTATAAGCCTCAGTACCTCAGAATGTGATTCAATTTAGAGACAATGTCTTTAAAGAGGCGATTAAATTGCGTTCATCAGTATGGCTCTAACTCAATGCATCTGGCCTTGTACAACAGTAACGGAACTTGGACAAAAACTATTAGAGAAAGAAGACCTTAAAAACAGAGCCACAACATCTAGAGAAAATAAAATTGTATCGGTTCAGCCACCTGGTTGATTACCTTAATGATGACAGCTCTAGGAAACTAACACAGCTCTGACCTGTGTCTGAAACCCGAGAACAAGCCAAGAAGCCCAAGGAATACCTTTCCAATTTTCTTGATGTAACATACACTGTCATCCAAACGGGTAGCATGCCTACACTTAGAAAAGAATTTGATTTTTAAAAACTGAGTACATTTCCTGTGGAAAGAATATTAGTTCTTCTATAAAGGAAATCCTGATCCGGGTGTGGTGGCACACGCCTGTAATCCCAGCACTCGGGAGGCTGAGGCAGGAGGATCGATGTGACTTCAAGACCAGCCTGGGCTACAAAAGTGAGCTCAAGGCCAGCCTGAACTGCATAGCGAGACCCTGTCTCAAAAAGACTAAATAAATAAATAAATAAATAAATAAATAAATAAATATAAAATAAAGGAAATCCAAATGAGTGCAATATCATGAACTAGCACTGCCAGTTCTTCCAAGCCTTCTATTATGGTTTATATCTAGATGCTAGACATCCCCTAAAGCCTTAAAGCCTTGTATGGTCATCAGGATCTTTTTAAAAATTCATTATATATATATATATATATATATGTATACAGGGTCTATAGGGCTTCACTACACAGATCAGACTGATAGTGCTCCTTCCGTTTCTCAGCCTCCTAAGCATTGGGATTATAGGTTGCCACCACACCTAGGCTTAATCAGGCACATGCCACCATGTCTAGTCTTAATCACCATCTCAGCATGCCCTCGTGGTGAGGCTGGCAAGGCACACCAGAGATCAAACCCTGGTCCTTACATCTGCCTAAGCAGGTGCTTTAATCTATCTAGCCAGCTCTTTGGGCTTTTTCAAAGGTGGCTGAATCTAGAATGTGTGTTGCTGGAATTAAAGATATGGGATTAGTAAATCAGTTCAACGATTATCTTGGCACAGCTGTATAATTAATGGGGATTATAGGTATGAGCGCTGTGCCTTCTTTCTGGCAGATAGGCTCCAGGCAATATAAGGGAAAGAGCCTTGCCTCCCTCCCTGATGCTTTGCTACGTTGTGGGTTCCCTGAATTGTTCTCTGCTGTGACAGCCCTACCAAGCCATCCTGCCTTGCAGCCCCAGCATTATGGACTGAATCCTCTATGAACTGTGAGCCTGGTAAGCCTTTCCTCCTTTAACCCTGAGTGTCCTGTCTTTTGTCTCTGCTATGAGAGAAGTAACTAAGGTGCCAGCCCTTAGCCCAGCCCTCCAGACTGATTTAGATGGATCTGTTTTCTGCTACCTAAGACCTAGCATATATTATCTTCCTTGAAATTGTTAATTACCTGTATCCTACACTTAGATCTCCCATTTGTCTAATTCAACACTGGGTTCCCAGGGCCAAGAAAAAGACTTGGTTAAATGAATCAATGAAGACAAGCAGACAACCTGAGGCAGGCCACTCACTGCAATTACCTAGTCAGGTGTCACTGTCCTGCCAGTTAGCTGAAGATAAGATTCTTGGAGATAGGATGTGACACAGAAAGGGTTCTGATTCCTAAGTGAAGAGCAGGTGGCTTTTTGAGCTTGTGGAAAGAAAAGGCAATCTAGGTGCTTAACTTGCAGAAGGCTGGGCAGAAGACACACCCGCAGGATGCAGACAGGACACAGCTGAGGCTAGGAGAGGAGAAAACAAGCCTAGGCAGAACTAAAGACTCTCAGGACTTAGGGCCCAAGACTCAGGAGGAGAGGGCAGGATGCCCAGGCAGTGAACCTGGCAGGCCTGGCCTTCCTGCCTGAGCCAGCATCCATTCCCAGGGATTCTCAGGTTTCAAGATCCTTCCTCCTGGCCCTTCCCTTTCCTCACCTTCATCTGTTCCCCTAGCCCTCTCTTTCTCCCTCCTTTCTTTTCTCCCTTCGACCTGCCTTGCTCATGTGCCTTAGGATTTAATGGATGCCATATTGGAAATGCTAACTTGCTTCACATGTGCTGAGATGAACTACAGTGGGAGCTGTGTTAACACCAGCTGGCTTCTATCAAGGAGCAGAGGGCTCCTGTCAGAGAACAGAGCTCTGTGGGTCTCCTCAGAAGACACAAGCCCAAGCTCACTTCCTTCAGCAGTACAGCCACGTTTGTCCCATTCTGCAAAACACAACAAAACAAAACAAAAATCCCTCCCATCTTCTATATATTAGTAGAAAGCTGACACTGTTCTCCGTGAATCATAGACACCCAGGTGCAAAGTTCCAAAGCTGTCTTAAGCAGGGGTGGGGCTGTCAGTGAACTAAAAACTGCTGTGGTGAAGGTTAGGGAATGTCTGAAGGATATCGTCACATACTTCCTGGGACCCTGTTTCTTGTCACTGAATCAGGTCTCTCTCCCTTGTCAGCCAAGTCAAGTGACAAGGCTGTATGCTCTACCATGATAATCTATTTTCTTTTCTGTGCACTCCTAAGACCTAATGAGGAATGAAATGCTTGCATTTGTAATGATTCTCACATGGGCTGCCCTCCCCTACCCATGATCCACTTCTTTGCTCATAGAAAGGCTGTTCAGAGATGGTGCCCTGTTAGTGTCCTATTAAGAAGGGAGCATCATTGCCCCCACCCTGCCATCCAGCCATCTGATGAGTGCTCATGGCACCTGCCTTCTGCATGCTCTGTTAGGCACGCTGCTCATCAGCAGGGCGGATACCAAATGCAAAAAGCCAGCAGATCCAAATGCCAGGCAGCAAGTAAGCCAGAGATAGATATTTGAAATTTTACCGAATAACTCACGGGTTCAATAGTAATAGCATATTACTATTGTAAATATTCAGGAATGACTTACAGATCTGTACTGAATAACTGGCATGGACAAGACATGAAATATTTCATAACAAGGTCAATTTTATAGCTGCCGCTCAAAGATAGGACTGTATGGGTGAGCAGCAGGAGCAATTTCAGCAGATATGACAATGTGAATTAGTATTAGGAAGAGATATGTGCCTGGTGAACAAGTAAAACCAGGAAAAGATTGTCTTGCCAAAGAAAGAGGGTGACCAGATAGAGAAGCTGTGCTCGTTGGTTTGTTAGTTTGGGATATTTTAACAAAACACCAATAATAATGTTACACAGAAACAACAGAAATTTATTGCAAATGGTTCTGGAGAGTGGAAACTAAGGAATTGATGTAGATTTCATGTCATATGAGGGCCGACTTTCTGGCTCATAACTGGCATCTAGATCTATCTTTTCATGGTAGAAGGGACCTTATGGGTGCGTGTGCATGTGTGTATGTGTGTGTGTGTGTGTGTGTGTGTGTGTGTGTGTGTGTGTAATAGTGTTCCATAACCTTAAAAGTTATTTCAACATACGGAGCTGGTGGGTAGGGACATATCTATTCAAATTACAATAAAATTAAGATGAAAAGGTTAACATAGTGTGAGCAGCCTTTCAGAATTCACAAGCATCTAACACCCAGAATGTGATCTTACTTGAACATGTAGGCTTTGCAAACCTTGTTACTTAGTATGAAGCCCTAATGCCCTTGCTTGGGCCCCACATCCAAGGAGCAGGGACCCCATGAGAAGAGAGGGGAAAAGGGAGTCGTGAACAAGAAAGGCACATGCAGATAAAGATGAGGTCAGCTTGGTAGCTCCGCAGCACCAAGGATCACTAGGATCCAACCGGAAGCTAAGAAGAAGCAAGGACTACTCTTCCCTAGAGCCAGCCCTGTTCTCCCAATAGTCCCCTAACTTGACAGAGTGACTGTATTCTCATGCAATGAGCCTTTGGTTCATGGAATTTGTTAGGGCAGTCCTGGAAAGTTGATCCAATTACGTCAACATAAAGAAAGAGTACCATGCTAGGATCAGATGCACCTAGGTATATCATAGAACATGTCAAGCCATTCAAACCTTCATTCCTCAGCTACACTATGCATAAGTCCTACCACGAGCTGCTTCTGGAAGAGCTAAATGAGCTTACAGTGTGCTTATCAGCACATCCAACACATAGTGAGCCTTCCACCTATGTTCCCTACTACTATCGATATCATTCATTATTTGTAGTAAGAATATAGTGATTGTTACCACTATTCAAAGCACTATAATGGATGTTCTCAAAATACTAAGATTAATATTTCCTACCTTAAAATGATTACATTTTTCCTGGAATTTATAACAAAATGCCCTATATTGGGTGGTTTCAACAAAGGGCATTTGTGTCTCACAGCCACAGAGTCCAGGGAGCCTAAGGCCAACATGATGGGAGATTTGGTTACTAAAGAAAGGACTCAGCTCCTGGCTATGCATGCTATTTTCTCGCTGTGTTCCCACAGGGCATTTCCTTAGTGGGAGCCCAAGACAGCAGCAGAGATGTGGTCCATGTCTTATGAAAACTCTTAACCCATTTTGAGAGTCTCCCTTTGCTGCCTTCCTCAAATCACCTCGCTTCCCAAAGCTCTCACCACCTGCTATCATGTCAGTAGTTACAGTATAAATACCTACATTTTTGCAAAGCATGGAAAAATGGCCCTGGCACTTGATAAAACTCAATAAAATTTTATCAGACACACTTGCAACCATAGCAGTGAAAATCTCCATAGTCTATTACCTATTGATCATCTAGTATAAATGTTAGCTTTCCCTAAAAGAACACTCAGAGCAGCGTTTCAGTCTTTCCGACATCTTTACCTCTGCTCTGCATAGGAGGCATCTAGCATACATAAACACATAAAAGGTATTTCTATTGGAAAATGTAGAATTGTTTGGCGATGAGACTAGGCAAAAGAGTGTAATTTGAGACACAGCAGAAAATACCAGGAAGGGGCAAATGTTTGGTAGGTCAGCAGGACCCATAGCACCCTCAGTCTTGGTCAGGAATTATTGAATTTTTACTTATCTGTGCTTTTGTGCATGAAGTCTTGAACCAAACTTTTTAATAAATGACTAAAAAAGTCAGTATTCCTGAATGTTAAGTCATCGCTCCCTTCCAGCTGGGAGAGACAGGGAGGCAGCTCTCCTGTCAAAGGCTGGCTGGTGAATTCCTCAGGGCTGCTCCTACAACTCACAGAGCTATTTATCATGTTAGCGAGCATCCTCCGAGGGGGCCCCTGGTGATTTACATGCTCCAGATAAATTATGATGCCTCTCATGATGTTATCATCATTTCAGCTCACGGGTCTGCACACTTTCTGGGAGAGGACTTTTTTCACCCTTTCTTAAATGATGAACAACTCCCAGACAGATTGTATTGTAGTTGTCAAGTAAAAAGATATAGGTATGTTTTCTTAAAGATAAACAACCGAGTCACCACAGCTAGTCAGCATAGCAACAGGAAAACACTGTCCACTGAGAGGTAACTGTTTACCCCACCCAGAAAAGGTCCTCCGACTTGCTTGGTCCTTTATTCTGACTCTTCGTGAGGCTATTTTATGTCCAATAAGTTATAATCTAAACTAAGGTATCTTCTCTGTTCTAACGAATCTATAAATGTCATTACTCAGATTTCACCTCATTCTACACTGAGTGGTTCAAGCCTTGTATTTTGTCCTGTTCACAGGCCAGTTGATAGAACAAGAATTTTCCTCTCCTTAAACCTGTATTGGAAGGTTCAAATGGCTTCTTTTCTTTGGGGGGGGGGGTCCACCCTACATACAAGATCCTTGGGTTCTAACCCATAATCTAGTAAGAGGAGCATCACATGGAGAGGCATGTCTCTTTTTGATGGTGTGCACATCCCGGTCTTGTACATATACTGCATGGTTAGATGGATATAAGATTGCCAGTGGAACTGATTTTTCTAATCTGCTTACATGGAGATGGCAGTATTACCCTAATTAATCCATATAGGTGTAACTTAAGCACAGGGATCCTTAAGCAAATGAAAGAGGGAAAGAAGATTGTCCGTCTGGAGTGTCATGATTTGAGGAGGACATCATTGTGGGCTTTGGCTACGACAACGGATATTGTAAGCCAAGGGAAGCAGGCAGCCTCTAGGGACTACAAAAGGTAAAGAAGTGGATGCTGTCCAAGAACACTGCCCTAGAACTCAGAGAATATCTCTGTGCGACACTTCCCAGAACTCTGAGATGCTGAGCTTATGTTGTTTTTACCCCCTGCACTGTGGTTGTTAGTTCACTACTTTACTTTTCCATGTGAGTCGTTGCCACTTGGGCCTTGAATGGGCTGCACCAGTACTTTCTCCCAGAACTCTTTCCCCAGCCTGTTGGTAATTTATGAAATGAGTGAAAGGAAACTCATCATTGCAGGGAGATTCTGTACCTGTCCTCTGGGAGCAACCGCCCCAGGGCTGGAGTACAGCGCCTGCTTCACACCTGTTAGGTAAGAGAGAGCATGCACTCTGATATCCCAAGAGAAATCTGAACCCCAGTTGTGGGGCTCTTGTTCAACCCTCCAAGTCCTTTTCATTCTGCCTCCCCTTGCACAAGAGCTGACACCATTCCTTGAATGCCACTGACCTTGTGCATGTGGACCCTGGGCCCTGTTTCCAGACACCAAAGATGGTAGAAAAGGCCTTTGGAAGAAAGCAGTTTGCTTTTCTCGCCTCTCTGGCCCATCCACCCTCTGGTACGCCAGCCTCCTAAAAGTCCTCGGGTATCAACTACATGAGTAATTCCACTGCTCCATATGCTCTGCATGCTGCTTTATAATTCCTGGCTGATTCATTTTATTTGAGACAGGATTGTCTTTGTTCTTTTGGTGTGGATGACAAACTCATATTTGTTCTTCAAAACTTATGTTGTATGCAATTCCCAGAAGACAACTTGGGGTTCCTGTGTAACATTTTTCAGATCTTCCTGAGGTTCACTCTTCCAAAGCACTTTACCCTGCTGGGGTTATCCTTAGTGTTGACCTCACAGCTCTCTTCTCCTTCTCCTGTCTCCTCATGTCCATTACTCTCTATCCCCAGCTCCCAGCCTGAAACAGTATCTATTCCACAGCAGGCTTTCGATCTTGGCATAATGAATTGAATATGCTGTGGTATTTAGGAATCTAATCTTTGGAATTTTAAAGTTCTTTATGTGAGTATAGGCAGACATAATTTTCGCCTAAAAGGGAAGAAACTTATCATAGAGCCCTGAAATAGATGAACACATAATATTCTATTGTATCTTTTTAGAGAATTTTTTTTTGCCAACACGATGATGAATACCATGAACACATGACTCAGTGTATGACAAACAAGACCAAGCATATGTTTCATGTGATTAGTATCTTATGGTGTTTTTTTTTGTTTTTTTTTTTTTTTTGTAAGAAGGAATTTAACAGGGAAAATTGAGGGATTATTAAGTCTAGGTAATTTTATTTATTCCATCAACTTACATTATAGGGTTGTAAGACAACAGAGACCAAGGAAAACATCATTTTCACAACGTTTTTTCCCCTCACAACTGTCCAAAACTTTGCAGTGAACCTAGGTTGGGAGGAGGAGGTGAAGGTCAGGTTTATATAACTGAATCAACAGACTCAATGATTATTTTGGCTGCTCTCATGATTGATTTCTCCATGTCATTCAGAATTAATCAGGAAAAAACTCAGGTAATCAGATCAGCAGAGCACTAGTCTGGTTCAGTGACCATATGTGACACGGCTAAGGAGTTATTTTCTTCAAATGCCATGTTCACTGACCATCAACCAGGAGAGGAATCACTGTGTTTTCCTTGGGGAGCTGTAACTTAAAGGCAAGAGGAGGGCTTAGCTTTAGGTGCATTAGAATTCACTTTGCAAATGGCTGATGTTGAAGAGCTTACAGTATTCACAAGATATTGAGCTAAGAAGCCAGAATTCATAGCTGCAGTGTTTTAAGCAAGGGAAGAATTCCTACGATTTTAATTATTGTTTGAGTGTTTCTTCACTAAAAGTGAAGCATCCAGACGTCATAGAATGAAAAGTAAATCCATATTTAAAATATTTACAAAGACAAGCCTTGGTGAATAAGCAACAGGAGGATGAAATTTTGCAAAGAAAAATACAGGTCACTGAAATAAACTTTAATTTCTGATAAACCACAGGTATTTTGTATGAGGATCTTGCAAGGGGCAGTTAGATAGCTCAGCAGACTAAGTGCCTGCTTATGCAAGCACAGGGACTGGGGTTGGACTCCCAGTGCAGACCCCATCCCAGGCATGCTGAGCTGGCCACCAAGACTGGGCACAGTGGTGCTCATCTGTGATCCCGGTGCTGGAGAGGCTGAAAACAGAAGGATCACTAGGAGTCCGAGCTGCATAGTGAGATCCTCTGCCAGATCCATTTTTAAAAAATGCACATCCTGCATGCACACAGCTGGCAATTTATCAGATATTTATGGTTAACAGGGCAACTTTACTTTAACTGGTTAACATTATAGTTATCCCCTGAGATGTACTATTGTGAATTCCTTTACATAAGTGCAATCTTAGTAGCAAGCTCATGAAACCAACTAAATATCCACTGAATGGCCATCTTGAATTATGTGATTAAAGAAGCTATAATTTAAAGAATCGTGAATAAGGACAAAGTTAGTAAATATAGTTTGGAAAGAGGATGACACTAAGTAATGACTCTGGGAATTGTGCCGAAAAAATTTATGACCATTGCATACTACTTTGTATTCCATTTGATATATTAGATGGGATTACTGCCATGCACTGTGAAGAAAAATAGGCCTTGCGGATATTTTGGTAGCTAGGATGACAGAGTGAACTTGTCCAAGGAAATGAAGGAGTGGAAGGAGAAGCTTAGGGTGGGATTCTTGAGAATAGCTGTTTTCCAAGTGGGCCGAATCGTTTTATTTTTTCAATGAAAATAGATTTTGATCGTTGAAATCCAGGAGGAAATCACCTGGCTCATCCAAAATGAGCTTCAAAATACAAATACCCAAGTGATTTATGTCATTCGAAACCTCTGTCTCCAATTAATCGCTGCTTCTAGATTGTTGGGGGTGGGGGAACAGCTGGTTCTTGGTTATTATTCAGGGGCCTAGATCAATAAAATCGAAGAAACTTTGTCATTTTAAAAGTTTCCTGTATACCTTCATGTACAACCCTCCCACTCACCACCCATGGCCCTCCAGCTAGCAAACATCTGTCCCACTTTTAAGCATCAGCTTTGTCCATGTCACTATTTAACAGATCCAGGCCAGGAGCCTGATAGCCATACAGATAATGTGTCTGTAGAGTTTAAATGTAACTTTTTTTTTTTAAAGAAACAGCTGGGTCTTCAGCCAAAACCAAGCAAATGATCATTTTCCATTGTGAATACTTGGCCTTGTGTAGACAAAGAAATAAATTCTCAGGAACAAGAGGTGCTTTAAAATATTATCTGAGGAATCCCTTGCTTGTAAATATGTTAATGCCTAAACCATGCTTCTCATATGCACAGCTATTGACATTACAGACCATATAATTCTTTAGGGGGAATCTTCATCAGCATTTCTGGCTTCCACCTGCCAGGTGGCAGAAACAAATGTATTTTCCAGTCATCACAACCAAGGTCCAAACACCACCAAACATCTCCTTGGTAAGTAAGTATCCCTCACTTAACTATCCAACACAGATAGTTTTCTACCTGTACAACAAACACAGCAGGTGGCTGTTCATGCATAGTTTGGTGGCTTGAGGAGAGTAGAGTGACAAAGCAGGAAATGGTTAGAGTATTGGACCATTGGAAGTGGAAGTATCATTCCAGTAGGGTTGTAATACCCAAATCTATTTTATGTGTCTTTCCACTTGCTCATTAAATAGTCATTTACCACTTATTCATTATTTTCAACAACAACTATACTCTGATGATGGATTCTATGAGGGAACTACGCCAAGAGGTGGGAGTAAGCAGAGAAGCAAGCTGAAAGCTCTGAGTGTGCCCTACTGAAATAAGCTGCAGGAGATCATGGGCAGATCACAGTGGCCCAATGGATCTGTTGCCCACACACCTTAGGACGGGAAGTGCCACAGGAAGGGAGGGTGGACTGCAGAATATCATGCCTGAGGGTCTAGTAAGAAACACAAAAGCATGAAGGCAGTTTTAGCAAAGAAACTGTCACATAGGGAATGGATTAGCAAGACACTGGAGGCCTATACAGGCCACAGAAGTGCAAAATAACCTGAGACCACATATAGACAGTAACTTTAGGAAGCTGCTACTCATCCTGAAGCTGGAGGCATAAATAGAGCATCACGGGATAACTAGGATCTAGAACATTGGACAAGGTGCCCATGAGCCTGGAAACTATTTTTTTTTCTTTCAGTACCAGGGATTGAACTCAAGACCCTATGCTTACCAGGTAGGCACCTATTCTAATGACCTGTCTCCCCAGCCTGAACCTAGGATCAAAACTACAAAAGGGGCAATCCTGCTTCCTACTGTTGGTGTCTATGGTGCTACAGTTAATTGTTGAGGAAGCCACCATGGCTGGTTGACTGGTCATAGTGTCCCCAAGGGACATATTAAAAATACTTTCGACAGTGTCAAACCAACCATCTGCTAAGCTAGGCCAACACTGACTGGGACAGCGAGCCTGCCACACCCAACCAGTCCCTATCTGCCAGCTCTTCATTTACCTCTTACTATCCTTGTAGCTCCCCCTGTTGGAAGAGTTTATTTCAGAGTTATTTGGCATCAGGACACAGACTGGAGAGGCTGAGGCTGAGACACAGAACTTCGTAACCAGTCCAGAAAGGCTTCCACTTCACTTATCCAGCCCTCAGAGCCGAGGCTATCCTGCTGCAGAGAACGCTGTGATCATTTTGCTTCCTGTAGACCTGTGCTTTGGAAGAATCACCCACCCTACTCCAGGGGCCTTCAAGACAGAAGCATCCTATGTTTTTGTTTTTGTTTTTTTAACATTACCACAAAAACAAAACAAAACAAAGCATTACCATAGAGAATTTACTCAGGGATACAATCAATGAGATGATACCTTTGGTAAGTCTGACTGTTATTATTCTTAATTACCTCACTGCATCACAAACGAGTTTAAATGCTGGAGAACAAATTGAATCCAAACACCTTGGAAGTTACACAATTATGGCTGAAAATATTACTTGCCCACATGCGACAAGATTATCACATCAGTAAGCTTTTCAGCAGTCATGGCCTTCTGATCACCAGCTTGGTGTATGTGCTCATACGTGCTTATGCCAAATTCAGCGTAGTTCAATAAATATTAACTAGGTGCTCAGTAAGTACAAGTCTCTGCATCAGATGCTACATGAGACTCAAAAGAATTAAGTGTCAGCCCTGAAGGACTCAGAATATTGATTCCTACAGTTGCCATCTGGTACATATCACTATTTTTTCGAAGGTCTAGTCTTTAATTTATTGAGCTTTTCTGAATTCTATTCTTTTCTGGTTTTAGACACATTATTTGCAATGGACCTCTACTCTCACTGCAGACCAGAGCTTTGTTTCTTTTACCAACACAAGAAAATAGACTTTCCCTGGAAGTAACTCTTTCATAGTAATTGTCTAAAGAGAGAAATTAACTCTTCAAGACACCCTGGGTGCCACTACCAAATGTTCTGGAAAACTCCTTCTTAATTGCTTCCCGGAGACTTGGCATCTGGAAAATAGCACCCAGCACATGCCACATTTATTCCCTTCACTGTTATCTAAAGCAGTAACAGAGTTCATTTCTCAGAAGAGAAGGAAAGCTCAGAGATACTTATTTAAGAATGAGAACAAGGGCTATGGAAATAGAAGCTCAGCAATATAACATTAGCTTAATATTGGTGAGGCCCTGGCATTTGGTGCCCAGAATGGTTAGTAAATAAGAATAGAACTGAATATGGGCTGAGAAGTTATCTTCCCAAACACATTAGCAAAGTTTGGTTCCTTAAAAATACACATTCTTACATAAAGGGATGTACTGCAGATTTTGAGGGGACTGGAGGTATCTGGGACTTAGTATGGTGTTCTCTTTTGTGGCTAACATGACCTCTTGCAGCCTATATCCAAAACGCACTGATAAATACTACCACATTCAAGTGTAGTGTTTAATAAGCTACCTAGCCTCCTTTGGACAAGCACTCTGTTGAATAGTCATGTTTCCTCCAGTTTCTTAAACATGATTTTAATGCCTACAAATACTTCAGTCAAAATTTGTGTTTTAAAATATTCTCATGGAGGGTTTCAAGGAATTACTCCTAATTTGGTTCTTCAGACTATTTCTTTATTGATAATGCTCCAAGTTTAGTTTTATTAAATATCCTATCTAATGAGTTTTGCCAATGAAATGATTGCAAGCTATGCTAGTACCATAATGTTATCCAAATGTCATATGATCCTCAGTTCTAACTGCACCTTGTCATAAACTGTCACTGAAACACCACTACGGACCTGTGTAATTTACTTATTTGAGCTGTACCAAATGTTCTGTACAGCTTAGGAAAATCTTTTATTCAACATAATCCAAAATGGTGACCAATTTAAAATTTAAATCCTGGTGCATCACTAAAATTTTCTTAGTGGAATCCTTTTTTTCCTTATTGTGAAGAAAGGAGTTTTGTAATAAGGATTTGTCTTCACACCCTTAAACCCTTCTGTGCTTTTTGCTACAGGAATCATGCAGTCTTTTACATGTGATTGAAAACAACTTCCCAAAGCATCTCAGCAGAAATATTTGACTATAGTCGATCACCTCCACCTTTCATTTGGTCAAGATACACTTTACTTATCAGTTCTGCTTGCATTTAGCCTTACCATATTCTTGGACATGTTTCAGGACTGACTCTTTTCACTGTACAAATATATATAATAGTAAACATAATATTTTTGCTAGTAATTGAATTACGAAAAATGTTCAATCATCCATTTATAAAACTACTTGTTTAACACCTCAGCTTTTATATGTATATATATATTTTTTCTTCAGTTTTCCATCTGATAACAGAAAATATTAGTGGAGGCTGAAGGTGGTGAAACAGAAAAAGAGACAGTTATTCAGTGCCATCTAGTGGCCAGTGCTTCACATTTGCCCAAAGGTTGTGGCTTTTTTTCCTTCTAATGTACTAGAGAAATACATGTTGGGGGATGTCTTGTCTAGCTATTTAAAAAGTCTTATATTTAAAAACACGTTAAAGAAAAATCTTAATATTTAAATGAATTAAAATCAATTTTATTGTAACTTACCAGTCATATCTCAGTAACAGTAAGCCAAGTACAATTATTCACATGGAATAGTAAAAATGAAAGCAAGAATTGACAAATACGGATGACTTGTCCTGGGAAGTATTACTAAGATCTTGTTTGCATTTTGTTTAGCTCGATTAAGAAATACAGGATGCTCCTGGGTCATTAACCTTTGCTGCGTGTGCTGGATCCGCTCCTTGGGTGCCTGGCACTTCCATCTTCCTTTACGAAAATGCAGAAGGCACCAGTCAAAACCAGACAATACATTACCACATGGGAACATATTTTGCATAGTGCATCTTTAAGGGTTTGAGGATTAGATCAGAGATCAATCTTCATACAACTCTGTTACTGCTATCCAAGGCTGACCCACTGGGGCCATATTGGTGTATGCTGACAGTCACGGCTGCCTCAAAAGTTGAAGCCATAGGAATGCTTGAGCCCAGGAGTCCATGTGCACCCCAGGCAACATAGTGAGACCCTATCCTAAGTAAAAATAAAATCAACAAAGAAAAATGAAAGGCTGCCCTGTTAGACAATAGGGTACACTGCAGGCATCAGGGGTGTTATGCTTCAGAGAGGCACAACCAGTGAATGTGCTTGTGTATAAACAGGAGAGTTATTTTTATAAACTGTCTCATGTGACCATGGGTGCCAGTAAGTCCAAAACTTGCAAGATCAATCATATGGGAAGAGCCAACACTGCAGTTTAAGCCTGCAAGCTACCAGCTTTAAAGTGTCTTTTGCTTCAGGCAGGTCATTCTTTTGTTCAAAGCAGGACATTGACTGATTCTATAAGACCCTACCACATTAAGGAGGTTAAGCTGCTCTATTCAAGTTTTCAAATTCTACTGATCTGAATGTAAATACTAGCCAAAACTATTCTCACATTTGCAGCCAAAATACTATTTCATCAAATACTTGGACACAATGGCTCAATCCAGTTGATATATAAAATTAACCATCATATCAGGTGAAGTGTACAAGAGAAAAAAAATGAAGAATTTGGGAGGATATGACAAGTTTCAAAGTCTGCATATCATGCGCCTGCACAGTCAAATGCTTTACATTAGAGGTTCTTCATAGCAGAAGATTTACTGCTAAAGCATCAGATATCACCGTATCCACTGGGTCATGTGTTCCTACCCAGCAGCTGCTTTACTCCAAGGCTACTGACTTGAACAGCAGCCTGAGGGTATGATAGATCTCCCTCTTGCTCTGGGTGCCCCTCTGCTAGCGCTCCTGGCAGATTTTTGGGTCCCTCAACTGTCTGAAAAACTTCCTGAAACAATGAATATATTTTGTCAAATATCCCAGAAATGATTCTTGTCACTGTACAAGGAATCAGGTGCAATAATTTGTCCCCTTGTAAGGACATCTTTCTACATTCACATACCATGAAAATCCTTAGAATGTTTGAATGAAACCCCTTAAAGTTTTTCTCAGTCTGCCGCATTCTGACTTGCACATGTCTTAGCAAGCAGTCTGGAAGTATTGCTTCTCCTTTCTCGCTAGGTACAGTCGCCATAAGGGAGCCAAGATGGAGGGCCAGTGTGACTTCTTGTAGAGAGAAAGCACACCATCCAGGTCCCAGCAAACCAGGTGGCCAGCAGAGGGCTGCAGACTTGATGTATCCCCGAGGTAGGAAAGCAACAATGTACTGCTGGCTTTACCAGCCGCAGGCAGCCTGCCTCTGATCACCTTTCCTAACAGATTGAGCAAACAAGTATTTTCTAGGCCCGCAGTTGGCTTCAAACACCAAGGGAAGAGTTAATTTGTCTAAACAATGAAAGCACATCTGGTGCAGCTAGTGGAATTAGATTCACCTCTTGGTGAAGTTCATCAAAGCCTTCTATTCTTCAAGAGTCCTCAGTTTCTTCCACCATCAAATAGGTGAATTTCATGAAGACATGGCAATTATCACCAAACTGTAATTCAGCTCCCTACTACAAGAATGAAGTATTGTTTTGGGGCTTACTGTTTTCCTAGGTAAAGCTGCTCTAGTGACTTTTACCTGTTGCTTCTTTAATTATAGTAGACCTTATTTTGTGGGCTAGAGATCTAATTTAGAAATCCTATCACTTCATGAGCATGCTTACTCTAACTAGGCATTCTAGAAATGGGGACATAATTGCAGGGTGACTTCAGGGACTTACTGGGGTCACTGCGGGGCAGACACAAGACCAAACCCTGTTGATCTCCTAATCTTCATAAATATCTCTTCTGACTGGCACACCACAGTGATATTTAGTTCTCAGTCAGTGTCAGTTCAAAGCCAGCATTCAGTAACCCTTTCAAAACACGTTATTTTTTCTTCCCTAAAGCTCCGTGACTTTGGTAGAAGTCCATGGGTCTGTTTGTAGAAATCTTGGCAAAGATGAGAAGATTAAACTTTTCATCAAGGGAAATCCATCTCCCCAACATTCAAGAGGATCTTGAGCTCTAAGCTGAGTCAACTTCTGAGAACCCACTGCGGGAGGTCACTGTCTCGGTTTTAGTGAAAGTTTTAGGCTTTCTGTTCGCTTCCCTATAAACTTTTTGCTCACATAGATCAAGTGAGAATTTGCTAAGTAAGCTGCTAGCCTATTTGTCTTCTAGAAACTGTGATTTACTACACAGTGCCTCAAGTCTCTGTCAGCCGGGTTTCTCTGATGACTGCTTTAGCGCAGTCATGCCTTTTGGTCGTCATTTCCACCTTGTCTCTGGTGACTCTGTGTTGCTGGTTGGCTGCTGCTGACCTGTAACACAGCCAATTTTCATTGTTTTTAAAGATCCAAGTTCAGTGATTTCCACTGTGGTTTCTGACCTTCAAGAAAGAATGACCACAAGGTCCTTCAGGAAGTTGGGGACTCTACTCACAAACTTATTTCTTTCACTTGTTTTGAAGGCTGTGCCTTTCCAGAGCACACGTGAGCAGACCTCACATGATAAATCTATTTGTTATGGTTTGTGCAGAGTTGTCCCCCAAAATCTCATGTAAATCATAGGGCTGTCAAACGAGACTCCAGGGGCGGGGCCAAAAGACCAGGACAGGACTTGTGGGACATGGCCAAGAGAGGCGTGAACCACTAAACTGACAGCACGTTCTGTCAGAGGTACCCCCCCAACCAAGGCTGTGGTTTCTCAGAGGTATGAGGTGGAGCATGCTGGATGGTTGTGCAGGATCTTGAGGTCTTGTTACATCATTCAGGCTGCTTTAAACTATGAAGCCTTCAGTAACTGTGAGCTAAGTAAACCTTTCTTTCCCTAAGCTTGTGTGTCAGGTATTTGTCCCAGCCACAAGAGAAAAGTAAGACACTACTGTAATATAAATACTGTGGAGAAAGATATCCAGTTTTCCAATATCTCTAGGCCCTTAAATATCTTTCTTTAGCAGTGCTAGGAGCTTCTTTATTTTTACTTATGTATTTATAGATGCTCACTGTATATGGCAATACATTCACTGTGCTGAGCTGGCTCCTGCACAGAACACAACTGAACTGGGTTCTTTTTTGCTTCCTGCCCCACTCAGTCCATGGCAATTCTGGTATTTCAGCTTCATTTTAATTAGGCTATTTCTCTTGGTCCATTTTTAACAAGTCCATAAGAGGGCTACAATTCATATGTCAAGCTTCCAGTGGATCTGAAGCAGCAGTGACATATGCATGACTGTCCCAGCAGGCGACACGAGACTCTTGCATCTTGCAGTCCAAGCTGCCAATGGGCCAGTCATGCAGGGACCTGCGGTGGTCCAAATAGGTGTGAACATGTTAACCAAAACCAAACAACTGGAGAATTTTTTAAACATCTACCCCCACATACTCTCAGATTATACCTCTATAAAAGAGAAAACTCATGCAGGTAGTTGTTGGATTTAAGACTATTATCTATATAGGGTATGTATAAGTTGTTTTATATTATATATTTTTAATGTTTTTAGTGTTGCAAAATACTATATATCTTTTTATTTTTCAATCTTTTTTAAGTTTGGAAATTATTTCCAACTGATAGGCTATAGAGCAATGACCAGCAAGCCAGATTTGGCCTGTAAGCCATAGTTTGTCATTTCTGGCACTACAATATCTAGTATCTTTCCTTTAAATATAATTCTTTGGGTCAGCCAAATAGCTCAGGGTATTAGAGTGCCTGCAAGCTGGTGCAGGGTCCCAGAGATCAATCCCAGGGCCTGCTGTACTGGCCCCACCCCCGGGGCATGCTGAGCCAGCAACAGTTGAGACTGGGTGTGGTAGCATGCACCAGTAATCCCAGCTCTTGGCAGGCTGTTTACAGGTGGATCACTATGAGTCCTATCTAGTAGTGAGACCCTGAACACCCTGTAGACCCTTCTCTAAAATACAAAAACAAAGACAAATAAATTATAATTCTTGTTTAAAGATTAGAATAAAATTAGATGCAGCTAAATGTGCCTTCAGTTTCATCAAGGACATGTGGTTTCATGGTCACATGTATTGCCTTAGGAGAATGAAGCCTCTGGCCTTCACACATCTGTAACCCTGCACGTGGTTGTATGATACACTTTGATCAGCAGGGCATTCAGTAAGCATGACAAGAGACAAATAATGAGCTCTAGACATTGGAGGTTAGACTATTCATTCCTGGACGCCAGTGGTCAGGCAGGACTATTTAGTCACCACTCTGTGAAGAAACCTAGACCAGATACAATATGCACGGCACAGCCCTAAGGCAGTCAGCCTAGAGCACACAGCAGCCAAGTGCAAAGCCCCAGCTGCACTACAGAGGCCAGTGTGGCACCATCAGGCCTGGGCCCCGTGCCTGACTCACAGAACCTGGAGAGTTAACGAATCATTGCTGTTTGATGACACTAAATGCTAGGGCAGTTTGGCCTTCAGTAGGAAGCTCTGACGGTTGTGCTTAGTTCTCAACCTGATGGGTTTGAGAGCTTCCCAGGATACCAAGAGGTACTGCTGGATGTGTCCAAGGGTCATGGGGATGGGATCTTGGGTACTACAACGGAAGTGACAAGCAGGGGCAGCACTTGCCTTTTTCAAAAGCACAGCTTCCCTACAAATTATTGTTAAACATCTATTTATAGTCATTTTGTCAAAACTGTGTTATATCTCCCCTTTTCTGTCGCATAAAAACTTGGAAGAATATTTTTAATTTCACTTCTAGCATGTATGCTACTGTGTTACATAATACATACACAAGTGCTTGGCTATATTTGCATATTGTGTAACCATACAATGTTCATTACGAAGACCTGCATATTGTTATAGAATTAATCTCGCATACAGTAGAATATTATTTATTTTTTTCTAATCTATTAGTCTATTCTGTGCTTTTCCTTCTGTGTAGAATTCTTTCTCACCTTCATAGTAGCACACATCTGACATGAAAGAACTGCCATTGTTGCCACCATATTGATCTGAGCTCTCACAGATATTGTTTTTGCTGATCACAGTAAACTCATGGCTTACTTGCTACAATTAATTAAAAAGTGCTGAGTTGCTTGGACATGAGTCACATGCCCAATGGTGGTCCCATCAGCTCACTGTACACTCACTTATCAAATCCTTTACACTTTGATGGGTACGTGTGACTGTCTCTGGCCAATATATGAGAAGAAAAAGTCATGCAACAGGCATATGCGAAACTCATTGGCTTACATCCTGGCCCTCAGAAACTCAACATCTCAGAATCTCAGTAGGGACGTAGGGACCTTATTTGGAAAGAGGGCATTTCACAGGTAGTTATCGGGATGAGGCCCAGAGTGGAGTGAATCTGCAATCCTAGTGAAGGGTATGCTTGTTCACGTATAAAATGCTGCTACATGCACAAAGACATAGTGAGAAACCACCTACTTATGAAGGCAGCCAATCACAAGTCAAAAGGGGCCTGGGACACATCACTGATGGTCATTAAAGGAAGCTAAGCTGCCAACTCCTGGACTTTAGGATTTAGCGTCCAGAGCAGTGAGATATAGCCTCCTCTATAATACTGTGATTATCATAGCCACCAGTGGCCCTGTGACCGTATGGCATACAGCCCTAGCAAACTAATATACAATAATTTACTTCATTACATAGCTATTGTAGGTCTATTTTTCTTGATGTGAAAATTATCCTAATTCTTTTGGTTCACAGTTTACACTTCTATTGGCAGTTATATACTTACACTTCTAGGTATATGTCTATAAACATAATTCAAACCTCTAGCTGGAAAGACACTGTAATATTGTCACAATTAGATGACATCTCTGTCTTAATCACTTTTGTCCCTGAGAGACAAAGCCCAACACCTGATATTGAAAGTAAGCAAAGCTTATTGGACCCACACTTTCAGTCCACCAGCAGCTGGCTTCAGGGCAGGGCAGCGTGGCACAGGTGCCTCATGGAGGAAGAGCTGCCCCTGTCCTGGCAACCAGAATCAGAGAGAATCAAGAGGCCTGGAGATGAACCTTTGCAGACCATGCCCATGAAGACCCTCTTCTTGCAACAGACTCTGTTTCTTAATAGCAAGTTGGTATGGTTCTTAACATCAAGTATGAACTCCATACTTCAAGCCCCCTCTCAAAACCCGCACTGATAAGCATGTAAGGTGTCGGGTAGGAGGACACCTTCTCTATATAAACCATAACAGTCTCTGGGAAGAGAGTAAGGTGAGCAGAGACTTGGGGTCAGAGACAAAAGTATATTGGAGTACCAAAAGGAGGGAAGAGGCTTACTAACTTTGACTTCTACCATCTCTGGCTATTTCTCTAATGATTTTACTTTGGGGTACCAGCTATTTTATTGAAAGGTCATTCTCTTCTCTGGGAGGTATAGGCCAACATGTCACCATAGGGTACAAGTTGGTGGTGGGAGTCAGAAGTTTATTTCTCCCACCTTGAAGGGCCATGTGGCCTTGAATTCCTCTATTCATAGTAGAGTACCTGTACTCTCCACTGGGCCTCATGCCTGGAATCTCTTATTTTATCCTCAAGGGAAAATGAGCTTCCAGGCTTCTTTGAGAAAGCAGAAGACTCATGTAGAAGCACTTCAGCAAAGGAGTGGAAGATCCAGGCTCTTGAGTTTTCCAAGAATTTTTACCTTAATGCTCCATTTATTGAGCAGAACCCATTTATACCTCACACTTCCGTTTTTCACCCTTTGGATGTCCCAGAGTATAAAAGGGAGTTTTTCTTGTTGAACTTGCAGTGTCTTTTTCCATTCTGTTCAACCAGTTATCAGAGTTTTACTACCAAGCTGTCACTGCTTGAACGCTCCCTTCCTTTCCCTATGCTATGTATTTTTTTAAATCAACTAGATATAACTTTGGTGATGATATAGTACAAAATATAAGAGGATTGCTTATAATTCTCTCACTAAACTGTCATGATTTTTCTTTGCCCAAAAGATTCAAGGTATCTTTCGTGGCCTAGTTTAGAAAGAGCATCTTTGTAAGTTTCTTTAACTGCTTTTTTCATTGCCCTGCAAAATAAAGTGAATTATCCTTTACCTCAACTCCTAGTCTAAATATATAGTTATACATATATATATATATATATATATATATACATATATATATATATAATTGAGTTACAATTATTGAGTTATAGTTGTTTGTTACATACAATTCTGTCATTAGCTCCATACATATAGGAATATCTAATATATCTTGGCATACACTATTATGTTACATAGAAAAGGTCACGCTTTTTCAAAAAATGTATTGGTACAGAGTCTTACTACACAGCTTAGACTTCTGGTGATCCTTCTGTCTTCAGCCTCCCCAGCACTGAGATTACAGGCCTGCACCACCACAATGGAACTCTGTCTCTGCCTCAGTACGCCCAGGGGCAGGGCTGGCATAGCTCGCAGTGCTGGGATCAAACCTCAGTCCCTGTGTTTGCCTGAGCAGGTGTTTCGTCCACTGAGCTATCTTGCTGGCCCTATATTTCTTAATAATTAAAACAAACTGCTTTTATGATTTCTTATTCACAAGAAATTATAGTTAAATCAGCTTATTTTTTGTAATGTCTTTAGTACCAAGAAATAACTTAAAGAAGCTTTGATCACTTTTGCATTTTTTTCATTTAAAAAAATATTTCAAGTATTATACTCTGTATTTCGAATCTGACCAATCTTGCACATAAACCACATATGAGTGAAAATGATGCTATATTTTTGAGTTTTTCATTTAATTATTATTATTATTATTTTATGTATTTAGTACAGGGTCTACAAGGTTTCACTACACAGATCAGACCCATAGCAATCCTCCTGTTTTCAGCCTCCCTAGCCCTGGGATAACAGGTAAGTGTCACCACACGCAGTGCCATCTTAGCATGCCGAGGTTGGGGCACACTGGGGATCAAGCCCCAGTCTCTGTGTCTGCCTAAGTAGGTGTTTTAATCTGCTAAGCTATCTGGCTGATCTCATTTAATTATTAAAAAAATAATAATTGATTATAAGATGAATGCACACAAAATATTCCCCAAAGTGGGTATGTCCACCCACCTAGTGAGTGTCCATAAAAGCAACATAGCCAAGCAACTAACATTGAAGCCCTCCAATGGCCCTTCTTGCTTAGTCACTGAATCTATTGTAAATATGCCCCAGTTTAAACCAAATAAAATAAAACTAGATCCTCTGGTGACAACCACTATTTCTTTTTTTTACCTAACATAGAAAGAGGAATCATCCCGTGGTCCATGAGCAGTGGACAGAAAAATGTCCCTCAGGGACACTCAAATTTAAGTCCCCAGAACCCACACAGGTGTTGTTTCATGTGACAAAATGATTCTTCACATACAGTCAGGGGCAAGCGCTCTGAGTGAGACGACCTGAGGTGATGCCGTGGCTCAGGTACAGCTCGAGTGTTCCCACCGAGCTCTATGCACAGCGAGCTTGGTTGCTGCTGCCGCCAGGTCGAGAAGTTGCCAGATCTTTACAAAGGGGACTTATGTAGAGTCATTACCAGGCCCTCGCTGCTCTCTCTTCAGCATCCTGTTGCCGTGAGAAGCCTCTTTCCTGTCCCACTCCAGCCACAGTGTGGTCCCTCAGAGTATAACACAGGCACAGGGAGCCCTTGACATCACCGGCTCTAGGCTGTCTGGACTTTTAGTTTCTAAAATCCTCTGCTAAAGAAACCTCTTTTCTTAATCAGTTACTCAGTCTCATGCATTTCATTACATTAAAGGAAAACAGCCCAATATAGGGACCTAATATAGCTGAAAGACTCTTTGGAAGGTGTTAGGAATAAAGTAGCCTCAAGAACATTGGAAAGGCTCTAACGATGAAGGCACTGACCTCAGGATCAGAACCATACACAAATGAAGATTGCAAACAAGTTAAATGGATCTCCTATGCCCCTAGAAAGGCACGTGGTGTTGCAGCCATTTTCGTTCCAGGTCCATCAGGCTCAGATTTGCCCCCAGATCTCTAAGATACATGTGCAATGTATTAACACTTGTATACAGTAATTTGTTACAGCAGCTGTAGAAAGCATGAGCAAGGCAGTCCCAGGAGATCGTCATTTGATTGGCTTCCTGAACGGCAAAATCCATCTCTGCTCAACAAACTATGAGACACAATCTGCTAGGTAAGTGAGCAATGGTCTTATTTTATTTCCAAATGAAATCAATGATTAGTTAATCAAAAAAAAATTTTACTGTATCCTAAAATGGGCAGCCTGCTTTTTAGAAGAAACAGAAAAATTTATTCTTTGTATTTTGCATGAAGAGAGATTTTTATAGTGCTTAATATACTCTCTCAACTCTATCTTTTGTACCTTTTTCATGAACTTAAATCAATTTCAACAAAAAACTTATTTTTGTAAAATATAGAATTCTTTATAATCACAGTTATTTGTCACTGTATTTAATTTAAATATTACAACTTTGAAACAAGCTTGTATTCATTTTTTATATTTGTAGTCTTATAAATTTCACCCTTTTTTGTCTCTTGACAATTCTTTTAATACTTCATTTGAGAAATCTCCACTTCAGCTCCAGCATAAGAAATTGCTTAGAGTATATTTTAAACCATAAACCATTTGAGATAGTTTTCTGATCAGTCCCAGGTAGTTACAAAGATACTCCCTCATGTATAGTAGGAGAAAATGCTACAGAAAAAGAAATAACTCGTAATTTTTGACTTACCTAAGTAATATAGTCAACAACCTATATTACTCCCACAATATGAGAATTGTTTACAAATTAAAAATTAAATCCTCACCTCCCCTAATTATATGTTAATTATAGACACGTAATTGAAGATATATATATATATATATACATATGTGTATGTATATATATATATATATATATATATATCAATAAGAGTATCACTATTTGTTTGCATGTAAACAGTTAAAATCATGCATTCAAAGTCTAATATACCTGCCAGCAAGTTCATTTGTTCTTCCTAAAAGTTTGTTTTTCAAAATGTAATATAACAAACCATGATACAAATTGTGACATAAATTAGGAGGTCCTGATTTTTTTTTTCTTATAAAGAGTAGAATGTTTATTGGGGGAGAGAAAGCTCTTGTCCTACAGAGGGACAGAAAGGGACCTGAGTGGGTTGCCCAGATTTTTCAAAGTGTGTTAGTTTTCTAGGGCTGCCCTACTCCAACAAGAAGGGAGGTGCAAATGATTGAAATGTATTAGGTATTGATCCTGGAGATTAGAAGTCTGACATCAGAGTATCTGGAAGTTTGGTTTCCCTTGAAGCCTGTGAGGAAAAAATCGGTGCCGTACCTCTCATCAAGCTTCTGGTGTTTATCAGATATCAGTGGGGCTTCTTGCCCTCTATTGTATCCACAGACCTCTGTTTTCATCTTCACCCTTCCCATGACCTCCCGCCATGAGCCTGATCCCCCCCACACAGCAGTACTGGTTCAGGGTCCTGTCCTAATCTTAATGACCACACTTAGCTTAACTCATTCCATCTGCACATTGCAAGGTTAGATTTCAACACATAGCTTTAGGAGTAACATACTTCAACATACAATAGCTCCCATGTTTTTATTTTTTTTATTTTTATTTATTTATTTATTTATTTATTTATTTTGGTCTTTTTGAGACAGGGTCTCGCTATGCAGTTGAGGCTGGCCTTGAGCTCACTTTTGTAGCCCAGGCTGGTCTCGAACTCGCACCGATCCTCCTGCCTCAGCCTCCCGAGTGCTGGGATTACAGGCGTGAGCCACCACGCCTGGCTTCTCCCATGTTTTTAGTATGCTGTTATTCTCATTATTTCTTTGACTAAGTCCCTCTCAAGTCATAATCTGTTATAGAGAACCTTAATAGACAACTACATTCTCCTTCATTCTGATAGTATGGTTTTAATAAAAATGGTTTAAGAAGAATTATTTACTATCATCACTACTTCTTCCTCATACATGTTTAAGCCAATTCCTCTGAAATTGTGTAGCCCTTGTCCCTATCTGGGGAATATTGGGACAGTGCTTATTTTGCTGCATTAGATCTGGAACAATACCTGAGATACTGCAGTCCTAGAAACTTCCCAGGTAATGAGCTGACTTTGTCCTGAGCACCACACTCAAAGTAGCAGTGAGGTTGCACTCACAGGTATGAGTGTGACATGCAAGAGTAGCTGCATACACTCTAAGGGACATAAAAAGGCTTATCCTTGAGCTCTGTGAGTGCTTTTGTTATCTTCCACCAACATAAATTTTTATACATCTGCCATGTATTGCTCTGTATGGAGCCAATCATTTATGGACTAAGTCCTCTACAAACTGCAAACCATACAAACTTTCCTTTACTCCTTTAACTTAGGATGTTGAATATTGTGTCTCAGCAAGGAGAAAAATAACTAAGACCAAGAGATGAGATTAAGGGTTTCCATTTCTATTTCTCCTTTCACAAGTGACTTTGTGAAGGACCCAGGCCACAGTGAAAATTTAACTACCTAAGGTGTTAGGAGCTGCTCCAATCCTGGCTAATGTTCTGCTTTCTAATAGGCAATAAAACAACACCATTCTTTATCAAATCGTCAATTTAATTGGCTGTAGCAGAGCTAAAAATGCTCCTTAAGTTTTGTTATTCCAAATGATATTTCAGAATTTTTTTTTAAATCTATACTTGAGGATGGTGAAAATGGGAGATGTTGGACGAAAGATAGGAAGCTCCAGTTATGTGGGATGAATAAGCTGTGGAGATCTAAACTGAACTATGACGACTCTAATTAATCAACATATGGTGCATTTGAGCTTTGCTAAGTCAGTATGTCATACATATTCTTATTACATGTGTACACACAAACATAACTATGTAGGATGATAGATATATTAATTTCTGTGCTTGTAGTCATCACTTTAGGGTATATATATACAAGAAAATGTCATTTTTATTGATTTTACACCTCTATAAAATTGATAAAGAATTATATAAGATTATATCAGTCATAAGTGAATATGGTATTTTTTTCTGCAAATGTACTATTTTTTGCCACCCTATAGCTCTGCCACTCAAACTTCAGCTGGAACGCTTTATGGTTAGTACTTCAGAGAGAGGTTGTCAAAATTGGATAATAGTGAAATTCTTGACCTCTGACATTCAAAGGCCAAGTCCAAGGGCTATTAATTGGATGAGCTAGAAGAATTTGTCATCAGAGTCAAAATCCACATCTGAAAGCAAAAACAATACATCTGCCATGCTTCCTTCTCCCCAGGGGAATGTCCTTGAGCTAATAGGGCTATAGATTTCTCCTGAAAGGAGCTGGGTGTCATATGAGAAGAAATGCTGTCCAGAGTGGCTAGGCAAATGGATTTAGTTTAGCTTTACAACGTCTGATGATCTCCAAGGGGCAGAAGTCAACTTAACAGTATAACAGATTTCTTATACTTTATATTGGAAAAATACAATGTGTGCTGGAAACATCAGAAAGGAATGGAATTTACGCCCATGCAGAACCTGAGAAGAGTCACACGTAAGCAATTTGTGTGGACAGAGGACAGACCCTTCCTTCCTCCAAGCTTCTTTCTCCCAACACAATTCCAAGGAGAGGAGTAAGTTTGTTTCGTGGCAGAGAAAATATTCATGAAAGAAATTACAGACAGCGTACATAAATTTCAAGGGAAAATATTTATTTTCATAGAGTCTAGTCTGAAACTCATGACAAACCTGTAAGAGTTGTCTTCAAATAACAAAATAATATATTTCATATATAATAATTCTGAGTAATTACTCTTACAGGGTGTAGTATTTTTTTTCTGTCCTTTGTCTTTTAGCCTATGAATTTCTTTACGGGTGAAATGTGTTTCTTGTATACAGAATATTGTTGGATTTTGTTTCTTAATCCACTCTGCTCCTCTATTTCTTTTTTTTTTTTTAAAGAATTATTTTATTTTATTTTATTCTTGTTTCAGAACCTTTGTTTGTTTGTTTATTTATTTTTATGGCCGACTCAGCCTGTCCTCAGGGCAGGGCTGGTACAGCATGTGGTACCGGGGATCAAACCGCGGTCCCTGCAGCCACCCAAGCTTTCCTAAGCAGGCGCTTTAGACCAATGAGCCATCCTGCCGGGCCCCCCTCTATTTCTTTTAATTGGTGCATTGAGTCCATTTACATTAGTAGTTATAACTGATATGTATTCACTTGTCATGTTATTTTCCTGCTGATGTTCCCTTACTTTTATCTTTTAAGTTTGCCATGTTTGGTGAGTTCGTTCTGTTGTTGTTCTTGGGACTGCAGGTATTTTGATGCCTTTCTAGAATGCGTTTTTGTAGTCTGTATAGGGCTGGTTTGGTTATCAAGAATTTCTTCAGTTGTTCTTTTTCATGGAAGTATTTCACTTCTCCATTAAACTTGAGTGTTGCAGGCTACATCAGCCTGGGTTGGAATTTGTTTTCTTGTAGGACTTGAAGTTCTTTACTCTATGATTTTCTTGACTTGTTGGTTTATGTGAACTCTCCTACTATTCTGATGAGTTTTCCATTAATGTGATCTGGTTGTTTTCTCTAGAGACTCTTAGTATGTTGTTCTTGTGCTGAATTTCTGGCATCTTTGATTATCATATGTCTGGCTACATTTTTAATTAAGTTGATATGATTTGGAATTCTATATGCCTCAATTATCTGAATGTCAGATTGTATCCCCATAACTGGGAAGATTTCTGCTATTACTTCTGCCCATATATTTTTATGTCATTTCTGTTATCTCTGTCTTTCTTATGATGCCGATTAGTCTTATATTGTTCATCTTTGCATGTCTTGCAGCTGTTGAATTTTTATTTCCTGGATCCTTGTTGTTTTTAAGAGACCTTTCCTTACCTTTTCACTAAGCTGCAATGGTTTCTTCAGGTGTGAAAGTCTATCTCTACTTTCACTGAACCAGTTTTGCTAACTTTTTCTTTCTTGGTACCAGGGATTGAACTCAGGACCTTGAGCTTGCCAGGTAGGTACTTATTCTAATGAGCTATCTCACCAGCCCCTGGTTTTGCTAACTTTAGCGGAGTTTTTAATGTCCTGCATATTTCTTCAAATTTGCTTCATGAATTCTATTTCTTTCCTATACCGCTCAAAGTTCGCATCATTTTTCTATTCTACTCTGTTTTTTTTTAATCAGAGTCTTCTTTAAAAATGTTTAGTAATTCTTTCTTTGTAGCTCTCACTTCTTTTTTTCCTGTGAGATTATTTCTGATCTGATTTCCTCTATAATCTTCTGCAAATTTTTCTTCAGCTACTATTATTTCAGGTATGTGGCTTCTAATTTCTTCTATGATGATATATCCAAGGTTTATTTTAGGTGGACTTGGGGCCTTGGAATGCATTTTGCCCTTTTTTGTCACTTTCTCATTCCAAGAATATTTTTCATTTTTATTTCTGATTTTTTTTTTTTTTTGTGAAAGTCTGGTAGTAGGTAGCTGTATCACTAAAATCAGACACTCTCTGTAAAATGTCTATTTTTCAGGTGTCTCTCCTCTGTCAGAAATTCTTGTTTTAGTGTGTCCCAAGATTATGCCTTCTCTATTGCTTGAGGGTGAGATAGTCATTTCCATTTATAATTGTTCTTTGTCCTTCTGTGTCAGGCTTTGGTGAGGTTATAACTCAAGTACCTCCTAATATTAACACCTCAAGGAAAACATGTGGTTAAGGCAGATATAGTTTCCTATTTAAAGTATTTCAATTAGCAGGGGACCGGGGAGATAGCTCAGTGCACTAAGTGCTTGCCTGGCAAGCGCAGAGTCTAGAGTTCAATCCCTAGTACTGCAAAAATAAATAAATAAATAAATAAATAAATAAATAAATAAATAAAGAAAGAAAGAAATAAATAAATAAAGTATTTCAATTAGTACCACTAATAACAGCTAGTGAAATTTAGAAAGTGACAAATTTTTCTAATACTGGCTTTGTACTTTACACCATAGCTGCAAATATTATAGCTGTATAACAAAGCAGATCTTAAACTGGAAATTTGTATTTAAATCAGATCCTCTGAGTTCTGTCTGGAAACCTTTCCCCTTATGCACCTGGGGTCTTCTAGTCAGAGTAGTTCGCCCCAGTTACTTGCCACCACCTCTGTGCTCCTATAATTCTGGGCCTTGATCTGAGCTTTGCTAGGTCCAGCAGTATTCCTCAGCCCACTGAGTCAAGATCTATAAGACTCGAGTTCTACTGGCAGGACTTGGCTTGGGTGTGGTTGCTGTGTTCAGATCCTTCCAGCTCAGTCCAGTCCAGTTGGACCACTAGTCCTGCTTACATCAGGTCTGGTGGCTGCCTCCTAGTAGACCTACCAAGGTGGAGTGGGTTGGCTGTGTCTGTTGGATTCTGGTTCCAGGGCTCCTTCCCAATATCTACACTGATTTTTGACACTTGGCAAGATATCAAGAAAGAAAATGTCATGTTAATGGTGTGTATATTTATTACATATTAAATTGATATTTTGACATACTGTATTAAATAAATTAAAGTTCATTCAGTATTTGCTTTTACTTTTTAGAAATGTGTCTACTTGGAAATTTCCTATAGGATTTGCATTATTCTTCTATTGGACAATGGGTTTTATGTTTATATCCATATTGATATGATTTGCTGTCACTTGAGGAGATACTATCTCTGCTTAATTTTTCCATGTGTAAGTGAGCTTTAATGGTTTTATAATGGCAATGACCAATAATGCATTACAAGGTATACTGGCAATTATATATAGAATGTATTGTGTTTCATTTCCTGATGTGGAACTTGGGAATAATTATTGGGAATGATTTCTTAGTCTGTAATTTGTATAAACGGGAAGATTTTTTTTTGTACTTTGATTAAGGCAAAGTCCTGAACCTCTTTATACCATTACTTTGAAGTAAAAATTTCAACATTTTAATTATGGGAAGACAAAAGTTCTGGCACAGAAGAAAAGAGTTGTGGCCTTTACTTAAGAGTAACTTGAGGGACCTCATACAGAGTGGGGAAGAAATGCTATTCTGACTTCCCTGTACCCTAATTGCTTTAATCTGTCATTTGAGTGATCCACTAGCCAAATCTAAACAGAATCTGGAGGTATAACAGCCATATCGGTGCCATGTATGCTGAAGAGTTTCCTGGAGCACATAATAGGGAAGCTGGTGGAGAGTGGATTTGCATAGGCTGAGAAAAAAATATTGGTTAAGATTGTACTGTTTTCAGAATATTTATCACAGTTCTAGACACACAGATTACCTTCCATCCCTCATTCTTTTATACCCTTTCTCAAATATAGAATTTCACCTTAAAACCAGAGTAGATTAAAATACGAATGTCCACAGTCAGCACACTCAAATACTGCATATTCTCTTAGTGCTCCTCAGCACTCATACCCTGGATTACCATCTACAGATGGATGCTGTAAAATCTACAACTCTCCTCACACCTCTCTCTTACCTTCTAGATAGGCATATCCAACTGACTGCTGGTCATCTTTATCTGAAACCCCCAAACAAGTTGTTTTAAAAAGCCCTACATTTATTGGTGATATTGTAAAAAATTTGTGACACCAATGAACCTGTTTCTTCTTTTACAAAGTGAAGAAAGTATAAAGGCAACTGTTTTAACTATGATTAAAAGACATCAACACAGACAATAATGGCTATTATAAAGCCCTGGACAATTGTCATTGTCCATTGTCTATATCAGTGGTTCTCAACCTTTCTAATGCTGTGACCCTGCAATACAGTTCCTCATGTTGTAGTGACCCCAAACCAAAAAATAATTTTGGTGGCTACTTCAAGACTGTAATTTTGAGCCGGGCATGGCGGCTCACGCCTGTAATCCCAGCACTCGGGAGGCTGAGGCAGGAGGATTGGTGTGAGTTCGAGACCAGCCTGGGCTACAAAAGTGAGCTCAGGACCAGCCTCAACTGCATAGCGAGACCCTGTCTCAAAAAGACAAAAAAAAAAAAAAAAAAAAAAAGACTATAATTTTGCTACAGTTATGATTTGAGTGGCTTTAGACGATCCCTGTGTTTTGGCCATTCGACCCCCATTGGGGTCGTGACCCACAGATTGAGAACCGCTGGTCTATATTCCAAGATACAACTTGAAAATTTTGTTACTTACAGTGCCATATCTGTATATTACATTTTATTTTATTGAGAGAGGGTCTTGCTATGTCATTCAGGCCAGCCTCAAACTTACTATGTAGCCCCACCTCATCTCCAGTTCAGAATGATCCTCCTGACTCAGCCTCAGTAGTGCTGAGGCTAGATTTGACTACCATTATGCCTGGCCTCTGCATGTTAATTTTAATTTCTTTTCAGCTGGTTACTTGTTCTAGCTAATGCTGGGTACTTTCTACATATTAGGTCTTTTGTTCATGCTATTTGGTTTCACAAGGCTCCTATGATGAGGAGAAACTTCACGATTAGGTAAGTTGTTCTGCAGAGGCATCATAATTGGTAGGGCCAGAGGTTTTAGATTTAGAGCTTGCACTCTGAGCAATGCACACATTCTTTGCAATACTGAACACAACTCATTGTTTCCATTCAGAGCAGAAGGATTAGAAGGTGAAGTACATGTATTTCTGAGTCTGTTGTTGAAAAATGATAGTGGTAAGAAAGACAGGATATAGGGGAAAGCAACTCCCAACCTGAAATTTATGGGGGACAAATTGAAGAATAAATTTTAGGAGCAATGGAGGTAAACAACACAATATATTTATTGGGGGAAAGACAGTTTCTGTCTAAGAGACAGAAGGGAATTGGAATAGGTTGCCAAGGAACCTGCTTTTTTTGGGGATTTTTACAGAGCCAATGCACAAGGTGAAGCAGGTCCAAGATGGGAAATAAAGGAACTCGCTAGGAGGGTAGGAGGTGGGACAGAACTATGGTCTACCAATTACAAGCATAAATGCTCAGGCAAAATTGATTAACTCAAGATCAAATATGGAAGCAAGTCATGTAGCAAGGGGTCATGAACACAGAACTTTTCCTGTGCTGGGTTGGGTTAGTGACCCCTCCTGGTTGTTCAAAGGTGATTGACACCTGTTTAGAATATCAGTCCCTGCTGTATATCCCTAGGGAGGTATCCAAGTGCATTTGTTTAATCTTTAGTCTTAAGCCTGGCCCTCTGGGAAGTGTCTGTCTCTTCCACAGTTTCAAGGAATCTCCTCTTCCACACTGGCTCCTTGCAGGGCCCAGCTCTCTTGACTGCCTAGAATACTTCTACCTAACCCAGATGCCTACAATGATAGGACTTATGGAAGTTGGAGAAAAAAAAAAATACATACTGCAAGAGCAGCTGAACATACAGGATATCTTCAAATGTCTACTTTTTTTTTCCCAAACCATTAGTTAAGCATGCACTGAGACAAGGGCTGCCAGAGATAGAAAATCCATGAACATATTTTAACTTTCATGGGGACACAGACTTGGACATTATAATACAACTTAAAATTAAGGTAAATTTCTATCTAAGGCATTTAAAGCTTAGTGAAACTAAATAGGGGAGTAATTCACTCATTCATTCATTTTTCTTTATTCTTGTTAATGAGAAAAAATATACAAAATAGCAACTAAACAGTTTGAAACCAGGTTAATAGAATGGTTACAATAATTTATACATTGCATATTGTCTTCTTAGTAGTGATTCAGAGGCCAAGATGCAGACATAATATCTTGTACAAACAATATTTCTAAAAACTTTTATTCTCAATGGACTAAGAGAAAGTAGCTGTATGTCTGTCCTCACTGTATATGTATGAGGGACCATTTCTATAGTCTGTTGTGTTCACTCATTTTTGTTCCCTCCAAAAGCACTTCCTGAACATTCACTTGAAGCTGGAAAAAAAAATAAAAGACAAAGTTTTTGTCCTGAAGAAACATGTACCCTAACAAAGCTGCTTCTGGGGTTATAGTCAGGTAACAAGAATGAAGCTACAGGGGCACAGGACTGCACAGGTGTGTACCTCAGTGTCAGGTGAACACAAAGTCTGGATTGGCAGCAGAAGATAAGGAGCACAACGGACAGGTGTAAGAGAACCCAAATGGAAGCTGGTGCACTAGCAGGAGGAGCCATTTTCCTGCACAGCTCATAATTAAAATAATCCTGAAAACAACATCACATACTTTTTAACACTAGGATATGGATTTATTCTATAGTTGAATGTAATAGAACACGTTGCAGTAAAATATGACAGCAGGAGACTTTCCACAGCTGGGTTTGCGCACTAGACAGGACAGGAAGGTCAAGGAAATTCCACATCTGGTTAGGCCAGAGGGCTTTGGAAGAGTTCACAATCTGCAGCTTTCAGAACAGCAGAGGTGAAAAAAAGAAACAAAACAAAACAAACAAACAAACAAACAAAAAAAGGGAGCCGGGAAGATAGCTCCGTGGCACAAGTGCCTGCCTGGCAAGCGGAAGATCATGAGTTCGAACTCTGGTCCCACAAAACAAAAACAGAGAACAATGTCGCAGAGAGAAACTAAGAATTCAGCCCAAGCCTGGAACTACGTTGGGGCGCAAGGGACCAGCAGTTAATTCATTTCTCTGCTTTGGTACACTCACAGAGCCAATGGATCTCCCACCAGGGGCCCTTTTGTCAGCAAACACTGCAAGAAGCTCATCCTTACGCCGTTACAGGAGCACCCAGTCGCCACGGTAACCATTCAGCGCCCGCGCTCTCACGGCCTCTCTGCCATTGGCTAAGAGAACGCAGCGTGCGTCTGACGTCACTACGCGTGTCGTGGGCGCGAAGCCCCGTCTTCCAGAACCCGAGCGGTCGGCGGTGGCTTTGGTGGCCGTTGGGCTCGGTGCGTGCGGCAGCCGAGCTGCGCGGTGGCACGAAGCGCTCCAAGCGGCGGCCGCGGGGCGAGGTTCTTGCGGCGCGCTCCGCCCGGGTGGCCTCCCAGCGGGCCTGCGGCTCCGTGACGAGGCCCGTGACGGCCGAGGACCCGGTTCCTGGGCGCAGCGAGCCTCCACGCATGCCTAGTTTGCGACCCGCCTCCTCGCTCCCCCATTTCAGCATCTGCCTTTTGCACCTGTTTTCTGCGTGTCTGCTCTTTTCCGACTTTGACAACTCACTGGTCCAGAAACCCAGTCGGAGGTATTTGGGAGCGGTCGATGGTGGGGACGTCTCAAAACTAGCAAGCTTTAGGGATAGGGTACGGTAGAACGGATGGGGACAGATGGGCGTCGCGCGTCCTCTGCCCCTCGGAACTGGAGAGCTTCAGATGTGTCCCGTGCGTCTCTAGTGAGGGCCGGCTTCAGATGACGGAGTGAGGAGAGTGATCCTGGGACCTGCGCTGGGAAGAAAGCAGGGTTACAGAGAAGTGGGCGGCGTATTCAGCTGCCCAGAACAGCGACCGCGTATTTCCCGGCGTTAATACAGGTGCTGGAGGCCCCCCGCGGTGATCCGCAGCTTTCGGTCTAAGGCAGCGGTTCTCAACCCGTGGGTCGCAACCCCGGCAGGGGTCGAACGACCAAAACACGGGTCGCCCAGAGCCGTCGGAAATCATAACTGTAACAAAATTACAGTTTTGAAGTAGTCACCAAAATTATGTTTTGGTTTGGCGTCACCGCAACATGAGGAACTGTCTTGTGGGGTCACGGCCGCATTACAAAGGTTGAGAACCACAGATCTAAGGGAAAGTGGCTTTACATACAGTGGAGCTTTAGTAGCCTTGGCTTTTCTCCGACATTGTCATTCACGTTTGGTGGAATGATAGATTGTAGTGTCTGTTTCAGATCTTTATATTATTCTGTAAAAGAGGTGATCTTTGTAATGTTTACAACGCAAAATAACATTTTTCTTGCTCCTTCACGTTGTCTGTGGCTATATCACCATTCTCCTCCACACCGTAATGAAAAAAAAAAAAAAAAAAAAAACACTTCAAAGATTCATCGAAAGTAAGAAGAGGGGGCCCGGCAGGATGGCTCAGTGGTCTAAAGCACCTGCTTCGGAAAACTTAGGCGGCTGCAGGGACTGTGGTTGGATCCTACGCACCACATGCTGCGCCAGCCCTGCCCTGAGGACGGGCTGAGCTGGCCATAAAAATAAGCAAACAAACAAACAGAAAGTTCTGAAACAAGAATAAAATAAAATAAAATAAAATAAAATAAAATAATTCTTTAAAAAAAAAAAGAGTAAGAAGAATTGGGCTAGGGAGATAGCTGAGGGGCGCCTACCTGGCAAAGTGCAAGGTCCTGAGTTCAATCCCCAATCCCTCCCCCCCCCCAAAAAAAATCCTGAAGAGTAAGAATTAATCATGTTCCTTGTACAGACAACTCATGTTCAGGCTTGTAGGTGGGGTCCTCCAGGTAGTTTTATTTTTTATTTTTTTAAAAAGTCGAGTATCCTTAATTTGCCTTAAAGAGAAGTAATTTTAGTAAGTAAAAAACAGATCGAAAGACACTCATTTATATAGGCTATTTTTTGAAATTATACGTAGAAATATAGGCAGTTGTTGATGGAAGCTACGTCTGTTGCACACAAAAAATCCTGTATACATCAAAACATGGGAAGCTCAGTTTTCTGGCATGCTTACAAACATCTCTTGAATGAGTCATTGCAGACACTTTTTGAACTTGTTCAAAATTAAAGCATCCTCATGTTACAGGAGCTTTTGGGGGCAGGTAGGGATGTAAAAACCACTCCTTTTAAAAATCTCGTGTGTATGTTTTCATGTGGTCGGAGTGCTGCAGATGAGCTTCTTATCTTGTACTTTGACAATTTCGGCGGGGAAAGTTATTTTATATTTCTTGTTTTCTTGCTCATGGCTTACATTTTTGATGTTACTATATTTGATAAAGTTGCCATGATTTCCTATTTTCCTCTTCGTCTTTTTCAGGTATTTGGCTATATACTGTGTATTTTATGTACATCCTGCTCTAGTTTATACTGTACTGTGTTTTGTTCTTTATGTAGATTGCAGATAAACACGTTTTGAACTCAGCTGCGGAACTACAGAGGAAGCAATGCAGAAGCCAGGGTGTCCTGCAGGTGTCCAGTTGAGAAACAGAGTAGCAGGTCAGCCTGGGTTTTTCTCAACAAAGAAGCCCACTTTCTCAGTGGGACTTTCGGTATTATACTTGCACTTTATTCCCCCTACCTCTTTTTTGTTGATACCTGCTCTTTCCAGGTAACTGTGATCAAAGGACCTCTGTAGGCACAGAGGGGAAGCAGGGGACTGCCGTGCAGCGAAGCAGATCTGCTTCATTAACCAGTTCTCCAGAGTCTGTAAGAAAACTTCATCCTCGACCAAGCGATAAGCTGAACCCTAAGACAATTAACCCTGTAAGCACAAAAACAATTCCCGACTCACTAGGTTTTTAAAAGTATGCGTTTAGCCTCAGACAATTGCACTGTGCCAGATGCTGCCTGAGTTTCCTGCATTTGTTCATTGAACTAGATTAGTCAGTCTGGTGTGCCCTACTAGGTTCATTGATGGGCCAGCATCAGTGCCTGCCTGGCAAGTCTGAGGTCCACAGTTTAATCCTCAGTACAAAAAAAAAAAAAAAAAAGAAGAAGAAGCCATGTAGACCTTAAATGGACTTCATGTCAACTGCGTTTTGTATTTTCTATGTTATTTTATTTACGAACATCAGTAAGAGCTTACTCAGTGGATATGGTCATGTAGAGTTGCATAAGGGTACTTGGCTACTGCTCTACATTCTGTAAGTTTAGTTCCATGAATAGTCCTAACTGTAGGACTGTTTTTCCTTCTCAAAGGGAATTTAATTATTTAACTGAACCTGAGGTTTATTTATATAAAAGCACATGAATGGTAACTCTATAGGTCAGTGAGCTGTCCAGAAATTAAAATGTGTGTGCAGTACCACCAGGCATTGTCTGGCCTGTGTTCAGCCTTGGTGCAGAGCAGGGATGGCAAAACCTGCACCTTTTCTTTCAGTGGTAAAAACAGCCCACTGTGGGACATGTGCCACAGCTTTGCTACCACTGGTCTAGGGTATGGTGATAGCGTTTTCCTCCTTTGAAGGAGATTATGAGAGCACTTAGGCTTTTGACTGATTTTGAAGGCAGATGAATACAGGTTTCTTACATCGAGATACAGAACATACTAGCAGCTGTTAGTCTCCACACGTGCTTGACCTCACCCTCCTGCCCATGCATACAGAATGAGTTCTGTTCTTCATTATTGCTACTCTGCTCTTCCTTCACTAACAGTTCAAAAGTAGCAAACAGGAAACTGTGTGGCATTCAGACTCGTTCAGTAGTGGGGTGAGCTGCAAGGCGGGCAGTACAAGGCATCCGGCCTGCTGCCTCAGGTGGGCCAGCGGTGCTGAGCCTGATGTGCTGCTATGGCTGTTTCTGTCATGGGAAGGTGCAAAAACTTCGCAATAACTGGTGGGGAGCATCCAGTTAGAATCAACTTATTTCCTCTGGAAAAAAAGAGAAACACAATTCGAGGACACCTGTGAGGTATAAAATTCAGTTTTAAAATTCAGACCAAGTCCTAGGTAGTAATTTGTAGTGGTAGAGGAATGGTTTTACTCTTCTGTTCATAATTCTTACTTTAAAAGCCATATGAGCTTTAAAAATTACTTTGAAATTATCATGTCAAATAAGTTACTTGAAAATATGTACTCTTATTTTTAAGCTTTGTATAATTTTTAAGCTTTATATATTTTTTTAAAGAAACAGCTAGTTATGTCTGGAACATAGGTTATATTTTTATTTCATAATTTGACAATTGTATTTCATGTGATTATGTTCAAAATAACTAGAGATGAAGTAATTGTGTCTAAATCCTCAAATCTCTGATTAATTATATGGAAATGACTTAGGCTAGGAGGGTTTGATGGTTTGATTTGTTGATTGACCATCTCATCTTAGAGAATAGAACTGATGGGCTCTATTATGAAAGAGGTACAGCTCTGTAGTCTGTTAGGAACTGTCCTCCACTGCAAGAGGTAAGCATGAGGGAGCCACAGAAGTACCATCTGTAGGTACAGCTGTCCCTGCCGTTGGCTTCCCTGCCCAAGCTCTGCCTCTTATCAAGTCAGATGGCTTTGGGTTCTCATAGCTAGGAGCACAGACTTCACTGTGAAGTCTGTGCCGGGTACCCAAGCTCATGCTCCTTTGAATCATCCCAAAGCCGCCTCTATGCACACTGTAAATTATTGTCTTTGAAACCCTCTCTGGAGTCAAAAAGATTGGAGACAATGAGAATATAACATATAGCAAAAGCGAAAGATTGGATATTGCATAATCCAAGGAAGTACGTTTATATACATACTTGGGACAACCTTGGTGCAATCATTGACTTCCTCATAATCCATTTGTTTTATTTTGCTTTGTTGTGCAGTGCTGGGCATTGAACCTTCCCACTGAGCTACATCTCCAGCCCATTCTAATTTTTAAAGTTTTTCAGAAGATCTTATTAAGTTGCCCAGGCAGGACTTGAGTTTGTGATCCTTCTGCCTCTGTCCCCCAGAGGGATGGCATTAAGGTTATGTGAAACAATCTTCTTCATTTTTTTTTTTTCTTTTAGTAGTGGGAATTGAACTGAGGAGCTCATGCTTGTTAAACAGGTGCTGTGCTGCTGAGCTATATTCCCAGCCCATGTTTTTCTTGTAGAACATAATGACAGCCTAGAGAACTTACACAGATTCTGTGACTGTATAGACCACTTCATTTGGCAAGTAGGAGATATGCTGTCAACTGAAATTAAATATGTTTTGTTGGGCTAGCGTGGTAGCTCAGTAGAATAAGTGCTTGCCTGGCAAGCAAAAGGGCCTGAGTTCAATCCCCAGGTTGTGTAAAATAAATAAATATACAAACAAGCTTTGTTTTATATTCAACACCGCTTCTCCACTCAGCCCTTATGGTGCATCAAACTATGGAGAATTTGTGGCACTTTCAAGCCCTCTGAAACAGTTAAAAGTTTTATTTTGTTAAAACTAACAATATGTATAAAGCTTGGTTGTGACTTTAATAGTACGAAGACAGTTTTTTTCGGAGTTGTAGCTGAGCCAAAATGATATACATAATGCCAGAATGGCAGTTTGAAAATCAGAATGACTGTTTGCCCCTGTTGCAACAGGATTAAAATTGATTAGATGCCATAAAATGTAGGCAATGGTCATATTTTCATTTTTTATTTCAGTTTGGGGAACAGTCACGAATTTCTTCTGCATTTGCTGCTGTTTATTCTAAAGGAGGTATTCCTTGCAGGTAAAATCAATATAGTTTAAAACTGACAGTATTCTTCAGGATAATTGAATAAAGTCAGTACGCTATTCAGTTTCAATGTGTTCACAGTTTTATTTACTGGAAGGATTGAAATAACAATAACTTATTACCCTGGCTGTTGGGTTGGTATTGATCTCCAGGCATTGTTGAAGAAAACCGTTGAATTCTAAAGTGTAATTACAGAAAACCTTAGATCTGTGGCAAGCCATGAAATAATGTAGAAAACAGAATGAAACAGTTTTAAAAGTGTAAATTGAAGTACTTACTAGGTTTGGGAAAATTAAAAATAAGAACACCTATCTTGGGAAAGTGAAAAAGGGCTTTTTAATGACGTCACCCATCTTACTAGATGTTGTGTCTGGCTTTGCTTCTTTTTTTCATATGATCTTCTGTTGCCTTCACAGCGTATGAAACTTTTGCCTCAGATGATAGACAATTTGATTTTCATCATGGAAGGGATAATCACAACACTTATTTGTTCTTATTGCTATTCTAAAATTGAAAAAATAGTTATTAGTGGTATTTTCAAGTTTTGAGTGGAAAAGTAAAAAATGTTCTTCAATTTAATATTGTTTCACATTGAGATTTCAAGTGCCAGCTCCATTTTAACGTTCTTGAATGTTCTACCTCCCCTCCAGCAGCTGAGTTTTGCAAAAAGTGCAAAACAGTTGCAGGGGCCTCACTAAACTAATTGAGAAAGGCTGCGGGCTGGGCTCTCTGTTACTGGAGTGCTGGCTTGTAGGACGCGTTCATCTCACTGCTCATGCTACCTGGCTTCAGCGTATATCATAGTTGTCAGGTAGTTCACAGTGCGGAAGCCGTAAGCCAGGAGCTGCCTGGGTGATCTGTCTCATTTTCTGAGGCAGATTAAATCTGATATTGCTTCATATTAGCATTAAGGACAAACGATCTGTATCTGAACAACAGTGCCTTTCATACAATATTCTTTCTAATTGTTACATTTTGTTAGCATGCTTTTGTTTTCAGTAGGTCATGTGTTTTGGGGTAATTATGACAGAGCTAGCAAGTGGAGCATCAGGATTCACGTAACATATCTAAATACTATAACAGTTTTGCTGAAAGAGTAGGGCTTTTTAGGATTATAGCCGTTATTTTGAAAATTTATTTTGTAGATTTTTAAATTATGACCTCCCTATCTGCTACAAAGTAATTCTAAGACATTTATACTTATAATGTGTGCCAATTGGATTCCTGCAGTCACTATCGTTTTGTGTGTTTCAGATTAGTGCACGGCTCAGTAAAGCACAGATTACAATGGGACTGTCCTCCTGAAAATCTCCCATTTGATCCTCTTCTTATTACTTTAGCAGAGGTAAATAATTCATCTTCCTGGATGTTAATTTGGGGCTTTTTTGTTTGTTTTGTGGTACCGGGGATTGAACTAAGGACCTTGTGCTTGCCAGGCAAGTGCTTATTCTACTGAGCTCTCTTCCTGGCCCCCTGGATGTTAATTTGGAGGAAAAAAATCTTTTAAAATTCCATTAAATACTTTGTCGAAGGTCAGTAAATCTCACTCTGTACTTTTGCACAGCCTCAGGAAGTAATGATGATTGTCATATTTTCACTAGAAATCAATTAAGCTTATAAACATGATATTAGTCTACTGGAGATGTGTAGATAAGTACATGAAATACTGATACTTAATTCAGAAAATAAAAATATTGGACTTGTAAGGAGGAGGAAATTTTTTTTAACTAAATCTGGAAAATAGGATTACAGTTAAACTGATATCAGATAATAAGAACTTCTTCTGTGTGTCTATAACCAGTTGTATTGATACAGTGCACATGTTAGGAAATGATTTCAACCCCTTAAATAGCCACTCAGAGAAGTTGTCGGCTGTGTGCACTCTTGGCTGTGCTGTTGGTAGAATAGCTCAGAGCTAGTCATTACCAATTGCGTAGTCTTTAAAAGCTGCTCATAGTATTTTATGTATGTTTTTCATTTTGCTCAGGAAATAAACTGGCAAAATCTTACCTTCAGGTGAATCGACAGTGTCTTCAATAAATTTTATTCCTGAAATCAAAACTAGATAAATGAAATACCGAGTTGTCTTGAGTTTAAACTTTTCTTTACTTGTTTTTTGGGATCAGTTTGTTAAAAAACAAATGAATAGATTAAAGCACTACTGAGATTAATCTAATAGTACCAAAAAGTAAATAGTAATTTGTTTAGTATTAAGTCAATAAAGGCTTGGCAGTGACAGCTTTTTTAAAGAACCATTTCCCTTTTCTATAAAAACACTGGAAGAGTGTGATACTCGGGTTGAAGTTTTTTTTTTTTTTATAATAAAACAAAACTCTCTAGTTCCTTGTTTTAAGTTTACAGCTGCATTTGCTTTGTTAAGTGTAGTATCATAACCAAAGGCTGCTGCATTGTCCTAATAAATGTTTGCTTTTCATGAGTTATAACTGAGCTTGCAGTATTATTTTGGTACTAGAGGCATTATAACTTTATAGGCAGCATATTTAGAAATTAGACTAAATTTGATTAAAGACTTTTAATTTTGATTCTAAATAGGGGGACAATTGCTTGAGTCCCCCTGCTGTTCCTCTCTCGGACAGGAGCTTTCTTTCTCCCCAGTAAATCTATTCTTATCATAAAAATAAACACATTAATTAATTGATTAATTAATTAATTTCCTGCTAAATATAAAAATCAATAAAATAAATTCCCTTTATTTTAAAATTTTAAACCTTTTCTGAACAGTAGAAATCCTTGCTTTGTATGAATCAGAGCTGTGCTATCTGTGCTTACTCTAGCTAGCTGGGGTTCCTGGAAAACTCTAATTTTGAGTTTCTAAGTGGTCTCCGACTTTCTACCACATCGAGCAGCCCTATTGTAGGATCCCAGGGCTTTTAATTGGATAAATAAATTAGTATTTCTAAGTATGGCTTAGCAGTAAGTTCTCCTTATTCACTCTACAGATAGTCAAACTGAAGGAGTTTTGGTATTGCTTTTATTTTTTTTAATTTGTATTAAAGTGAATAAAATAGTAAAAAAGAAATACAGAATTTCACTAAACAATATAATAGACATTCAACAATGATTGTTTTATTGCATAAAGTTATCTTCCAGTTCATTGTTTAGATTACCACATATAAACATGCAAAATTGGTTAAAAAAAAAAAATTAAGTCCGGCCAGATCGCTGAGCAGAATAAAGTGCCTGCTTAGGCAGAGTGTAGTGGCAGGGGTGCCCCTGGGGTGCACTGAGGTGGCAGTTGTGACTGGGCAAGGTGGTGCGCATCTGGAATCCCAGTGCTTGGGAGGCTGAAAATGGACTCACTATGAATCTGATCTGTGTATTGAGACACTGTAGACCTTGTACTAAATACATAAAAAAGTTATAAGAAATTAAAATGAAGGGGTTAGGGGTTAGGGTTAGGGTTAGAAAAAATAAAAAATAAAATGAAGAAAAAAAGATTTAAGCATTAACTTCTCTTTTCAGTTGACCAGCAGAAATCATTAGTCTCTTTGTCCAAGCTATCCTGTACATAAATATATCCTTTTCACTTTCTTCTTTTTTTCATTTCCTCGTCCCAGTTGTTCTTCCTCTTGAACATACTCTTTCCCGTTCACAGTATCTATTACAGATTTTACTTACTCTTTCAAGTTCTTACACTGGGGAGACAATATGGTGTTTACACATGTGGGCCTAATTTACTTAGGGGTATGGTCTCTAGTTGCATCTATTTACCTATAAAAGCCTGCAGTTCATCATCTTTATAGCTCAGTAATGCTCCATTGTATAAAAATACCACATCCTTTTTTATCTTTCCTCAGCTGATGAACATTTATGTTGTTTCAAAGTTTTACCTATGACGAATTTTACAGTTATAAACCTGACTGCACCTAAATATCACTGTAGTATGATGATTTCAGTTCTTTTGGGAAAATAACCAGCAAGGAGACCGCTAGGTTGAGTGGGACATGCAATCCCAGTTTTCTGAGTAATCTCCTTACTGATTTCCATAGTGGTTGTACCAATCTCTCCCACTAACAGTGGAAAAGGCTGCCCTTTCCCTACAAGGTGTTCTTGGCTAACTTCATTATGATATCTATTCTTCCTAGACTGAGGTGGAATCACAGTCTTATTTTAATTTACATTTCTCAAATGAGCAGTGATATGGATCAGGTTTTCATCTATTTATTTGCCATCTTGTATTTTTTCATCTGAAAAGTGTATATTCATCTCAGATGCCCATTTTTTATTGGATCTTTTAATTTAGGGGATCTCATTTTTCTTTTTAATTCTTTTATGTTTTCTAAATAGAAGTCCTTTGTTGGAGGGACATCCAGCAAAAATTTATTCCCAATTCATGAGTTTTCTTTTAACTCTGTTGGTAATTTCCTTTGATATTCAGAAACCTTTCAAAATGGTAAGATCCTAGTTGTCCTACTTAGCTTTTGCTTTATCTTTGAAAAAATTCAGATGGTCCTTGAGATTTACAGTGATTGATTAAACTATGAAAAAGATTGCTATTTTATTGTTTTTTATGCATTTTGGGTACAGGGCACAGTAAGAAATGATCTGATTCAGGGTTATGGATTGTATTCCAGAGTTCAAAATGACAAATAAAATCTTAAAAGTCCTTTGCATGTAGAATAAGGTTTATCTTCTAAGGGTCAGCCAGATAGTTCAGCAGATGAAAGCCCCTGCAAGCGGGCACAGGGGCTGGGGGTTCAATTCCCAGGCTGGCTGTGCTGGCCCAGTCCCTGGGGCTTGCTGAGAGGCAGTTGTGGGCGTGGTGGCACACACCTGTAATCCCAGCTCTTGGGATGCTGTAAACAGGTGGATCAGTACAAGTCCCATCTAATAGTGAGACCCTGGACACCCTGTAGACCCTTCCCTAAAATACAAAAAAAAAAAATAATAATAATAATAATAATGAATAGATTTACCTTCTGTCTCATATCATTCATTCTGATATGAGGAGGCAGCATTTACAAATGCATCAAACAAATTCTCAGCTCCAAAGGCAGGAAGTGCCGTAGGTTGGCACTTGGTGGAGTGGCCACAAACCTACGCTTCGCACTTGTTTGCTGTACTTTCTGGTGGGAGTGCACCCAAACATTTTTAATATCCTAGTAAATTTTCCTTTTTTTTTTCTTTGTATTTTTCTGTTTTCCCTACTTTTTTTTCTTTTCTTTTTGTTGTACCAGAGATTGAATTTTAAGAAACACTTATTGCACTAAGCTATCTCCCCAGCTCCTCTGTTTTTCCTACATTTTTAAATTTTTTTAATGCCTTTCCTATTCTTTTTCCTGTTTCTTTTGCTTTTTCTTTCTTTTTTTGTCCCATTTATGTATTTGATCCAGAGGTCTCCCTACACAGCTGAGACTCATAGTGATCCTCCTGTTTTTAGCCTATTGGAATTATAGACACTTTTTCTTTTCTTAATGTTTTTATTTCTTTTCTGTTTATTTTCTTTTTTGGGCAGATACTCCTGCCTTGTGTGTGTCCTTTGTCCCACAGTTTTTCAGTGCAATTTAAATTATGATCACTGAAATTATGTGTTATGACCTAAAACTTTTATGTACCCTAGTAAGGACTCAGTTTTTACTTTTGGTAGCAAATGACAGCGAATCAGCTTTTTCTGTTGTTTTTCGATCTTTGCCAGGGTCTGAGAGAGACGAAACATCCGTATACCTTTGTGTCCAAGGAGGGCTTTAGAGAATTACTTCTGGTCAAAGGTGCTCCTGAGAAAGCTATACCTTTGCTTCCTAGACTGGTTCCTGTGCTAAGGGCAGCTCTGGTAGGTCACTTATTTCACTGGATTTTTTTTCTAATTACATGGGAGAAAAGAAAGTTCTAATACAGAAAAAGCATTTGATGCCCCTCTTTTATCTCTCCCTGAGGGTTTTGATATATGTGGAAAGTGGGGCTACTATAAGGGGCTGCATGAGTCTGACCTTGAGAGAGGATGTTCTTGGGGAGGAATATTCTGAGTAACTAGAGGAAGTAGCCAGCTGTCTTCAGTCTTTCTCTAACTCACATATATCTTAATTAAAATGTGTGTTCTGCCTCTAGATCTGCTTCAAGGTTATTTTTTAAAATTCTGATTTCATTAATTATCTTCTAATTTAATATGCATACCCTTTACCTCAACCTGCCTGCCCTTTTTGCTGATCTATTCCTACCTCACCCTAACTAACCCATTCCACAGGTTCATTCTGACGATGAAGTGTTTGAAAGAGGATTGAGTGCTTTGGTCCAGCTGAGTGTTGTCGTTGGGCCTTCTCTAAATGACCATCTGAAACACCTGCTTACAAGTGTAAGTTCTGCAGCATTAGAGAAGGACTGTGCAAATGTATCTCCTGATTGTTTGAAGTTTTTAATTTAATCATATTTAGTCATGAAAATATCTCACAGCCTTTAAGTAACTCATCATCTTCATCAAAAGCAAAAATTAGACTTAGCGATTTTAAGATGTTTTACTAATATAAGAATATTTCTCTTTAATTGCTTGTACTAGAAAGTACCTAGAACAGGCTTTATACCTAGAATAAGTAACAAAAATTAAAGTAAAGTGGATAACAATTAACAAGCAGTGTAATGTTATGGTACCTGTGTTCATTTTGTTACCGTGAGTTACCAGTTGTGCTGATACACTTGTGTAGCTCTGTTGCCCAGCAACCCCACCATCAGTCACATGTCAGGATGGATCAGTGGCCTAGAGCCCTACGGTTAACATGGACACCTCCCTGGTGGCACTCTGTGAAATCGTGGAGCTTACCAACATAAGGTAGGGTAGTGGTCAGGGAAGTTCATCCCTTACTGCACACTGATGGAGGCGATGTCCTAGCCAGAATTGACTTGCTGTGCTGTCTGAGGAGCTAATCCCAGGACTGTGGAGAGACTTCTTGTCAGTCTTTAGGGTGTCAGCCCCTGTGAGTGTTTTCAGGTTGCCTTTCTCACATTGTTATATCTTTGGGGGGGGCCTCTTCTGATCTTGCCTAATCTTCCGCTGGAGGGTGAAGGGCATTGTTACTCAAGGCCCAGTGGCATGAAGTGCTCCTCCTCAGTTGCTTTCCCACCTTCCAGGAGGGAAAGCAGACACCACCCTTACTGGCGTGGGCCTTAGTAGAGCTCTTTCCTGGGCTTCGTGTGCATTTCTGGGAAGTAGACCCATGGGGTTTGGGGATAGCAGTACAGGCTGTTGGGAAAACTGCTAGAAGTGGTGCGTGCTTACCTGCATCGCCTGCATCTGCTTGCTCCTGTGTCTGTCCTTACTCCTCTTTGGCCCTTTCCTTTGTTTAAACTTCCACTCTTGCAACTAGGACCCACTTTAGATATACCACTTTGGCTAAGAGGTTGCCCACAATTTAAGGAGCAGAGCTTTATTTCAGTCTGTAATCTGCTGTCCCTCGGGTAGGTTGGGATGGCACAGGAGCACAGACAGGAGCTGCAGCGCACCTTCTGCCAGACAGGAAGTAGAGCCCCATGGGCCCCTATGCCTGACAGTGAGTGAGCTAAGAACCCCAGTCTTTGCCGCCTTTCAGGATCCCCACCTAAGTGCCTGAGGGTCTTGGGGGACAGCAGTCTTGATGGCTTACAGTCTGATTTCTGTACCTTTAGTAAATTATCCATATAAATATGCTGGGCCTTTTTGTTGTATTTTAGGGAAGGGTGTTCAGGGTCTCACTACCAGATAGGACTTGTAGTGATCCTCCTGTTTACAGCCTCCCAAGAGCTGGGATAACAGGAAAGTGCCACCACACCCAGTATCAATTGCCATCTCAGCATGCCCTGGGGGCGGGGCTGGCACTGCAGGCCTGGGGATCTGGGATCAAACCCAATTGACCCCTGTGTCTGCTTGGAGGACCTTTAATCTGCTGAGCTCTTTGGCCCTAAATTTGGTGTTAGGTCATCTGTTACTGTAAGAAATTGTGTGCAAGTGATAAAGCTTTCTGTCATAGTCCTCCAAATATAGTTGTATTTTACAAAATGAAACCTATGGTATTATGTAGAAACCTTACTTCAGTTATACTGCAACAGAATTAGTGTTACTTGGAGTAATGTAAATTCATTTTTTAAAGCAAGTACAGTAGTTTCTAATGTGTGAATTTTAATGAGATATACTTAGAAGTCTTAAATCTTAAGGATGTTCATAGTTTTGCTTATTGTAAATATTGTTACTTTTTCAAATCGTCTTATGTCGCCTCCTATTCTTACATCCAAAGCTCTCCAAGAGACTGATGGACAAGAAATTCAAGGAGCCGATCACGAGTGCACTGCAGAAGCTGGAGCAGCGCGGTGGCAGTGTAGGTGGATCCCCATTCCTAAGTCATTTGTAGACATTTTAAATCCTATTGTGGATTGCATTCATGCATTACTTCAGCTGCAGTCAGCCTGTTAGGGTGATAATGTGGTACTGCTCCGTAGAGCCCGGCGTGTCCTGGTAGGTCACGCAGTGTTCCAGGACCAGGGCTCGGATCCGGGCTCAACAGATACAGGCCCTAAATACCTCACTCTGCTTAGCACACCATGCTCTATGGATTGCCTTTTTTTCTTTGAAATATTTTAGACAGTTCCTCTTGACAACTGAAACTCCAGAGAAAAAGGTTAAAAGAGGTGCACTGAGCTCATGAGTTATTTTTGCCCTTGCTTATTCATTTTATTTAGTCCTAGGGATCACTCCGAGCCCAGCCATGCCCCTTTTACCCTTCTGCCTGCCTGGCCTCTGTGTTCAGTGTCTATCCATAAACTGAAATGACGCTGGTGGCCAGCAGCTCTGTACAGCCTGAATGTGGCATCTGGTGTTGCTCGGGCTCTCGCTCTCCAGAAGTTAAGTCTATTGTTCTCACTTTGCAAAGAACAAAAATAGGTGGGATTTCTTACCGAACTAATGCATTATCAAATGCATTAGTTGAATTTTCATCTTCAAAAAAGTGTTCAGGTAAGCTTGGTTTAGAAATAAGTTGATCATACTTTGAAGATTATATTTTATCAGATGGTAATTACTGAAGTACATGCCATCTTAGTGTTGCAGAACTTAGTTTCACTTCAGATGCTTTTTCTAAAGGAATTAATTACAAGAAAATTTGGATAATTATATACAATTTTAAATTATAGGCATTTTGGTATAAATTTTGCCTAAATTATCCAAGTTGAATAATTTTACTCGCTTTGAGTACATTGCATTTTTCCATGATGAATGCCTAGAGAAATATTTATGAAGAGACGTTGGGTCTCTAACCCTGCTGCTTGCTGGCCAGTGTGCTGGCTGGGGGGAGAACTGGAATGCAAAACCTGCTTGCTTTTTCTGCTTCCACTAAACGCACGTAAGCAGGTGCTAAATAATAGTGATAGTTTTATTCTGAAGCTTTCTTCACGGATTCCATATCCTGAGGACCTTTCAGAATGGGACTGTAAAGCAGACATGCAGGCCTGTGTGTGAGAAAGTTTAGGGCTTGAATATAGGATACTGAGGGTATATTTGATCATCCCTGGGCCCAAAGATAGTTTCTCTTTTACTGGGACTCACTCTTACTGACTTTGAATATATCAATAAAGAATAAATAAAATGAAAAGATTTTGTCATTGTTGAGACGTTTATTCAGATTTCTAGTACCTTCTATCTTAGAAATAATTATATAATTTCAATAGAAAATTTTCTACAGAAGTTAAGACTTTCTTCTGGTTAATTATTATTGTGTTTGGTTTTGGTACTTTGCAGTCTTGCATAAACATGATGCTCTTCATTCTCTTTAAGAATTTCAGGGCCAGCCAAATAGCTCAACAGATTAAAGCACCTGTACGCAGGTGTAGGTGCTGGGGGTTCAGTTCCCAGGCCTGCCATACCAATCCTGCACTGAGATAGCAATTGAGACTGGGCATGGTGGTGTGCACCTGTAATCCCAGCTCTTGGGAGGCTGCAAGCAGGCAGATCACTACAAGTCTGATCTGGTAGTCAGACTGAATACCTGTAGACCCTTCCCTAAAAAATACAAAAAAAAAAAAAAAAAAGCTTATATAAGATATTTTTCTCAAATGTTGGAAATAAGTCTTTAAATCCATTCCTCTCAGAGGCACACCTTCACAGTTCTTATATCATGAGTACTATAATGACACTAAGTCCCCACGTGGGAGGAAGTTAGGGAACAGCCATTAGAATCACCTTTTCACTTTCTTAGAATGGACCAGTTTGTTACGTGCCTTAAATTAAAACTGGTTCTTTCTTGGACTAATTTGATTTTTTGTGCTAGGTAATATGTTCTTTCGTCCTGGGAAAGGTGCATTCTTCTATTCTTATGCAAAGCTTGATCTTCTTTATTGAGTGTGTGAGAACTTAACACTCCAGGGTGCGTCCTCCACTGGGTCCTGTGTTGGCCCTGAACTCATGTATTGGGCTCAGCAGAAGCTCTGCTGCTCCCTCCTTTACAGCTGGAAGCCGCGGCGTGAGAAGAATTCAGTCTGGCTTCCACAGCAGACTGCTGGGAGAGGCTGAATCGAATACTGCTCTGCTTCCTACCTCACACAGACTTCAAAAGATTTTTAAGCTCAGAACCTGAACGGCACTCCCATTTCTCATCTCCTCCTTTTGGTCTTACCCTACCCTATTTCTGTTTGTCCTGGTTTGGGACTGTTAAGGTGGGTTGCTACCAGTGTTGTGCCTTTAGGTAATTTCATTGTAGTAATGCTGCTCAATTGTTTTCTGTCCACAGGGCAGCCTTGTAATCATCAAGTCCAAGATCCCCACATACAGCTCTGTATGCTGTTGAATGCAGGAGCCGAGAGGGTCATCATCTTGCTGACGGGTCAGGTGCTGGCTGCGGTACCTCATCAAACCCTTACTGAGTTCAGTTTATTTTGTGAATCACGGCCACTGTTCATCATTTGTATGCTAGAAGTTTAGACAAATGTGTGTAGTCCTGCTGAATTGGAGCAAAATTTGTTCAACAAAGGAGAACAGGCAATAATGAGAAGCAATTAAAAGAGTTTCTGTGATTATTTGTGTTGAGGACCATTATTGAGTTTACAAAATCAGATGTGCCTTTTTATTTATAAAATTTGTTTTATAATCATCTTATAGCTGTGCACATACTTCTGTAGATTTCTTGAGGGAGTCATTTCTTGGGTTTTGTATTTATCAAGGCTGGGAAGTTTAAATAATGGAAAAATATTTTCAGATTCTCTATTTGTAAATATGTATTTTATAGTGTAGACTATGGAGAAACTTTATTTCAAGATTATTCTAGCTTTAAATTTTTTTTAAAAAATATGTAAATTCTGTTACAAATGTGTTTTTCATTACAACTTACTAAACTACCTAAATGTTAAGTGTTATATTTAAGTAAATGTTATTTTTGCATTTTGTAGACTGCAACTACTGATGAACATATATATTGAGAAATTAAAATCTTAGAACTCTTACAGGTATTCAGTGGTTTTGTTGTGCTTATTTTTTTTTTAATCATGCAGAACAAAAGCTAACCAATACATAGTTCAGCATTACTGACGTAATAGAACATCCTGTTACAGGAAGCAGTAGAAGAAAAAAAGAAAACAAGTAGACCTGTCGTCCTGGCAAGAAAGGGCTTTAGATTTGGGGTCCATGCCACATCCAACACCCAGGGCACATTGCAAAGGGCGGAGAAGAGAAATTGCTAACACATGGGAACTGGCTAGTATCCCAGAATAAGTAGTATGTCCCAGAAGCCCTGGAGGAATTTTTTCTTTTTTACTTCCCTTCAGCCACCTGCATTGACCTCAGCCACCTGCATTGACCTCATTTCAGGCAGTCCCGGTTCTGATGTGAAAACACCAGGAATTTCGAGGTGGCCGCATGCAGGTGCTTGTTGTCCTTGAGCTTTTCCTTATGGCTCCAAGTGTGGCACTCCGTCGGATCGCTGTTCCCTCATCTTGTCTTCCAGTTGTGCTGGGCACCGCAGCTGGCTTTGCTTCTCGTATTCAGTGCCATCCACAGATAGCTACCGTCTAGAAAGTATTCAGTTTTAAATCTAGTAATTCCTTACAAAATTTATTAGAATGAAGATCCACAGTATGGTAGAGTTATAAACACTTTATTTTGCTTTTATTTTTCTTCTTGAAATACAAAATGTGCACATTGAATTTACACAAACACGCGATGGCAGGTTTCAGTGTACATGTATTGTACTACTCTTAATTTCTACACTGGTGGTAGCAGGGCAGCGTTCAACATCCTATCTCTACACCAGAATAGATACCTGATTTATTGTTGCAAAGACAATTGCAGATTTCATCCTCCTGAAGCTCCTTGGTCTGTCATACTTCTACCAAACAGGGAAGATGTGTGTATCTGTGGTACTGTGGCAACTCTACAGATTTGACTTCAGATCATAAAGGAGAATCTGAATTGTTGGAATTCTATGTTGAGCTAAGTTACAATGCAATCCAGATGACTTGCTCAGTATTTATATTCTTTTCCTGTGAAATCTTGGTAGTGATTGTCAGTATGATAGAATCACTCTTGTTTTTGAAATGGATTCTGCTTGCTATTATTCCTAGTAGGCTTTGGGGTAATCAAGATTTCTTTGACCCCAAGTGGCTTGTAGTATAAACATGCTGTGGAGAAGTCAGGGCGAAGGAGGTGGAATTGGCCTTTGACACTGTCAAGGATAACTTCCTGTTCAGCATTACTGTGTATGCTGTCCTGGCCCTTTGTGAACACCCTGGCTTTGAACTTCCACTTCATGGCATACTGGATATAGTCCAGCTGAAAGACTAAGCAAAACCAAAACCATACATGTTTTTTAGGCCTTTGCTGTAATATATGGAAAAAATGCTTATTAAATTTTAGTAAGCATGTGCTGATATTGAGTGATAAACTAATTTGTTGTTATAAAAAATGCCAGATAATGTCTAACAGAAGGTGGGAAACCTATTGAAACTGGAATTGTGTATTTTTGGTTTTTTGATTGCAGTAATCTTATTTTCTATAAATGTAAGGAAATGAAATTAATTTGTGTAAATAATACAGATGTAAATATTTAGAAAACGATTTAAAATCCTAGGACTATGAATAGCAAAAAACACTGATACTTTAAAATCACTAATATGTGAAAGCATCAATAATCCCATGACTAAAGAATCAAAACCTATATGCCAGATTCTATTATTTTGAATATTCACAGGGTGTGAAATGAGTTAGAACATCTCATGAACTCATTGCCATTATGAAAAGGGTGCAAATTATAACTGGGAAACTCAAATGTCTGGGGGATTGTTTTATATTAAAACAAAGCTTGTTTGCATAATGCGCCTCAGTGTAAAGCTGAGCAATCTATGCTAAAAGTGGTAGCTCCAACTTTAAGTGTGGTACAGTGTTCACATTTGTCCGTTGATCGAGGGTCTATTTGACAAGTTAAATCACGTTTTCGAAGAGCTGCATGGAGCGCATGATGTTTTCATCCTGTAGGGAAGGAAGGCAGGGTTTCAGTCCAGCACATGCGTGGGGATGGTCCACTACTGGGCTCTTAGTGTGGTGGCTCGCCTGTGCCCGTGCACATGCTCTGAGCCTGTCAGTGCTGTTCTGTTAGCCACATGCATCACCACGGATGGCCCGCGTTTCTTGAATCTTTGAACATTTCATTGAATACTAATAGAAGATACCTCTAAAACCATAATACTGAATTTCCAGAAACCAGAGAGGTTTAGGAGGTAAATCAAAGTGAGTAAATGCGAATTTTGGCATTCCAGATAATACCCAATCACAGCCTTTCGTAGGTGCAGGACAATACATGTGCATGACACCCTGTGGCCAGCTTCGGAGGGCTTGCTCTTGGGATGCGGGAGGCAGGTGGTGATGGAGCAAGGGAGGGAATGTGTGCAGCAGCTGTGCCCCTGTCTCTGTGTTTCTCAGCTATGGCTAAGGGTGTGTGGCCTTCGCAAGGGAACAGCTGTCAGTGCTAACATCGGGCATAGCTGAGAAACCTTACGGAGTGTCTGTGTCCAGGTTAGCATTGTTCTTACCCATGGCCACCAGCCCAGGCTCTGGGCATTTCACAGGCCCCTGACAGTTTCCTGGGATTGTGCTCTGTGAGCTGAACACTACCACTTCACAAGGTAGACGGAGAGCAAGCAGATGTGAGGAGAGGAGCAGCTCAGGAACTTAACGAGAGACCTCAAGCACCCATAGACTTCATCTCCGTGATCTTGTTTTAATCTGAAGTGTGCTTCTACTCACATCTCAAATCAAGTAATTCCAAGTAAACTAACCTTTGCTTTCCAGAAGATGAGGAAGCACTCTTATTTTTCCCTAGAAATATCTGCTCTTTTTTTGTGTGTCAAAAAAGCATTTTTCAGCAACAAATATTCACTAAAGGGTTTGGGAAGAAACAGTGAGTGGGCAATTTTGTATCACCAGGGCCTCCTCAGTAGCCTGCCTTAGAGTAGACACACTGACATTGATGTAAGCAAATGCCAGCTTACACTGTCTTTCTAAGTGTTAGGCCTACCGTGCTGCTGTAGCCATGCTAAGCGTAGGCATTTGGTCTTCGTGCCATGTTCAGTCCATGGTGGCTGAGGGGCAGCACTTAGTGTAGCTGCTGTGAATCTGGAGTGCTAGCCTTTTCCCTCTCAGTACTTACTTTTTGGCAGCTTTCAATGAACTCATCTATGGTAACAACTCCATCTTTATTTTTGTCCATTTTCTGTACAGGGAAGAAAGAACAAAGCAATTATTAAGACTTGATGTTTGAAATCCTCACACCTGAAGCCCATGGGTGGAAGCCAGTAGAGGCAGAACCCATCTGCTTTTCCAATGTTGGGGACCGATGGCACAGCAGGAGCCAGTGAGATCTTGCAAACCAGAGTCACAGGGCCAGATCTTTTCAGCCAGTGCCTTGTCTCAAGATGACAGTCACTGTCCTAGGAGAAACTTTACATGACAGGCAATATGCTGAAACATTTAGAGTCCTGGTTTTCTCTTCTGTATAACAGGGCTAATCAGGATTTTCAGGATTTTTGAAATCACAGTTGGGGAGGTACACGGAAGCAAAACCTTGTAAAGCTGAGAATTGCTTAGTGTTCAGTTTAGGGTATTGTGAGTGTTCACTAAATACGCTTACTAGTGCAATAAATTTAAACCCAAAGTTACAAGATTCATAAATGTAGTCTGGCTGGCCTTATGGAAAACGGAGTGTAGTGAAGGGGGCCAGGGACATTTGTGGTCTGTTGCTGACAATCCCAGAAAGCTGGGACTCCAGATGATGGATAGCAGCTGTACCCATGGGCTTTCTATTTGTTGCTTTCTCCCTTCCTTGAAATGCTAATGGCTGATACCTCTGTAAAACTGATGATGGGAAAAGTATGGAAGTTAATAGAGATCGAGGTCACATTCCTAACCATGAACATGGTCCTCCTTTACTTTAATGATTACGCACGAGATCACGCTCACTGCCCGAAGTAAAGCTGATTTGCTTCAGGGGTTCTTGGCTCACTGAGGGAAGAATCTCAGTGAGTCCTCTGAGCTACCTTCATTGGGTCTTCTCTTTGTTTCTTTTGGCACCAGCTCATAACATGACAACAGTAAGACAGAAAATATTCTATTGTTTCTCAGTAAAATATGTTGACTCTAAAATCATCACAGTACTTTGCAAGCATGGGGAAATTTACTGATAATTACAGTCCTGCCAGCCCCTGCTTAACATTCCTACCTGGAAAAATGTCTCCACGTGCTGTCTGGGAGCATCTTCTTTGAGGACGGGGTATGTGCACTTGCCCATCATGTCATAGATTGCTTTCATTATGTCCAGCATTTCCTACAAAGAAGAAGGCAGGCACGTGAAGCTGTGGGCAGGAAGGCGGAGCTAGGGCAAGATGCGTGCTGCACTTGGCCCCTTAGTTTTAACATTTGATTTTTCTTTGGTTCTTTAAAGACAAAACCAGAAACAACTTTAGTCCTTGAAATCAGTTGAATCAGAATGTAAGCATCAGTTTCAAGTTGAAATTAGTTCCTTTGTATCTATTATGGTCAGTAAAGAAATGTGGTTGAATGTTTAGATTTATATGGAATTTATAGTTGTATGTAGACTGTTTTATTGAGTTATTTCATTACCAATTTCCATTCTTTGTGAATATGTTGCTCTTAGAATTACTGATATAAATTGTAGCTAATTGATAACAATTACTGTAGCTGATTAGAACCTTCATTTTTTTCCTCCAATTTTAAAGAAGCTACATATGAATGCTGGTGAAATTATTTTGATACCGGTAAATACTTTACCATTTTAATGACTTAAACAAAATCAAATCTAAGTTTGCCTTGTCATTTTTGATCTTATGAGAGTAAAAAATATCTAATTTCTTTGATATTCAGGTTTACTTCAGAGAAAACATTTAGATTAGGTGGTTCATGGAAATATTAACAGCTTTTGATTTGTAAAATAAGTGAAAATGTCTAAGATGTTCTGAACAGGTATTACCAAGAAGTCTGTTAGATGTGAGAAGCTCTTGTAAAACATGCTAAACACAGACAGAGGTAGCAAGGAAGAGAAGGGCTAAGAGATAGTTAATGTTCCTGGTTATGTGTGGTTATGCTGCACTGAATGTACAAGAGACATTGAGTTAGAAAATGTGGCTTATGTGTGAGCTCTTAATAGTCATAAAGTCTTAACTTGGTACCCATTGGTTCTGACCCTGTGTGTTCTCTGCTGGGGAAAGACAAAATCCATGACTGCTAATGAGTCTATAACTGACGAGGCAGACTTCCTTTGTTCCTCTGGTGGAGTGGGCTCATAACACTGGTACTGCACACTGTATGTCTATGGAATCAAAACTCATCTCTGGGGAAGCCTCGTGAGGTAGAGAGATGGGCTGTCTGATGAATAAACATGCTCCAGATTTGTGTAGGATCCTTCTCCAACCTTCTTCACACTCTATTATAAATGTGGTTTGCCTACATCATCCCTATCCCTGGGCTTCTTGTATTTCAGGTCACTGTAATAAGCTGTGCACTCTGGACCTCTTCCTTGTGTTTGTGAGGATAGCCTGCCTGCAACTACACCTAAGTCATAGCACAGTCCTCATGGCTGCACAGTTGCCTGTTTTCACAGGAATCACATTGAGGGCAACGTTTTCAGTCCAAATATTCTAACATAGTTTGGATACATTTTCTTTTCATCTGATTGCAACCAGTATTTATTTTCTTCCCACTATTTGTTAAAATGCCAGTAAGAAACAAGGACATAATTTTGATGTGCTTTATGTTTTCTCTGGAGTATCACCTAAATTATTCCAATCCATTCTGCACTTCTTTTTTAATCAACTGCCTCACCACCACATAAAATAGTTTTAGTGTCCTGTAAAGATGATTATATATATATGTATATATATAATATATATATATATTATATATATAATATATTATATATATAATATATATATATGTATATAATATATATATATATATATAATGCATACATATATTTAGTACATGGTCTACAAGGCCTCACTAGGTACATTGAGCTCATAGGGATTGTCCTGTTTTCAGCTTCCTAAGTGTCAGGATTACAGGCCTGTGCCACCCTGCCCAGTCTCCATCACTATCTCAGCATGCCTGGGGGACAGAGCCAACCTGCATGGTGGGGATTGAACCTGCTCCCTGCACGCCCAAGCAGGCACTTTAGTCTGCTGACCTAGCTGGCTAGCCCAAGATGATTTTCAAATTAATTATTCCAATGAACATTATGAAGAATGGAAATGGTTGGAGGATTGATCTAGGGATGCATTGCTTACTTCTTTAGTGATGTAGCCATCTTTATTTATGTCATACAAGTTAAAGGCCCAGTTGAGTTTTTCTTGTACTGTCCCACGCAGCAAAATGGAAAGACCCTTGATGAAATCCTATAAAGAAATAAAAATACAATTTCATGGTTCATAATGTTTCTTTCGAAATAATGGAAGCAAAGGTAATCCCTTTGAATTTTCATTTTTGTTTAGCAAATTAACTAATGTGTTTTTTGTCTTCTGTTTCTTGGAGTTCTTTCTAGCAACTGCTCTCTGGCCTTTAATATTGTCATCTTCTAACTGAAAACTCAGTCAGATGAACTGCAGTGCTGGGAATTGTATCATGATGGGTACTCAAAGAAGAGGATCTGCAGTACTGGTGATGCTGGAGTTCTACTACAAATGTACAAGGTGTCCTGAAGGGTCTTAATAGCACCGTTTTGAAAATTGGAGCATTCATAGAACACTTCCTCAGAATCACAGCCACCAGCAAGAATGTGTGCTGTAAGAGACAAGCTGTAGCTTTTAAATTAAATTATAATTTATATGTGGGCAACAGAAGGCTAAGCTGGGAGCCAGATGCCTAGATTCAGTTGAGTCACTTCACTGTGTTGTGTCCTCAGGTTACTGTCTTTTTATATCTGGAGATGGCAATATCATAACGATTATGGAATGATTAAAAAGAGTTAGGCTGCCTGTAATGGCTCCCTTGCAAAGACCATCTGATGGCTCATGTTTTGTCAGCTGTTTGGGACCGAAGGCCATAGTAAGAAAGATAAAAATCTGAGGAAAAAGAATGGCAAAGTTTTGCTACTAGATAACAAAGTGGTTGTACCTATGAATACATAAATGTGATGAAAAAAGGGTTCTGTCATGGATACTGGTTTTCATTCTCTTTTAATCAAGGCAAAAGAAGGAAAAATAGACATAGTCTTGATTTTATAATAACCTGAGGACATTCAGTAGTGAGCCTGGTTCATCTGCCTGGTTTCCTTCCCAAGAGTCTTGGTGTAGATCACTGGCAAGACCAGTAGAGCTCCTCCTGGCTGCCCACCTGCCCAAGACCTCCATGGCTGTAGATGATGAATATGGGGGTAGATGTAGGGAAAACCTTTAATGGAAACCTTTAGTGAAAACCTTTAAGGGAAAACCTTAAATGACTGGTCATAGGCAAAGGTTGAACAGGCCATGACAGACTCCATGTAGAAGATTATTTCGTGTGTGCGATGCATTTCTTCTTTTATGCTTGTGCATAGCTTCATAAACAGTTTGAAGCGGGACCTCCTTGAGTGGGTCCAACCTCCACAATGGTTTGAGTTTCCATAAGCTACTTGAAAGATACAATTTCAGGTACAGTGTAAAGGTATTTGCTTAGAACATAAGGATGTCACCATTTTAAACAATTAATAAATACATGTAGCTGCCAAGCTTTATAGCCTGCCTTTATTATAAGCCTGATTTTATACCAAAACATTGGTATAATTTATTATACCAGTTAAAAATAGTGTACATTAAGGAAACAATGTTTTAAAGGGTGATTATAGCCATATTAAAGTGAAAGGAAACTCTGATTTAATTGGTTTCATTTAATATTTTAAATATTTATGGAGTTTTAAACTATTCATAGGTATAAATACACATAAATTAAATAATATTATAAATTATACAGAAAATTATATTAAAAAAACCTGATCATACAGCCTGACATCTATTCCACATCAAATACACCTGTTCTGCCTTGTTTTATGTATAGCTAAGCATAAATTTATAGTAAGGGCCCTATATAATATATATATATATATATATATATATATATATATATTTGTACATAATATGTATATAATGTGAACATATGTAAATGAGCATCTATAAATATTATTTAGTATATTTCATTGAAAATTACAATTTCCACATTGCTGAAAATTGATTATCACATCTTTTAATTGCATGTTTTGTTGAACCATATTAAATTGGTAGTATTCAATCATTTGCCAAAAGGCATGTATTCATATAGTTTGCTAGTATAAATACATGGCTTTTGAACATTTTGAACCAAAAACCACAATAAGAATTAAATTTTAAATGGCAGCCTATTATTACACACACACACACACACACACACACACACACACACACACGCTTTTACATAAATACCAAAGTCAGTATTCTATTATAATCTATATGTGAAGTGTCCCCTAAGACTCACATATTGAAGATTTGCCTGACATCCTCCCCCTCATGTTCAGAAGTGGGGTGTAGTGAAGCAATTGATAATTTGGACACTAATACCGTGAACACATGAATTCATTGATGAGTTCATTAGCAGACTGGGTTGTCTGGGGGTGGCACGTCACTAGAGGAAGGCGGGCGTGGAGGTGTGCCTCCGCAGGATATGTCCTGGTGCTGGTGAACCTTTAGAGCCCAGTGCCCAGGGGGCCTGCTGTGTCTTAGCCCAGTGCAGCTGTGATTTCTGAATGTGCCTGTGGCCCCTGTGTGCCCTGGTGTCTGATCCTCTGCTGTTGGGGTCTCACTGGGGTAGTTCAGCTTGTGCTGACAGAGAGGGCCCTGTGCCTGCTGCAGCACGCATGCTGCCTGTGTTCCACCACTCGTGGGTCCTGTCCCCAGTGCCTGCTCTCACTCTGGCCTGCTCCGTCCCCCTGGATCCCTGCCGCCTTGAGGTGAGCAGCATTTTCCCAACACACTGCCTCTACTTTGCAGCTGGCTGACTGTGGACCAACGCTTCTGAAGTCATGGACCAAACTGAACTTTTGTCTGTGTGTGTGTGTCAATGAGTTCATCTCAGCAATTGAAACGTGGTTAATATGCTAATAGTTGCTTTCTATATCTCTTCTATTTTCTTTTAAGAAAATATGATCACTAATCTCTCATTTTAGTACCTTCTAATGGCTGAAATGTGAAGCTTGCAGCATTATTTCATTATATAGATCTATCACCATCTATTTCACTATTGCTTCCTATTGTCAAACATGTAGATTACTTTTTACTATAGATGATGCCTCTGGTAAGCATATTTCTCTATTTGTCATTATATTAAATTATTTTCATTGGAAAGAAGTGGAATTAGTAAGATCCGCTGGGATATTGAAATGTAATAGTACTAAAGAGATCAGAAATAATGGCCCCCATCTCTAATCCCAGCATTTTGGAGCCTCAGGCAGGAGGAAGTCAAGTTTAAGTCTAAGCTGGACCACTGGGAGTCTCCCATAATTAAAGAAGGGATGAGGATGTGATACTGTGAGAAGGCCATGGGTTCATTCCCCAAACCTGAAGAAGAAAAGAAAGACTAAGCTTGCTGATATAAACAATATAAAACCCAAACTTCAGGGAAAGTACTCCACTGAATCAGTAGCTAGAATCTCACTGGATCAATAGCCTCCAACGTTGCCAGTTTCACTGGTGGCCCACTGCAATTATGGAACACTGGACTGTGTATGCATCTGCTTCCTCTTAGTTCAAAGAGAAGAATTTTTTTTCTTTCCTTACCAATATCAATTGGTAGGTGTGTCATGCCCATACCCTGTGCTCTGTATTACTATTGTGAGGACAATATTCAGGGTGTCAATTGTTAAAAAAAATTAATATTTATTGAAAGTGTTAATGTTTAATTGTTTGATTAATCTTATATAACTATATCTATTAATCTAAACGGTGAAGTCATGTATAACCATTGTTAAATTTTTCTGGTTTTGGGATTCTGTACTATATGTACTCTTACTTGTTACTGTTTTTTCTATGTTTGTTTCTGCTATTTTTAGTTTTTAAAATAAAAAAAAATAGTTTTTACACATCTAAAGAAATCAATAGAGTAAAAAGGAGACCCTCAGAGTGGCAAAAATTTAGCTAACTGTCCCTCAGATAAAAGACTTCTATCTGGAGCATATAAAGAATCAAAAAACATCAGATACCTCCAAATTCTAAAGCTTAACCCAAATTATGCATCTGACATGAGTATACACTTCCTGATAAATAAATCCAAAAGGCAAATAAATTTTAAGAAGCTCCGCATCACTGGTCATTCAAGAAATGTCAATTAAAACAGCACTGAGATGATGAGATTCAGTATCCAGAAAGAATGGCTGTTCTGGTCTGTGGGTATCCCTGCACCCCACCCTCAAAAGCCTGATGCAATCATGGGACAGACTTCTAGAGTTTGTGACTATCTCATGATCGACTGGGATTATGGGTGTGAGTGCTCCCAGGGTTAAGGGTGTGAGCACCACTCCCAGCCTGGCGCAGAGAGCCTGAATGTAACACAAGAGAGACAGGGAGATAGACTTGCTCCCTACTGACATTGCTGCTGCTAACCCCCCATTTTCTTCATTGTCACAACCATGAAAAGTTGTTTGGTGCCATGGGCCACTCTGCCTTGGAGCCATGGGAGTATGAACTGAAACCTTCAGTAACTGTGAGCTAAATAAAGTCTTCCTTTCTTCATTTTGGGGGTTGGGTGTTTGTCCCAGCACCGCGAGAAGAGTGAGGCAACAGCTACCAAGAAATCAACCAAGAACAAGCGCTAGAGGGGCTGTGTGGAAAAAGGATGTTTGGAGTATAGACAGGTGCAACCACTGTGGAAATTAATGTGGAGAATTCTAAAAAACTAGTATTGGAGGTCTCGTTCCATCTAGCTATTCCAAAAAGATTTGAAAACATTTACCACCCCAGTATATGTGACCCATATTTATAGCAGAACAATATAGGCAAGCCTGTTGAGTGGTTTCCTTGTAGTTGTTTACATTATTTACCTCCCGTAACCATAGAGCCTATGTCTATGCTACAGGCTCATAGAATATAAGTGAATTGGCAAAGACACAAAGCCAGGAGGCAGCGGAGCCCGAAACTAAGCCCATAGCTCTGAGTCAAAGCCCATGCTCTCCTCTTAATCAGGACTGAAGTAATGGGCTGTTGCTCCACAGACTAGCAGGAAATAACATGTTCTTTTCTGGTTCTCTAGGACATAATTTTATAGCGATGCAAAACAGTGTGACTCACAAATATCACAATCTAAATTAATAATGTTTATACAACAGTGGGAAGTGTGAAGCATTATTATTTTGTAATTCTAGGGTTTGAGCCCAGAACTTTCAGATTAAGTTCTAGCCTCATCCTTTTATTATTATTTTAAAACAAGACTTGCTAAGTTGCACAGGCAGTACTCGAATTTACAGTCTGCCTACCTCAACCTCCCAGTGCTGTGATTACAGACATGTACTACTGTGCCCAGGAAGGGATTACCTTTTGTCATTAAATCGTTGAGTAATGACCTTAACTTATAAAAAGGAGAGACAGCGTGTGAATAAATGTGCAAGTATGACTGCTTCAGACAGACACAATCAGCGAAATAATAATCCCTAGGGCTGCATGTTCAGGCTAAAGAGAGCAGAGAAAGGAGAGAGAGAAAGAGGAAGGGAGGGGAGAGAGGGAGAGAGAGAGAGAGAGAGAGAGAAATTACCATCATTAATGTCACATTTTCCATGGGTGAGACAGTTTTCTGAACTCTTTAGATTCTTATTTAGTATAATAATCTAAATGGAGTTATGTCAAAAGGGACACAAGAACCATGAAAAACAAGTCCAGAAGGCTTAAATGGAAAAAAAAAAAGAAAAGCACTGTAGTATAAATAAGGTTACACTGGCTTATAAGTATGAACCAGAAATACCTGAATCCAGAAAGATGAAAAGGAGTGATTAAACAAGCTAACAAATGGGAGAGAAGGGATAAATGTCTTAGGCGGAATATGAACAATTCAGTTGTCTATTTGGGAGAAAGTAGAGCACCATTTCCAGTTGGAAGTGTGGACTGGGAACAACTTCATTCTGAAGAAGGTGGAAAGGAAAAAGGAAAAATAAAAGAAAAAATGCAGTGGACAAAGTTGGCAAACGCGACCTCGGCCAGGTGGTCAAGGTCCACTTTCCCAGCCATAAATCACTTTTATAGAATGTGCTCTTGTTGTTACCTGATAAAATGACATTTCATCTCTGCGATCTTTCTCCCAAAGCATGTAGCCTCCGTTTAGTCATGAGAAAAACATGAGAGAATCCCAGCTGAGGTTTGTTCTACCAAATACCTGACCAATATTAACAGTGTCTTTCAAATCAAGGAAAAAGTAAGCAGGTGTCACTGTCCAGAAGGGCCCGCAGAGCCATTGTGGCTGAATGAAATGCAGCCTGAATGGGATCCTGAGTCTGACAGCATCCATGAAGCAAAATGTAAGGCAATGTGAGCAAAGTATATAAATAATAATAATCCCAGAGAAAAACATTCTCTCAGGCTTTCGCAGAAAGCAAACTGGCCAAGCAATGGCCCTGACTCATCCTGAGGGCTGACACTGACAACAGTTCTACAAAGCACTGTATACGGTTCCAAAGTTAATCCTGAGGGGATCTGACCTTGGAAGATACAAAAGACGAATATTTTGTTATACAGGTCTTGCTTTGACTTGCCCTTGATCACCCAGCAAAAAAAAAAAAAAAAAGCTTAATTACAAAGCATGAAATGCAGAGCTAGATTGATGACATGAGCCATAGGAGGCTTGGATCAATAGCCTCCAACATTTCAAGTTTAACTGGTGGTCCACTGCAATTGTGAAAACTGGACTGTGTGTGCATCTGCTTCCTCTTAATTCAAAGAGATTTTTTTTTCTTAGCAACATCAATAGGAGGGTGGGTCATGCCCACACACTATGCTCTGTGTGACTGTTGTGAGGACAATATGCAGTGTGTCAACCATTAAAAAAAGACAGAAAAAAATTAATGTTTATTGGAAGCGTTAATGTTTAACTGTTTGATCAATCTTATACACCGATATCTATTAATCTAAACTGATCTGATGATGAAAATGTGTAATATAACTATTGTTAAATTAAAGTAAATAAAAATATATATAAAAAATTAATAATAACAATAATGTGTCAATATTAGTTCATTAACTATAATAATACACCTTATTAAACTATGTATGAAAAAATCAGAAACTGGGCCCCTCTGTACTACATGCTCATAATTTTCCTGTAACTGTCCAGGTGAAGTATAGAAAGCATGAGCAAATGTGGCCGGGAGCTGGGTCTATCACAATGAGATTATGGGCAAGGAAGGGTCTGGCCAGAGTAGTGAGGGGGTTGCACTGTAGCTGCCCAGCACAGCTAGGGCACACATGGAGGGCTGTAGTCCTTAGGAATCAACTGAAATGCATGGACAGGGTCAGATCAAGGAAACCTTACAGCAAGCACAGCTGGAGTCTACAGGAGCTGGTCATGGAAACTGGGAAAGGCAAACTCCATGGACAAACACTCATCTTTCAGGCAAGCCTGTGACCCCCAGGACCTTCAAGAGTGTCTGGATATAGTAGTTCTTGATTATATTTGTTGAATGAATGAATGAGTGTATAAATGAATGAATGAAATGACATCTGAAGCTTTCTTTTCCTTCCCTTCCACTTAGAGGACAACTCCCTGGAATAGCCACAATACATGAATAAAGGAATTGTGCACATGGGAAGAAGTTAAATGTGAGTGTGAATTGGGGAATATAAGAAGAAAACTTCAGAATTAATAAATTTGATAAATTTTATACTTCCTAGAGACATTGTCTAAGGTCATTTCTCTTGATATTTCAAAAGAAAATAGCAACTTAATTTGACAAAGTGATTCATGTTAGGAAGAACATTTTCCCATAGCCATAAGTGATATTTCCATATAAACCTTTTGCTATATACATGGTGTGTTAATCCTTTTAGTTCAGGGGTTGGAAACGTCTCCACTGCCCAGCTTCAGGCAATACAGCTCACTTTTTCTTCTGTGTGAACGGTATTGTGCTTAAAATACCCAACACCCAAAATTAAGGAAGGGAAGGTTTATTTAGCTCACAGTTAGCAGAGGTTTCAGTCCGTATTCGGTTGTCTCAAAGGCAGAGTGAGTGGCACATGGAAGAGGGCAGCAGTTCATGGCAGCAGAAAACAGCAAAATGCACAGAAAAGAAGAGCAGCTGTGGCAGCTAGCAAGCCTCTCTTCCTTCCTTATATTGTATTCAGGTTACCTGGCCCAGTGTGGGTATAACACTCTGTGTTAGTTACTCGTCTCTCATTGCTGGGACAAATACCTGACACGCAAGCTTAGGGAAGGAAAGGTTTATTTAGCTCACAGTACCTGGAGGTCTCACAGTTTAAAGCAGCCTGAATTACATAGCAAGACCTCAAGACACTGCCGTCCTAAGCTACAGGGTCTGGAAGAGAGACTGGGGCGCCACCATGTCCAGGATGACTCACTCCAACCTTCCAAGAGGTCACCAGGCAGGGACGGGGTGCATGCTGTCACCTTAACAGTTCTGTATTTCATTGGCCCTGTACCTCAAGCCCTGCCTTGGTCTTCTGGCCTTGCCCCTTGAGCCACGTGCTTGACAGCTCCATGATTTTACATGAGGCTTTGGGAGGGAGGACAACTAGATACAGATCATAACACTCACATTCATAATCCCAGCACTGGATCAAGAATTAATCACATACTCTAGAATCTGCTGCATGATTGAACGAGGCTTTGGGGGACATCTATACACATATAATGATACTCTAGAACTGATATGAAGGACAAATGCATTTTATCTCCCCCTCAAAAATCTCTGTCATCTTGGCATTTTGGAGAACCTAGCAGTGTCAAAAATTTCACTAAGAGCAGTGGGTCTCAACCAGATGGTGTTCATATTTGGTAACTGTTAAGATGGTTAGTTATGTGCACAACAACTATGCCAGTAATCAGCAATTTTATGAACAGGATGTATTATTAAATGGTGAGAATATTCAGTAATCAAATTATAGAATGATGTCATTTTAGAAGTCATCTGATTAGCATGTGTGTAAGGCTTTCCCCTCAGTAGAAAGGACTCTGTACGGATTAATAGTGAGTGGAGTTAGAAAATTATGGCCCACGGGTTATAATGGAGTCCCAAATGGTTTTGTAAATAAAACTTTTTGGAATATAGCCGTGCCCGCTTATTTTAAGACTTTCTGTGGTCATAGCAGAATTGAATAGATGTGATAGGTATGTGGCCAGAAAAGCTAAAATCACCACTGTTGGGCCCCTTACAGAAAAGTTTAAAGGTCCTTTATTAAGATACTTATTTATGATCATTGTCTCTGGCCCTTTTGATTTTTGATTTCTGATTTTAAGATAGGGTCTCACTAATTTGCTGAGTGTATCAGAATGTGCTCAAATAGTGAACTGGCCTCAGCCTCCCAGAGTGCTAGGACTGTAGGTTGTACCAACACCATACTGTGCTGAGACCATAGGTTTTAAAGACTTCGGTGGACTTGGTTCCAATTTATTTAACTAAATGCTTTTGGATACATCAACCCTCTAAGCTCCAAAGTGAAGATCCTTCACTTTGTATTTTTGATTTATTAAAAAGTTATAAACTTAAAACACTTACTGCAAAGAGAGAGGAAGGTGTTGAATTTTAATGCTAAAACTCACTCTGGTGCTGAAACTTGAACCTAACGGACATGAACTTATGTATAATCATCTGTCTAGCATCTATTTATTGCATTCATCAGATATATTAACAATATATCTACACCCACAAATCTTAGTAGTGGTTTTGCAAACGGTAAGTTTATCCTTCATACATAGTGAAGTGCAGATGGAGATGCTTACAGTTAAGACGTCCTCGTTTGTTCTGCTTCCCTATAAGGAATATGTGACCTCACCATCTCGATGAATAGGGAAGAGAGGAAGGGAAGGTTACTCCCATCCATGTTCCACTTTCAGAAGCTCAGTCTTGGCTTAATGGCAAGAGAGGCTGGAAACATGGTGCTGTCATGTGATAATGCGGAGGGGCAACATGGCTGAGCATTTGTGGGCTCTGCCATGTTTCTCATATTTTAGTTCTCCAGTATTACACAGGTAATTGTAGAATGCTATAGACCCTGCTGGTGAATTTATATACATACACACACATACACACACACACATACACACTCACGTACACACACACACACACAGCTCTAAAATATAGAAGACTAAGGAAGAAAATCTCAGCTATCTTTGAGAATTTCAGATTGGGGGTTTGGAAGATGTAATTGGGGTTAGGGACTTATTATGGTTTGTGTTTTGTCCCCCCAAAGCCTGTTTAGGTCATGGGGCAGATGTGGCTGGAGGAGCAGTGAGTGGCTTGAGGGGTGGGACTAGAGAACCAGGCCAGAACTCGAGGGGTGGGGCCGGAGAGGCGCAAACCTTTACACTGATAGTTTTAGTACATTGCCCCTCCCCCCAGGAGGCGGCGGCCTCTCCGAGGTATGAAGCAGATCATCCTGGACAGGGCAGCACCCAAGCTTTTCCTCCAGACCCTGTAGCTCAGTGGTTCTCAACCTGTCCAATGCCGTGATCCCGCAATATAGTTCCTCACGTTGCGGTGACCCCAAACCAAAAAACAATTTTGGTGGCTACTTCAAAACTATAATTTGCTACAGTTATGATTTGGAATGGCTTTAGACGACCCCGGTGTTTTGGTCATTCGACCTCCATTGGGGTTTCGACCCACACGTTGAGAACCACTGCCTAGGGCAGTGTCTTGAAACCTCCAGTAACTGTGAGGTAAATAAACCTTTCCTTCCCTCATTTTGAGTGTTGGGTATTTGTCCCGGCAATGAGAGAACAGTAACTAATACAGGACTTAGGTATTTCATCAACTGCCTGGGTTTGAGTCCTGGGCTTGTCACTTTCTGACTATGTGGCCATAATATTCCATTTGACCCCTTCATTATTTGGTAAAAAGGAGACAATAATAGTGCTTAGAAGGGCTAACTAAGAATTAAATGACCAATGCAACACGTAACATATTATATGGTAAATAAAACATATTGATATGTAACTCTTATTCTTGTTGATTACATTTTAAGATTTTGAATGGTAAATTCTCATCACAATTAGATATATACCTCTTTCATAGCGTTGTGGAGTCGTCTTCTAGCTTTTGCTTGAATATGTTCAAGGCAGAAGACCACTGCGTAGTGCGATGACTAGTATCATTATCTTTGTTAGTAATCTTCCCCAGTAATGACTGCCACAGTTAACAGCTGATAAATATGAAGCCCACCCTCAGTGTCAGGCACAGAGCCAAGTCCTGTAGTGAATCTGTTCCTGTGTAATTTTGCCCTGTGAATTTCTTTTTCTTCCTGCTTTAATTAGGTGATATAAAGACAAAGCCCAGAGGATTTAAGTACTCAGCCTGTGGGTATCACAGCCATTTGATGGTGAAATGGAGATTATATCCCGTTTTATCCAAACCCAGGGCCCCTCCCAACTCATTTATTCTGTCCATCAGGTTTAAGCAAATTAAATAGAAATTTTCCATTTTCCTTTATGTTAAAATCAGGGTGGTCTTCCTGCTGTGCCTCTGGCTTGCTATGGTTACTCAAATTACATATTTTACCTTATCTTTCCTGCTTTCTACAATTTTATAAGTAGCTAATCAATTTAGAAAAATAACTTCAATAGCCTACTTTTGAATTTGATTTTAACTAAATATTTGTTAATTTAGCCACTAGTCTGTTTTTCAAAGGAAAGATACTGTATCAACATACACAGCATATGTAATCATTTCAATTAATATCCCAAGTAAAAATCAGCATTTACTGTAATTACTGGTGTTTTACATATATGTAGAAGGAGCATTACGCATAATCCCACATTATTAACATCAGACTCAATTTACATGCAAATGTACAAGGCACTAGGGGAAACTGATGGTATGTTACTGGTATGTAAGTTATTTTAAGTAATGCAATCACTAGTAGTTTTTGCCTTTCTTATCTTCCCCAACTAGCTATAAATGTTACTTTGTGTTTACATTAGGTGAGGTAGAACTTTGACTTCAAGATAATAGCTGGGCTGAGGGTGTGCTAGAATTAATCTTGGGGTAAAGCACAATGAATATTAAGGGGAAATCCTCCCAGGGTGGTCCAGGCTGCCCGCAAGGAGAGTATTACAGCAGAGCGCTACTAAGGACTTCCTTGCTTCATGCCCTGCCCCTCTGACTAGCTTCCAGCTCTAGTATAAACTCTTGCACCTGTCCTGACTCCTGACTTCGGATGCCTCAGCCACAACCCACGCCTGCGCCTCTCAGTGATGACTTGGTTGTGCTGTGCAAGATGACACTTTGGGGTTCCTGGCTCAGCATCTTGAGGTTCCACTGTTCACTGTGCTTGAGGCCAGAGAATGAGACGACACCTTGCTACTATGCTGTGCCTGGAAACTCTGCACTCCAGGACCCCTGACCTGATGACATCTCAAGAGCTTCCACATTGCTTCTTTTTACACAACCTGTTATGGTTTATGTCTAGTTGTCCCCCAAAAACCCCATGCAATCATCAGGTGGGGATTTCTAGATCCATAATCCCTGGTATTATGTGCTTTAGTACTGATGGGATTATGGGTCTAAGTACTTCTGGGATTATGGATGGAGACTAAGGTGGATAGGCTGAGGCAGAGAGCCTGAATGTAATATAAAGAGAAACAGAGAGACAGATTCATGCTGTTGCTCTGCTGCCCTATTTGGTTGGCTGCCTCTGTCGCATTTGTTGCTGTTCTGCTGCCATGAACTGGATGCTATCTGCATTGTGCCTCTCTGACTTGGATTCAGCTGAGTATGGACTGAAACCTCCAGTAGCTGTGAGCTAAATAAACCTTTCCTTCCTTCATTTTGAGTGTCGGGTGTTTGTCCCAGCAATGACAGAAGAGTAACTAAGACACAGCCCTTGCACTGAGAGCAGACCAAATTAATTTGTCCCCTCCTGAACAGGACATACTTTATGATTCTACCGAGTTTATTTGAAGTACATTTTGCATTTGTCTCCAAAGCCTTTACCATAGTTCAGCACTTTTCTGTTCCTATAACTACTAAATGACTCTAAGTTTTCGGAAACATAGCTCAATGATATGATCAGGCTTGCTGAACTGCCCTTAGCACTCCTTATCTCCTACAAAACAGTCCAATCTCCTATCCAGGACATGTCAAATCATGGCCTCAGTCTCCTGCCACCTTCTCTCCTGGCGCACCCATCAGTGTTCAATCTTCCAGATGTTTTACCAATGTGAACTCTTCCTTTCCAGGCTTGATATGCTCTACTAGCTCTGTCCACCATGTACAAGTTCTTCCTATTTTTGCTTTTGTTCTCTTCTCGAGGTCCTGCTGTTTCCTTCAGGGTCCATTCATTTTGTTACTAGAACTTTCTTTCTGCTGCTCCCAGTCTGTAACTGAAATTTCTACTCATATAAAAGCTGCATTTTCTTTTTTTTTTTTTTTTTGTCTTTTTGAGACAGGGTCTCACTGTGCAGTTCAGGCTGGCCTTGAGCTCACTTTTGTAGCCCAGGCTGGTCTCGAACTCACAGCGATCCTCCTGCCTCAGCCTCCCGAGTGCTGGGATTATAGGCGTGCGCCACCACGCCTGGCAAAAGCTGCATTTTCAAAATTCCATCTGTCCAATTGCCTCATGTCCACTCCGTCCATCCATCCATCCATCTATCCATCCATCCATCCATCCATCTATCCATCCATCCATCCATCCAAAAACAGAAATATGAACTAAAATAATGGACAATACTACTACCTAAAGATGAACCGCAGCCATTCAGTTTATAAGGAAATAGGTAAGATACATACTGCAACCATGGTTTTCAAAAAAGTAAAAAGTACCAGTCCTCACAACTCTTCACAGTTAGTGTTTGGCTTATTTTTCAAACACTTAGATTTAAATATATGATTGTTTGTGACCTGTTAGGTACCATATGATTCATGTGATGACTTCCCCACATGTGTGTATATGCATAGGAAAGAGGCTCCATTATACATAAATAGGCTATGTGATTCTCCACACATGCTTAATTTTACTATATGCTTATACATAGTATTTCATGAACAAATTCACATGCTTTCTCTACAGGTAACTCCAAGTTTATAACTTTAGAAGGCACTTCCCTGCTGTCAAGATAGTGCAGCAGGCTAAGCACCTGGCACACACAGGACCCAGGTTTGATCCCCATCACCACATGCTGCTTGTTATGGTTTATGTCTAGTTTTCTCTCCAAAGCCTCATGCAATCATGGGCGAGGACTTCTAGAGTTTGAGACTTGAATAATGATCCACTGGGACTATGTGTTTTACTACTGTTGAGATTATGGTCTGAGTACAGCTGAGATTATGAGTGAGGCCTGAGACAATAGGCTAAGTCAGAGAGCCTGAATGTAATATAAAGAGACAGAGAGACAGACTAGTGTGGTTGCTCTCTGCTCCCCTGGTTGGTTGGTTGCCTCTTTGGGGATTGTTGCTGTTCTGCTGCCAGGAACTGGATGCTCTCTGTCCTATTCCACTCAGCCTTGGGCCAGCCAAATATAGACTGAAAACTCCAGTAACTGAGAGCTAATAAACCTGTCCTTGCTTCATTTTGGGTGTCGGGTATTTGTCCCAGAAACAAGAAAAAAGTAACTAAGACACTATGCCAGCCTACTCATCCCCTTGTAGGTACACTGAGCTGGCCACCGATACCAGGCACGGTGGTGCACGCCTGTAATTTCACTGCTGGGAGGCTGAAAACAGGAGGATCACTACTAGTCTGAGCTGCATAGTAAGACCCTATAGCAAATACATTAAAAAAAAAAAAAAAAAAAGAAGGCATTCCCTTGAATACATGTCAGGCTGGTGAATATAGAATATTTCCATATTTAATTCTTGCCAGTCTCCGCCACTTTCAGGGCCTTTCATGTCCAGGCTTTGGCTACGTTATTTCTATTCTTCTAAGGCCTACCACAATGATTGGCCCACAGTAAGAGTCAGTGCGTGCTAGCTAAATCATTTGCCTTCTGTGATTGTTCTCATATAGTTCAGGAAAACCTGATCTCATAAAAACACACTAAATACTACTAGAAAATAAACCTTGTAAGTTGTAATTTGTACTTCTTTTGAGAGATAAGAACAGCCTCTTGGAAATTCAATGAGGGAAAGAAGGTGTTCTTGGGCTTTTTACTTCCACTTAGAAGGGATCAATTCACCAAAGCTGATTTTCCTACTGAAGGACTAAACTCCCTTTCAGAGTGTCTTAAGCCAAGTGACATAAGAAGAGTCCAGGCCTTACCTCGAAACTCACAGCTCCATTGTGGTCTGTATCAAATGCATTGAAGAGGAAGTGTGCATACGTCGTCGAGTCTGAAATATTGAAAAGGGAACAGAGTTAAGTCAGGGAGCTGATAGCCTACACGAGGCTTAAGCCTCCCTTTATCCAGGAAAATTAATTAATCCTCTTTCTCTTATGCTGTGTCCTCAGCTTCTTAGTTTCTCTTGGTAGAAGACTACCATTTGAGACTCACAGGAATCACACACGGAGGCCACCCTGACAGGCATTTTCTTTGTGTTTCTGGCCAGAAATGTTCTGAATAGATGTGAGCCGTAGGGGAGAAGAGCAGCACAGGACTGAACAAGGCCCCCTAGGTGGACGTGAGGATGAAGGGAGACGTCTGGAAATCGCTTAGGCCCTGGCAGACACTCTAGAAATAAAGTGCTCAAAACATGAAGCATGAAACCAAGGAGAGTTCTAGTCTTAGAACTTTCATCATTTTTATAACACAGAAAAAAACACTGGGGCTCTGAGAGGTTGAGGAAGGTGCACAAAATGACGCCCGTGACACGAGAAGTGGATGTCAAGTTGACTCATGGCCAGTCAAGTTGGCTCACGGGTGTGCACAGGGCAGGCTACGGAGCTTTCCGTGCCCCACCGGAAGTGATGCTGCAGCTTCAGGCACAGGGAGAGCTTAGCGTTTCCCAGCCCCAGGTGGTTGCAAGACCGTGGGCAATGGAGGACAAGCGTGCCAAGCGCCCAGGTGCCCCACCTGGGTCCTGCTCTGTTTGCTTTTTTCCCCCCTCCCTCTTTTTCTGTTCTTCCTGTTTCCTAATCTTTGGGCAGCTTTCTGCATTTGGATTTTAAAAGAGCAATTTTTCTGCCTGTTGCCTTTTCTTTATGTCCAGCTTTCGTTTTGAATTGTCTTTGTGGCCTGACCCTTGATCAAATTTACATGATTATTTTAAATGTTCCATCTCGTGGGTTTTAGCCTTTTGTCTTAAGCTTTTTTCATGTTGAAAAAATTGTAACCTTTCAGTGGATTGGCTCTAGCCTTTTATCGTGTCTAAAGCCTGATCTATTTCTATTTTATGACTTTTTGCTTTTATTTTTACTAAGATTTAACACACACTCTATTCACTTCTTACTTTATGAGTTGCGTTTAAAGTGCTCTCGAGAAACTCAGTTGGGGTAGCAGCATAGATCTGCCTTTTCCAAAGCAAAGAAGGAGCAGATCTTGCAGTGTCTTGGCTGCGGCCCCTGCCCAGTCAAAGGTAGTAGCATGACTTCCTCCTTTAAAATTTTTTACTTCCTGCCAAAGAAATCCAAGCTTTGCTCTGGACTCTCAGGACTCATAATCTACCAAGGGATTATTTTTCCTGAACATTTCAGTCGAGTGGTTAATGCCATTGAAGATCACACATACAGTGAAGCAGAGTGATTACTCATTTTCTCAAAAGGCTTGTGGTCTTCTCTCATCTATTACCTTTAAATGTGATATGAAGAATGACTTATATTCAGATGAGATCAGCCATGATCACGGTGGCATGGCCAAGGACAAGAACCAATTACTTTCAAATACATGAATTATTAACATTTGTTGTCAATGAAATAACAAGGCAAACCAAGTGGAGTCTAAATAATATGTAAAATCATGTTGTCTAGGGTGTAGGTGCACATAGCACTGATGTACTACAGTGTAGAGGTAAGAAATTATCATCTCAAGAAGGGAAGAGCAATAATCAAAGCCTAAGGACAGCTGTGGTCCGTTACCTGGGAATTCCAGACAGCTGAGATTCAAGGAGGAAGCTAACAGCTTACTCTTTGTTGTCTCCTCCCTTGCTTGGAATCTTTAATTAGTATTGGTGTGAACCTAGAATTAGGCAAATGGTGGAGGTCAGATATCGTAGTCTTTTTTTTACTAATGTGGTTATGCAGGTGAGCATGTTCCTTGGCCTTAAATAATACTGAGATGCTTCTAGAGCTCTGTCCTCACTTCAAGAGAGACAAATCTCAGTGAGACCTCTGAGCTACCTTCATTGAGTCTTCTCTTCTTCTCTTCGTTTCTTTTGGCACCAGCTCTTAACATGCAACTCTACAGGAAGAAATCCTTTTGTAGATGGCACCAAGGGTTTCACTGAAGTTGACTTAGTGCCACTGGGAAGTTCTGCTATAGAGCAACCAAGAATTGGCAGCCTATTTTTATTTGCAAAGTTGGCTTGCTCTTAACATTTCATTTTCCCAAAGTTACTAATGTACTTAGTATTCTAGGAGGATGTGAGATGATAGGTGGCATGTTAAATTTATTTTTAGGGGAGAAAAACAAGAGAAATTTTGCATAATTTATAATGAGCTTAATTAAGTAAGTCTCTTGTTACCCTATTTATACAGTCAGTGTACAAGTCTTTACCCCAACTAACAAAACTCTCCATGAATAATAACCCTGAGCAAGTGATTGTAATTTGTTAAAAGTGAAAAACAAGGTGATACAGGTGCATGATAATTTCTGCTGTAATGAGACTTCTCTAGGTATAAAGTCTGATGTGTTGCAATGACCCTCTCAAGGGTCCCACTAGAGGAGTCCAGTTCTTCTTCTTCTCCTCAGGCCTGGCAACTCTCATGAAGTTACGCCAGCTTTTTAACCTGGATTGTATCATGCAGTTAACTTTCATTAATAGTGCAGTGAAGTTGAACTGCCCGAATTCAAACTACAGTATCTTAAAGATGAACTGCATGACCTTGAGCAAGTTGTTTAATGTCTCTGTGACTCAGTTTCCCTACGTGTGAAATGATAACAATGACAGTATGAATACCATGGAGATATTAGGAAGTTTAAATGAATTACCATATATATGCACAGTATTTAGAATAGTCAGAAATATTCAACAAATATTCTTTCTAGGACACCAGCCATTTTTATTTCAACTACCTTTAAATACTTTGCTCACCAAAAGGAAAGAGGAAGATTTAAAAAGAAACAAACTATATTACTTCCATGGATCCATTCCCCAAGATTTTTTTTTTTGTCTCTTTTGAGATAGGGTCTCATGATGCAGCTCAGGCTGGCCTTGAACTCACTTTGTAGCACAGGCTGACACTGAGCTTGCAATGATCCTCCTGCCTCACCTCCTAAGTGCTGGAATTACAGGCATGCACCACCACGCCTGGTCCCAATGTTGTAAACTGCATGTACTGCAAACGTCGCTAACAACAGCTACAACAACCATGGAAGTATAGTCAAGCATTTTAGAGATATAACATTTTTTCACATAAAAAGTTTTTATTCTGAAGCTCTCTACTTTGTGTCTAGATGGCTGGAGATCTAATTTGACACAACTGCATGCTCCACAAAGGCCAATAGAATTATGTCATGAAAAAAAATGAGCCTTCTTGTTCAATTGAATTTCTTCTGGCAGAGAATATTCATTTTTAAAGCAGAGCAGCAATGCTACGTACTTTCACTAGGCAATAAGGTGGAGTACCTGAATGGGAATGCGAGTCTCAGTGCAAAGCTATCTGTGGAAGATGAGGGTAAACTGCACTCATAAGATTCAGTAATTCTGGCCTCACTGGACACTACTCTCTGAAATAAATATTTGCTGCGAGGATGAATAACTGGTTTCTGGAATCTCCTCTTCAGCACAGTGGCCAGCTTAAAAGAGTACTGAAATTTCTTCTCCCTACAAGATGGATAATCCTTCTATGACCACATCTTTTTGCCGTCACAAAAATAATTATAGGTGATGTGTCAAGGTTGCCTTGGTTACCTGTAATTTTATGTGTGAAATTGAAAAGTATGTGTTCAAGTTTTGTAACTGGGTAGCAAAATGTATAGCCTTTTAGGATAACAGATTTTTGGTAGTAGCAAAACAGGTAACAAAGGTGGGGAATAGGTGCAGGGATTTTCAGACCATTAAGGCCATCATCCAGGTTCTCAGTGGGAAAGTTAATAATGAAATGAAAATATTCAGTTGTAATGCTTTACATTAAAGAGTGATAATGTAGACAGAATATTGAACATCCTTGTTCTGACTCCCACATTTTACAAATGACCAACCTGTAGACCAAAATTTAAGCCCCGTGAGATTGCACACTTTCTTAGTGGCAGCCTATTCATCAATTTGAGACTCTTGTGTTAGCTCAGAATTCTTAACCTCATTATTTCTAGATGACAATGTTTATGTCAACTAACTCCATTAATGACAATGCTCTACTTTTAGGAAATTAGAGGACTCTGCTTGACTTCTTCTTACTATCCCACATCCTGCCCTCACCTGAATTCAAACACAAGGCAGAGACTTAGCTTAAAGAATTGGAGTACGTCATTGATGGTGTGGTCAGCATGGTGGGTCAGGTTCACTGCAAATAGATCCTCTAGGGCCCTAGATACAGATATAGCGCTATAATAAAACATGTGTTTAGCCTGTTTGGTCTCCAGCAAATACACACACACACACACACACACACACACACACACACACACACAAACACACACACACGTACATTTGAAAATTGCTAAAGCTATTGTCCCACAACAGTAAAATGGACGCTTTTAAAATGTATTTTAATCTTTATGTACACAAATTCTGTGTAAGTGCATTAATTTCTTGAGCATCATCCTGTTCAATGACAACATTCTCTTCATTTGAGCCCATTCATTCATTGATTATTACCTGTTAATTTGATGCCTACTATATACAAAGTACAGATTTCCTACAACACAACATGCTTGTAATGCCACTTCTTGGAAGCCTATGCAAGGGGGCTGTTGTGGGTTTGAGACCAAAGTAAGGTACATAGTGACTTTTTTTTTTTTTTTTTTTTTGTCTTTTTGAGACAGGGTCTTGCTATGCAGCTCAGGCTGGCCTTGAGATCAGTTTTGTAGCCCAGGCTGGTCTTCAACTCTCACTGATCGTCCTGCCTCAGCCTCCCAAGTGCTGGAATTACAGGCGTTCATCACCACGCCCAGCTAAGGTACATAGTGACTTTAAGGCCAGTCTGAACTGGATAATGAGACCTTGCCTCAAAATATAAAGTTTATAGGCTAGAGTTGTTACTATAAGTAGAGATGAAAAAGTGACCACATAGGTAACGACAACAATATATCTATTCCCCTTGCCTAATTTATGTCAGGAATATTTACTACCCCTGAAACCTAGATAGTTCTATGGGTTGTGCTTGTTAAACTATCTCATTAAATACATACATCCAAGCTTGGTATAATAAAATCTGGACAGGGTGTCCATTTATTAGACAAATAATTTCCATGGAGGAAATGGTGAAATGCGATTGACCATTGCTTCCTTCTTTCTACTAATAATGAGGGAAGCTTGTTGCTTTCAGATCATTAACCTGAATCAATGATAATTTCATGGAAGGATTATAAAAACAGCTATACCAGGACTTCGCCTTCCATTGAAGATTGTTTTTTTTTTTGGTAGCATCACTGTAAGACACAATTTATATGCTCAATATTAACTTTTTAAAATTTAAGGCATCATTCTTTAAAGCACTTCATTCTCTTTGATGAAGCCCGCTGCTTTTGGATTTATGCATTCAATTAATGTGGACAAAGAAATTTTAAGAGCAAAAAAGGTTTTTCTTCATTCCCTTTGGATTTTCTAACCAGAAGACTCTGTAAAATAGATGATACCTACTTAACTATTCTTTAATGGAAAAATATCATTTTAGAGATACAGATAAAATTTTAATATGAAAACAATATGCAACATAACAACCACTGTTGAATATCTATCAGTTTGGTTGTTTTTTGTTTTTGTTTTTGTTTTTTTTTTTTTGAAATTCTATATTGTTTCCAATGTCTTATGAATTATTTTTTATTCTCTTTAAAATAAAAATAGATATACTGGATTATGTTGGTAAACATATATATTAACTCGGAAATTATGAGATTTTTAGCCTGAATTTTTCTGTCCCGCCTCAAGGTCTTCCACTTATGTGAGCCTCTTCTCTTTATTTTCACACTAATTTGAATTTTTTCTCATTTAGACTTGGCATGTGGCTTGTTGAAAATAACTCCGATACACTCCTTTTTTTCTCTCCATAACCCTGGATTTCCAAAACCAGCTTTTTTTCTATGTATGAATTATGTTGCTATTACAGATTTAACATTTGCTGTAAGAGAAAAGCATACATTTTCTGCCTATTTAAAACTGTTTAGTAGCAGTTACTCTTCAGTGTATTCACATTTTTATGTTTTTAAAAACTCTTTTCCTTAAAGTGGATATTAACAAATGGATATGGTTAGCTTTACTAAATAAAAGAGCTGCTTTCTCAAGGAAAGCAGAAGCTCTTAAAGTATAAAAAAAAATCATAAAAATAAAAATATAAAATAACGCTGATATGTAGTGCTTGTTGACATAATGAGTGAGTACATTATAAGATTTCCTCATAAAATTTAATAACTTGCTATTATTGTATATAGAAATATTGACTTGTAGTTTGATATAGAGACACTAAATAACTAAAAAAATTTAAAAGGAGAGTATAACTAATTTGTATTACTTAGTAACTGCTGGAAATAATGGACTAGGACTTAAAGTTGTAAATATGTGTTGGTGCTTCCATATCAATGCCTGTTAATGTGTTGGCATTCAGATAATGAATATGACTTTTATTAAAGTATTGTATAAATTTCAAATAATTTAGAAATATATGAGGCAATTAAATGATACACAAATCATTCGTTCATTATGCAAACAATAGCCCATTACTAACCAGGCATCAGGTCCTATAATCAATATCTGCCTGTAGCATCTTAGAACTTTCTCTGTGAGTTGTAGGAATGAGAAGGAGCAAGCAGTTATAAAAAGTGAGTCATTGTGTATTTTCTCATGATTATAATTTAATTTTCAAGATAACATCTTTTATAAAAAATTCTGGCTCGATACATCATGCATGTAATTGTCTCAAACTCAGTTACATACCTAAAACCAAATAGAATGAAGACCAACAAAGAATCTAATGTTTGTATGTAACAACTAATATCTAGGTACTCTATGCTTTTCAAAATTCATTTTATAGATGCTAGTCCCTTGTGCAATTATAGCCGCTATGTAACATGGGCTGTCTCTCTCCCTTCCTTCTCTCCTTCCTTCCTTCCTTCCTTCCTTCCTTCCTTCCTTCCTTCCTTCCTTCCTTCCTCCCTCCCTCCCTCCTTCCTTCCTTCCTATCTTCCTTCCTTCCTTCTTTCTTCTGCCTCCATTATGCCATAAACGTTCATTAAGCACTATCACTCCATGACCATAGGTTTAGGTGATTAAGCTGATACTTGAGCAGAGAGAGAGAGACAATAAACAAAATGGTTAAATTATCAGGTTATCTCGAATGCCAAAGAGAAGTGGTGAGTAGGGGATGAGGATGGGGGATGTTCTTGTGGTTTCAGCTTAAGCCATATAGCCAGAGATCAGTTCAGTGAGAAGGTGGGATTGGAAGGAAAGCATAAGTGTTGAGGTATTGGCATGAATGTTTCAGAGAAATGAATTCTGGGAATGGGCATAGCAGGTTCAGAGATGCACAAGTAGCAACAAGATGAGTGCTTGCCTGCACTTGGTTGAATGTTAAGGCGACCAGTGTAGGTGGGATAAAACATATTTGGGGGGGAAATGAAAGGTAGATAAGATCAGAGAATATCAGATCGGTGGCCATAACTTGCAGGTCATGAGTCATGGCTTATGGGATCAGAAGGTTTTGAGTGGAACAGCGACATGATCTGTACTTCATTTTAACAGAATCATGCTGGCTTGTTTTGAGACTAGAGTATGTGTTCAGATTCATATCTGGTTGTCCCCGAAAGCCTCATGTGGCCACATAGGGCTTTTAGGAGGCAGTTGGGCTATAGAACTGTTGAAACCTCAATGGGTAAGTCTGTGGATGAACTTAAAGCGGAATGATGGTGCTTCTTGACTGCTCTGTCATGAGTTATTTCTCCTCTGTCATGGCCCTCTGCCATAGCTGCTACCATGTGCCTCACTCTGGAGCAAGATCATTAAATTCCTATAAACTGTGAGGCAAAATAAACTTCTCTATCCTAAAACTGTAGATATTGCTTATTTTGTCTTGGCAAGAGGAAATTAACAAAAACACTACATTTGGAAGCGAGGTACCAAAATCAGAGAGATCGGGTGAGAAACTATGGAGTTGCTTTGCCCAGAGATAACGGCAGTCCTTTCAAGTGAAGAGCACTATCAAAGAGTGATTGGAAGAGCAATGCTGACATGCATCCTGGCAAAAACTACAGAAGTGGTGGCTGCTTTCGTGCTGAGCAGAAGTCAAAGCCAAGAAGGAGGCCTGATGGCTCCCTGTCAGTGCAAAGGGAAGCCTCCTCCTTGACTCCTGATTCCTGTCTTTCCTCTGCCATCTCTCATCGTTTGCTCTCACAGATTTGAATTTTGGTATCCATGGGTCGCTAGCATCTCCCTCTTTTCCAGCTCCTCTGTGTGCAGACACGTTCCGGTCGTTCCCATTTTACACTGGCCCTCTAGCCAGCTTCTACCTCACCCCGTCACTTTCATAGGCAAGTTCCCATCAGAGCCTTGTCTACTGCTGTCCGTGCTTTCTTACCTTCCATTCACTCTTTCCCCTCTATAATCTGGCTTCTGTCTATGACTCACACTCTTAGTAAAACTGCCCTGATCACACTGAACCCCAACTTCTGTGTAGCCACATCCTGAGGATACCTTCCTATTCTTACCTTCTTGTCGACCAGATTTCAATGTTTTTGTCCTCCTTATTTCTAAACTATTAGTCTCTCTTGTGCTTATTCCCCTGTGCTTATCTCTTTATTTTCTTGGTTATAGATTCTTCTACACTCTGGTGACCTTTATATGTCTTCTGAACTTTCATGCTTGATTCCTGGGGCTCCATAGTCTTATGCTCCCCTCACTGTCCTTACCTGCACCATAGATTTAGGCATCATGCCATTAATAATCTCTGTCTTTTTCTTCGCTTTTCTTAGCTCTCATATGTGTAGCAATCTCTTGTTGACTCTGAATGTTCATGGGCACCCCCCATGTAATTTGTGCTAAACTGTCATCCCTATCTCCCTATTCCTCTCATAGCTACTAAGAATGCCCAACAGAACTCTGGAAGTTGGCAAACACTCCACTGTCCATCATAGAAACTGAATCACTCATCAAACTCCACTTTTTATCATGCAAATATTCCCGCAGTTCCACATCTGTCCCACCTTTTCGGTTTCTGCTGTGTGTTTCCCGGCCACACACATTGTTTTGCTTCCTGAAACACTTGCTTCATCAGCATTTTTGCCTATAAGGTTGCCTACTTTAAATTAATCCTCCACAGAGCTATCAGTAGATGATAACTAAAAAAGAAACCTGATGCCAGATCCTATTTCAACCATCATGTAGCTTTGGATCATCTCAATAATGCAAATTCCCAATTTATTTCATGGCATTCATGGTTCTCTAGGACATTTCACCCAAGTCCTATAGATTTCTTGCAAATATCCACCTTCATCTTTGTGAGTGCAGTTTGAGTTACAGTCAATTTTCCAAGAGTGTTCCTCATGCCTTTATAGAGCCGGAAGCCATCAGACTTAGCAGTGAAGTGTCCCCTGAGAAGCCTGAGGGGACAGTGAAAGACTATATGCTTTCATGTAAACTTGTTTCCCTATTTCCATAAGGAGAAGGGCGTAGTTAGGGTTGTTAGACCATGATGCAGTAAGGCATGCTAGGCACATACTAGGAAGTCTAAAATGCTTATCCATTTCAGCTCAAGTTCAATTTCCCTGCATAGCCTCTTCTGTATTTCTTTTTTGTCCTCCAGTTGGTTTAATATGCCAGGCTCTCATTGTGCCTCATCTTCACCCTTACATTTTGTATAACATCGTCCTTTCGCTGCACTAGACGTCGAGGCCAGGGACTGCATCTTCTCTTCTTTCTTTCATTAGCAGCACCTTATCCATAGCTTGGCACAACTGGCTGGGTAGCACAATGGATACTGGGACTTGTCGAATGATTAGAAGAAAAACGTAAGACCCCATGTCATCTCCCCATTCATCTGTAAACCATATATACCATTATTATGCTGCTCTTGTATTTTCTTTCCAATTAAAATAATTTCTGGAGTGTGTCAGTTTTCACAGATGAAGAATTCATACTGTAGAGTTACAGAAAGGCAGAGGACACAGCAGAAAGTACATTAGACGAGGCTGCAGAAAAATCTAGGTTATAACCCAGATCTGCCACTGCGTGGGTGTGTGACTGACCCTGAACAAATGGTTTAACTTGTGTGAGCCCCAGATTCCATGTCTGCACGCTGAGGATAATTTCGTATGCCCTAATTCTGAGAGTTGGGAGAGTAACTGGGACCTATAATAGAAGTGAATAAACCCTGAAACATTTTGAGGATCCCTATAAAATTCAGAAAACATTGTGCATTGGAGAGCTACCATACTAGATACAGAGTCATACCTCTGTGAAGGAAAAAATAAACTTACATATTCGATAATGTGCAAGTCGCTTACTTTTATAACGCACTGAAAAGTATACATACCCAACTGCTATGTGTTAATTTTTGTATAGAAATTTACAATGTATAGTCATGCCATGAAAGATTAACCAAATGCAAGATTGCAAGTGTAATTCTGACTCCAAGAGCATGTTAACTAGTCCTCATTTGTACTCACCTCCCTGTGGAAAGAACTGTGAGTAAATCTCTTTGAAGGTTTCTTCATTAACAACACCGCTGGGACATTCCTAGAGAAAGTAGCAGAGAAGCCATATCAGCAGAGTGTTCACAAAACTGACTGTTTTGCACATTTTGAAACAGAACTGTCTGCCATGTACAGCTGCACCAAGAAAGTTAACTGTCCATCCATTATTACAAAGACTATAAAAGCACCCTGCCAACTCGTGTGAGTTCCGCTTCTCACAGAGTTTAAGAAAGGGCTGAATGCAAGATGCAAATATCTTCAGATACTGAGCATCAAGTCTCATTTGATGTATTAGAAAACACAATGGCTTTTATGAACACTCACTTTTATTATCAACGAGGTCTGCAGAAATTGCACTGTTTTTCATACTTCTGGGGTATTGCAAGATGTTCATCATGTGCTGTTGTTGTTTGCTGAATCTTCCTTCTATGCTCTGTTGTGATTTTCTAGACCCACACAGTCCTCAGCGCAGTAAGAACATAGTGGGCTTCCTTTGGGTTGAAGGTGGTTGTTGTGGCTTGGATCTAGATGATACCCTAAAGCCTCAGGTACTCAGGTGGGTCTTTTTATAGGTGGCTGGATCTTAGTTGTGTGAATGTGGCTTAAGAATAGTGATATCAGGCCAGCCGAAGAGCTCAGCAGATTAAAGTGCCTGCAGGCAGGCATAGGAACCAGGGGTTGGATCTCCAGGTCTGCCATGCTGGCTCTGCCCCTGGGTCACCCTGCAATGGGAAATGAGGCTGGGCATGGTGGCATGCACCTGTAATCCCAGCTCTTGGGAGGCTGTAAACAAGCAGATCACTATGAGTCTGATCTAGTAGTGAGACCCTGAACCCCCTGTAGACCCTTCCCTAAAATGGAAAAATAAATGGTCCTATCTGGATTAGTCCTCTAACTGCTTAAGCATAGTTCTGGGCATGGCTAAAAGGATTTCCTGAAGGGGGAAGCTTCACTCTGGGTATGGGTGGCACCGGTCATTGTCCTTGTTGTCTGGATGGAATATAAAGGGACTGAAAGAATGCAGACTCACTGTCCTCTACCCTCCCTACCACGGACTGCTTCTCCTCTCCGTGCCCCTCTGCAATGCCACTGTGCCTGGAGGCAGCTGACTATGGACAGAAACCTGGACAAGCCATGGCCCAAATAAACCTTAATTCCTGTTTCCCCCAGCAATGAGAAAAATGACTAGGACCGTTGCTCAGGAATAGTTGCACATTTTTCTACCAGTATGCAGTGACATGCTCACAAGTAAGCTTGGGTGAGATAGGCCCTGAAGAATTTTCAACTTTTGGAAAGTCTGCAAAGCAGATCTCATGCCAGCTTAAAGAATTCCCTCCTGTGTGCCATAGAAGGAGCTGTTGAAGAAGGTACACTAGCCAGGTGAGTGCTAGCTTTTTCAGTAATAAAAGTTTGATCCATTCAATCTTCTTTTATTTTAATGAGTTCATTACTTATCTGTGAGGTGCTCCACAGGACACATTTTCTATTTTTTCTCCTTTGTTCATCTTAATAATTAAAAAAAATATTTTATTTATTTGGTACAGGGTCTCACTAAGTGACTTTGGACTCATGCTGGTCCTCCTGTCTAGCCTCCGCAGCACTGGGATTGCAGGTATGTGCCACCACGCCCAATCTCAGTGGCCTACATGCCCCCTTCTTCCAACATTCCTGCAGCATGCAGTGCTGGGGATTGAACTCAGGTCCTTATGCCTACAGGGCAGTCACTTAGACAGCCAACCTATTTCCCAGTGCTCCTTTGTTCATTTTTAAACATGACACTTTTGATACACGAACAACTTCAATGTGTATTTTCAATGTGCATTTGGATTTGTAGATTTCATTGATATATTTCTCTCTCACCAATCACTATAATAAGTCTGTGATTTAGCTGGACAAAATATCTTATTCACAGAGGCAGAATTAGAGGTATTGAGTGTTAAAGCACTTGGTTACTGAGTAAGTTCAGGTGGGACCTAGAGGGGCAAGGTGATTTGAGACTTTCTAGTACACTACAAGACTCTATAATGAATGATCCCTATGGATGAAATGATCATCCCTGTCATGGTTGGTACATTGTGCCATTTAAAAATTGAGAAGTGAGATGCTCAATCGAGTGTCTCTGCAGGAGGTCAGGGTCCTCACTTTGTACACATCCTTAGCCTGTGCAAGAGAAGGGCACCAAGATGGTGTGAGTGCTGCACCTGTCTGAAGGCGGGAAGCCTGCAGACAACAGAAGGGAGGAAAAGAGGCTTGGCCCCTTTTTACTCTGGCTGCTTTTGCTGCCTTCTGCTGCCTTTGACGGTTGCCCCTGTGCCAGACCACCCCACATTGGAGCCAACTGATTATGGACTGAACCCTCCACAAACTGTGAGTTAATAAACCTCTCCTTCCTTAATGTTGAGTGTCAGCTATTTTTCTCAGTAGTAAAAGATAAGTAACCAAGACACCTCCAAAGACCTAAGAGGACTGTAACAAAGAAAGGACAACTGAACTCCAGAGAGCCAAAAGGAAGCCAGCAAGCAAACAGTGATGGTGAGTTTTATATGCTAACTGGGTGGACCTTAGGGTGAAAGTATTTAGTCACACATCATTCTGGATGTTTCTGCAAAGACCTTTATACATGAGGTTTATGTTTAAATTGGTGAACTCTTAGTAGAGCAAATCTCCCTCTGAAATGTTGGTGGAACCAAGATAATCAGCTGAAACCCTGGAAGAGAGTGAAAACTGAGTTCTTGGAGCCAGATGGAATGTGCCATCATACTCCCTCAGACCATGTCTGTAGCATTGGCACATCACTCCGCAGCCAAGAGAGTGCTTTGAACCTTAACTGAAGCTCACTCGTGACCATCCTTGCCGCTGACGTCCTCCCTCAGGTTTTACACCATCCAAACTACTACAATGTGTGAGCCAGTTCCTTAGATATCTTTCTCACTGTCTCATAAAAAATACATGTTTTTCTCTAGAGAACCCTGAGTAATATATACATAAATCAGCAAACAATAGTTCTAACTTTCAAAAGGAAATATTGCAATATGTATTCAGCTAATCATGGACAAGTTTTGATTTAATGACAGCTGATGGCAACAGACCAATTATAAGAGCAAATAAATGCTTTGTAGTTGGAGCCTCATATAAATGGAAAATGTAATTTATTTGCTGCGTTAAACACTGGGCCATCTGCTTAAGATCGCAAGGGATGAGGAAGTGTTTGGCTCTTTGCCACCAGGTGGTAAATTTGTGCAAAGTCAGGCCTGAAGATCCGCCTCCAGTTAAATGACTGACAATGACAAATGGGAAGTGGAAAGAAAAGGATATCTATAGTTAATAAATTTGTCAGTTTCTTTTTGTCTGGAGACATGCTTGTGGATAAGTGTTGTCATGTGAAAGGTTATTTATAAATTGCTTGTCTCATAGGTGTTCATTTTGCTTTGTCACAAGTTTATATCAGGAGAAATCACTTTTCTGCCAAATAAACACTGCTCAAGTCTTGGGGTGGTAAACCTCACCAGATAAAAATATCTTTAAACCTCTCACATTCATTGCATTAACCTTTACTTATAACAAATGCACAGCGTGTATCACCTTGGTTTAGGAAAATGAAACCCAGAAGAAGAAATATTAAGTCCTGTATTTTCCTGTCTGGCATTTGGGCCACATGGCATGATGTGAGTTACAGAGGTCTTGAGTTATCCTACTCCACTGTCTTGGTCAACTGCAGCCCACAGCCTCTCCCTTGACCTGGGTCCACACCCTGCCTGTGATTTTCATAGAAAGACATTGCGTACTACTGGCATCTCCATCGTCCTGGAGTCTCTACTGAAAATTCAGCTTGTTTGCCAATATATATAACTGTGTATATTCACCTCCCATAGACATCATGCCTGAATCCCGCCTGCCTGTGAAATCTGAGTGGAAGCCTCCATGAACCCACAGCTCTTGCATTGTCCACATCTTGATCAACCAGCATCATGCAGACAATGCCAAGGTCTGCTGGCCGTTTCAGCAGGAAAGAGCCTCACTTGGGCTGTGGACACAGAAGGCTGAGTGCCTAGATTTCTGTGCAGAGTGCAATGAATCTCTGGGACCCAATTGTCTTGCTGGCCTCTGTGGAACCAGAAGCCAAGGGCCCTTTCCTCAATGTAAGCTCTGTACTTCTGCACCCTTTTGTCTGAAAATGGGGAGGGGGTCTTGCCAGTCTCTAAGACATGCTCAAAGCTCTCTCTTATTGTCCTGCTTCCCAGCATTTGGTCTCCGTTTAAGGGTCCTAATCTGCTAAGCAACTTCATCTCTTGGGCTCCAACAGTGAGCATGTTTATTTTTTTAAGGTAATAGCCCATTTTTTTTGAGTCTTTGTGCTAGCCTTTTTTTGTTTTTGTTTTTGTTTTTAAACTCTCAACTCTCACTACAAATCTTGCTAAAAGTATCTAACTATAACCACACCACAGTCTAAAGTTGCACAGCCTTGAAATTTCCTCTGCCAGATCAACTAGTCTACCACTCTTAAATTCAGCCTCTCACAATGTCTTTGGATGTGAGGAAAATGCACACATTGTTTTTTTCCTAGCATGTAACATGTACAGGCTCTAGACCAGTTTCCAAAGGAGTCCTCATTCTTAACTGAAACATCACAAGCCTCAGATATTCCTGGCATCATTCTGGTCTTTTGCAATTCCAACAAAATTACAGTTTTCTAATGTTCTAGGGCTTTTCTAACCCTCATCTCCAAATCTTTCAGCCACCTGCAAGTCAGTCCCAAAGTTGCCTGATCTGTTTTATCAGATCTAGCCATAGCCATGACCTCACTTTTCTGTTGCCAGTTTTCTGTATTACTCAGATTTTGCATTGCAGAGGCAAAATACTCCACATTCCCAAGTTAAAGGAGGAGAAATTTAATGTGGCTCAAGATTTTGGAGGTTTCAGGCCAAGGTTGGCTGGCTCTGCACATGGAGTGTAAGTCTGGAAGCTGTGTGGTAGAGCCAAGGCATTCAGGTCATGGCAGCTGGGAAGCAGAGAAGGGAAGCAAGACCAACGAAGAACTGAAGCCTGATGGAAACCCCAAGTCAGACCGCCATCGCCCATTCAGAGACACCTAGAAGTGTTTTTGTTTTAATTCATTTGGTTGTTGCAGGATCTCACTATGCTGCTCAGACTCATGGTGACCCTCCTGCTTTCAGCCTCCCCAGTGCTGGGATTTCAGGCATGAGCCACCATGTGGGGACTCTGGCCGGCTCAGCCTAGTGCTCAAGCCACCATTCCTGTGCCTGCCCAAGCTTGCCTAAGTATGGTTTTCAGCCCACTGAGCTATCTTGCCGGCCCCCTAGAAGTGTGTTTGACCCTAGGTAGGATGGAAGCCAAACAAGTTGATAATTGAGAGTTATTATCACAGCGGGGGCACTAGACGCAACGATGGATCCATAGCTCATGACACTGCAAGGAGTAGGTGTCATTGGGGGAGCTGTGTTCCCGGGGCGGGTCTCTCAGTGTACACTCTTTTTCCGACTTTTCTCTTCTTTCTCTGCTCTCGCCACCAAGCAGTGAGCATATTTCTCTGCCAGACACCTCTGCTATGATGTTCCTGCACTGTTTGCAGTAAAATTGGACTTATACCCCTGAGACCAAGACTCAAAATAAAGCTCTCTTCCCTTAGTGGTGCGTAGTTTGTCTCTGAAGTAGAAGCTGGTAGATATTCAGATGACAGCAATAGTAATTAGTACTCTGGTCTGAGAAACCAAAAGTGTAACAACAACCAAATTTGTAATAGATATTTGGAAATAGGAAGAAATTGTTCAAATGCGAAGGGGAACAAAGAACAAAACAGGAGGGAAGAAAGGAAAGGACAAGAAAAATAAGAGAATAGAAAGAAAACAAGAGAAGCAAAGCTTTTGTGAGAAGAGGAAGAGGAACTGAAAGGAGGGAGAGGATTGGTACAAAAAGGCAGAGACAAAATATACCATGTGCAGTACAAATTCCCCATGATCAATGTTATCATTATGTACATATCAAATGTATCAATAAAAATAACTACCATTTGAAGAAAAAAAAAAAGAAGATAAAATATGATGAAACATTAACTCAGAGAATGATGGTCTTTTACTAATTTTAGAGTAGTTATTGAATCTAGTGCATTTATAAAAAAAAGTTTTGTTAGGGAAACTTAAGCAAACCATGCCTTTATTGACTTCTATAAGATAATAAATTCTGATTCTTAAATTTTTTACTCATTCCCTTGTGGATTAGGCTTTCCAAAATAGTCTCTCTAGTTTTGCGTTAATAATGAAATTGGGGTGGGTGTTGTGCATATGGCAAATCTGGCTTCTACAGTCCCGTATGTAATGCAATTCTAGTAATACAGAACACGGGGGGGGGGTGCATTGCAGCTAATGGAGTCAGAATGATAGTGTGCTTTCAAAAGACTTTATACTCTGTAAGGACATAGGTGAGATTGAGTCCATAACATTAGTGTTCAGAACAGCAGCAGGTTTGTGGACTATTTATTGACCTAGAAGTCAATAAGCTTAATGGCTATTTGTGGAAAGAATAAGCAAATATCTGGCCTAGCAAGAACTATACACCAATTTACTTAATGTCTGTTCATTTGCATTACCTCTAAACAACCTCTCCCTTTTAGAGTACAAGAAAACGTTAGGAGATGACATACATGAGAGAGCAATGAGTTGTTTGCTTTACACTTGATAAACTTTAAGTTTTAAAAAAATGTTTATTTATTTATTTGTTTGTTTGTTTGTTTGTTTGGTACAGGGTGTCACTACGCATCACTAACTCATAGTGATCCTCCCATTTTCAGCCTCTGCAGTGCTAGGGTGGCAGGTGTGCACCACCACCATAATTCTGGTGGCTGGCTTCCCACCTGGGTTCCCACCTGGGGCCCACATGGTAGACATGCAGTATCTGGGGCTCAAGCCCAGGTCCTTGCTCTTGCCAGGTTGGTGCTGCTGAGCTGTCTCTCCACCCCTACACTTGGTAAACTTTTGTTGTGTTCATGTAATCCAGCTGGTTGTCATCATGTCAAACTTGTCTGGAAGAAAAACAAGTAAACAGTTTCACCTCTCGTGGAGACCTGTACAAAAGGCTTCGTGTCTATTGGTGATCTTAAGAATAAGGAGGAAACTTATGAGAGAAGTGAACTTTTGCTGCTCATTCATGGAAGTTAGTGTGCATCAAATCCCCTTGTGATTCTGGTTAGCAGCCCCTCTAGGTGGGTGATGTCTTTATGCATGGGGCCGGAGGCAGCGCAACCTGGTCCAGCCTTTCAGGGAAGCAGTGTGCTGTGCCGATGAAAGGCTTCAGTGGGTTAAGCCTTTTGCCTTAGGATTCTCCTTGTAAGATTAGAGGTGAGAAGAGAAACACAGGTGCAACCACAGATGTACACACTGGAATATTAAATGCATCATTATCCCTATGTCATTCTAAAAATATTGGAATCACCTGCGCCTACAAAAATAAGACAAGTTCAGTGGATGCATCGCTATGCAGCCTTTGGAAATCACAGCAGAGAAAATGTTCGGGATCTGAACAGTTTTAATTGTAAATTAAAATGCAAAATGTTCTACTTTGTAGTGTTCAAATTTTGTTTGTGTTGTGTATTAATATAAGCTGAATAAATGGCCAAAAAGTCTTGCAGTAGTTTAGAGGAATTCTTCTGTATTTTTCCATATAAGCATCTTTTAGTGTAATAATCATTAATAATATAAAAATATAAGAAATATGATATAAAGGCATAAAAGCTTACACAGTATTCCCCTATTAATGACTGAGCTGTAGTTCTGTAGCTAGGTCATTAAATAAACTGGTTACTAAGTGAGAAATTATATGTAGCATGTAAACACAATATTTAGAGCAAGGAAATTTTGGAGGAAACTCTAACTTGATGACTTTGCTTTTATTTGTATAACTCTTACATACATTATTATAATGTATAACCAAACAAAAAACTACAGTACTGCACTGTACAGCACAATAAGCAAAAATTAGATAATTAGATTTCTGCTTCTCTATTCAGAACAGCTAAAATCTACTTTTCCTCTAAATACATCTTATATATTTATACATCTAAATTATATATATATATATATATATATATATATATATATATATATATGTCCAAATGATATTCCCTCAGGTTCAGACCTGTTATGAAACATTTAGAGATAACTTTTGAATACTCAAAAAGAGAATTATGGTGCAAAAAAAACCCTCACAGGACAAAAAGTAAAGTACTTGTGAAATAAATAGCTCTTTGATATTTTTCAGTGATGCTCACAATCACATTTTGAAGCATGCATGTGTGACACCACCTTTCACACCCGTCTCTGGTGCGTCGGAAGACCCACAGGCATGGTAGCTATTGAGCGATACATAAGCCCTGGTTTTCTACCACCAGAAATGCCTCAACAATATTGTTTCCTATTGTTCTACCCAACAAAAAGAGTAGATTGTGATCTCTCAGTGATCCGAGTCAGCTTCCTTTTTGGTGGATGCTGTATGTGACACAGCTTCAAAGAGGAAAGGCTTAATTCTGCTCATGCTTTGGAAGCATTGAGTCCATTATCATCTGCTGTGAGTTACAAACATCATCGTGGGCAAGGCGCAAAACGGGAAGATCGCCAAGGGGAATGGATGCAGGACTGCAGAGGACTCAAGGCCCTGGCTCTACAACCACTCAGGCATACCCAGAAGCATGCTTTGCTCATCTGCTAAGGTTTCTTTTGAACATCATTCACAGGCAGATTGTGAACTGCACAGCCAAACTACACAGAGACAACACTTAAGAATGCACAGAAATCCTTTAGCTCAGAGCACGAAACGAGGACGACACACAGCACTTTCCAAATAAGAGGTGAAAGCCATTCCTTTAGCAAGAATAGGTGGGAGGTGTGGTGACACTGTGGGAAAGAAGATGCTTTCTTAAGCAACAAATTGTTAGAGGTCATAGCTCACATGAGCTGCATACAAGTTGAAATGCAGACATCCACAAGTGTCCAAGCCACACAAAGGTCCACCATGATGAGCCATCCACTGAAAGGGAGCAGCTGAACTGAACAAGGCATGGAAAGCAGAAATGCACGTATAGTACTCAGTGCTGGTTACCAACAGCCTCTCCCTGCTTCTGAACACATAGCAAGATTTTATTTCCTGAGTCTCTAAGGCTTAGCTGAGACCATGTGACAAAAAGTGTGGTTAAGAGAACAAAAGCAAAAATGGCTTGCCTCACGTTGCGGTTGCAGCATCTAATTGCTGATGCTACACTGGGGAGAATTCTTTTCCTTCTAACCTGGCAACCATGTGAAAGATAGTGGCTGTACCGCTAGCAGGGCTTCCTGCGGGGCTGTGTTATGCGGGGACGCTGCTAATCAGGATGAGCATAGACTATGAATAACAAGCATGTTTTCAAACACTTGCAGCCACTGAGATTTTTGTTCATTTCATTTTTGAGACAAGGTCTCGTTATGTAGCTCAGAACAGCCTTGAATTCACGATGGAGCTCAGGCTAGCTTCAAGCTGGAGATAATCTTTTTTACTCAGCCTCCAAAAGGCTGGGATTATAGGCATGGCGCATCGCGCTCTGCTGCCACTGTGGTTTTGTTGTAAGATAATATTCTGGCTGGCATACCAGGTCAGGATGGAAAAGTGTTCTCTTGGTGTCATCCAGGCCTCTCCCTGGCTTGCTCAGTCTATTGGCAGCATGCGGCTTCCTGTGGTGGCAGGACTTGCTGCCTGTTCTGTGGGAGCCTCGCTTTAAGCCTTCTTTCACATGGTTCCCATATCTGGAAACCATCACAGATGTGCTGAGCCCTTCTCCCGCCCTGTTTCCTTCCTGCTTCCCCTTCCTGAAGGCTCATTTGACTAGAGTAGATCCATAATAACCACCTTTGCCTACCGGGTGCTGGGATTCCAGGTGTGTGCCACCACGCCAGGAAAAGTAACTTTTAGTGGTCACCCGTAGTTTACTGGGCACTGATCCAGACAGAATAAGGCAAGGTATTTTCTTAATGAGAACATATCCTCATACAGTTAGTGTAGTTTAAGGAACTTTGCCAAGGCAAGACAGATTTTAAGCACTGGGACTGGGATTTGAACCCAAATTGCACAAAAACGTGAATCCTTCACATTTTACTAAGCTTGCTTCCTGAAAAGTAAGCACATCTGTGGAAAAGAAAAATCAGCTAATGAGGAATTTTTATCAGTGTCTTTCAAACCTATGAATTCACTGAAACAGAAATCAGTAGTCATTTATTTAACAAATATTCATGTACTAAGCACTTGGCAGGCTACTGCGGGCATAGGAATGTTTTTATGAGCTCACACTCTGTGGGGTGAAGGTCTTATGCACATAGTCACACAAATCAATCTTTTGCTGAAACCTATTAAGACAATAGCCTGAAAAAACCAAGCTTCTTTTTATAAATTAATTCATATGTGCCGAGGAGAAGGTGGAGAAGAGCCCCTTGCATTCTCTGGTGAGTGGTTCTTGTAAAGAAGCTTCAGGACAGGACAGAGCTAGCTTCCAACATACTTTGCTAACATTCTTCTATTCTGCTTTCATGGTACCAATTACAAGCTGCTATTTCCAAGAGCAGCTCGTGTCTCTGAAACTTGGCTGCGTGTCAAAACAATGTTTATTCTGCTCTATTAAGCTCTGTCTGTTTAAAAAAATACTTGAGAAATTTCTACCTTCATTCTCCTTTACCTGGTGGTTCTTCCAAGTTTCTTTCATAGAGGAGACAATTAGCAAAGGCTTTCAGACTTCCTTGAAGGAAGGTTTTGCGTTTGTATCCAGGACTGTAAAGCTCCCAGCAGAGCTATAGTATTTTCTTCTCCTGTCCACTGTGGTCAGTGTGTCTTGCCAGATGGTCATAGGCCTGGCTACTCTCAGTAAGTGGCAGTAGGGCACTATACAACGGCTCTCTGGAGTTAGATCAGTGGTACGCAGCATGAGGTGGCCTGGAACATTCTGTGCTTTATCGTCATATTGGGGCACAAGGGGGCAGCAGTGTCCTCTCTGCTAGCCAGAAGCAGCTTTCTGCTTCTCATTGTTCACTGATTCTTCTTTAAATTTGGTGTCTGTCCAGGTGAATTTCTTTCAGCAAAGTTATTTCCCTTTTATGAAAGGTGACAGTGAGCCTCTTTACAACGTTAGATACATAGAAAATCTAACTGTATCAGGGAAAGGGGCCCCAGAGACTATTATATCCTCTATTCTGGATATTACATTCAAAGTATGGCAGGCTAAAATTCACATTTGCTTTTCTAATGATAGGACTGCTTTGGTTTTAGTGACTAAAACCTTTGTAGACCTAAGGAAATAAGTTATCTAGCAATATGACAAACCCAAATTTCCAAAGTCTGAGGGTGCAAATATAAAGTCATTCTTTAGTGCTATGGGCTATGAAGTCAGGTTAAGTCTTCTTCACTGTACTACAGGAAAATATTTTAAACCTCTATGTAAGTATATCCATCTGAATATTATGTATTATCAGACATAAAGTTAAAATATGATGGAAATAAGTTTCTACCATACTAACTATCATAAACTTGCTAGATTTTGTCTTTTTCAGCAGAGTATGGGCTATTGTACTCTTTTACTAAACACCATCTCTTTGTCTTTAATCAAAGAGTGTTCTGAGCCACAAGGGGATTTTATTTTCTTACTTATAGCTCAAGTGGTGGTTTGTGGAGTTTGACAGCGCCTGGGATAAAATTCACTCATGTCATTTACTGGCAATAGGCCTTCAGGTGAAGTTACTTCATTCCTGTGGGATTTTTTTTTATCATTTATTTATTTAGTATGTACTTTTTTTTTTTTTTTTTTCAGGACCGGAGTTCAAACTCGCAACCTTGTACTTGCCAGGCAGGCTTGTGCCATGGAGCTATCTCCCCGGCTCCTCGTATGTACTTTTGAGAGAATATTCTCTGTGAGAGAATGTAGCAAAAGCAAGGGTAAAACATCATGCATCTAGGTGGGGTTCCGCATGGAACCGCATATTTCAGTTCCCATCCGAGGAGGCACAGTAGAGCAGAGCTGCACAGACCTCCTTTCAGTGCTGCAGAGGAGGAGTGTGGGACCTATTACCACCCTGGACAAGCACTAGGGAAGGAAGCCTGAGGAAGTGGCATGAGCCAGAATATTGAAGAAAGCCCTGTGGGAGGGGAACAGAGAGGAGCCTCGATGAAAGGTTGAGATGGGAGGCTGCACATATGGTAACTGTGCCCATGGCCTGATGCCAAGGCAGCTCAGGTAAACCTTGCTATGGTAAGTGGGCTACGAATAAAGATATGTACCACGGCCATGTGGAAGAGAGTGCATGCTTTGTCTCTGGTGTTGATGGGTTCTGCCCCTGCAGACTCAATTAAATGCAGATAGAACATTTTCTAAAAAAAAAAAATCCAGAAAGTTTCAAATTGCAATCTTGCCTTTCCTACACACCAACCAAACATGACACTGTGTGTACAAAGAGGATCACAGCCTCCTGTGTTCCCAAAACCTGAGGCTCTTTCCAGGATGTCTCAGTCCTGCACAGATCTGGAAAGATGGCATCAGTACTGAAAATTAAAGAACTCAGTTTTCCTCCCTTCTTATTCCTTAAAAATACAGCATAACAGTTACATGGCATTGTAAAAAAATATGAAGCTATCTAGATGTGATTTGAAATATATGGGAAAGTGCCAGTGTGTTACCTGTGGATGTTGTGACATTTTATGTAAGTGATTAGATTGCTCTCAAATTTCAGGATAGGCATGTAGTGCTGGAGACAGTACTAGGAACATATCTGGGCCAGCTCCCTGCTTTTATTCACTTCAGAGAGAATTCAGTGTTAGTGTAAGTAAGTTGAAAGTCCTTATCACATCTAATCAACAACCCTCTTTTATTTCTTTATCCCACTAGAACTAGATTTCTGATAGCTATGGTTACAGTACTGCTCCATCCATAATTATTTTCCCTTTACGTTTCACTGGCCTCTCTGCTATAAACAGAACAGACATAAGAGCAAACGCAACCATGGTCTTGCATGTGTGGGATCTCACCTCTAAGTGGTTGCTACATTCTTTTTACAGAAGAATTCATTTCAGATGAACAAGAATTTGGGGTAAGACTCTTGTTCCCATATCCCAAATTTAAAACAAAGCAAACACACACAAATGAACAGAGAAGTGAGCTCAGGGAATGGGCGTGCATGACCAGAGATCTCAAGGTAAACAATTCACTGTTATGAATTTGCATCTCTGCAGGTTGTATTTGTGCTAATGATTAATAACAATAAAGATCACTTTTGCAATGTGTGCATGTACTGATCACAGTACAATTGATTGGAGTAGGTCTCTTTTCTACTAACACGGCCAGTGTGGGCTCCCTGGTAATTATTTTATGAGTGAACTATCCTTCTTCAAGGCTAGAAACTTGGAAAACACTAGAAGCAGCTGGCTGTATAATATGTTTTCTCTGGAAGTTGACGTAGTCTAACTCTTATTGCTTTTTTTTGCCAGTTTTGATACATATTATATATCACATACACTTATTTAACTTATTAAAAATGTAACTTCTCAAAAGTTTCCAGAAAGTTCAGGCATCTAAAAGAACCATGAGGGCTGGGGTTATAACTCAATGGTAATAAGCTTGTCTAGCATATATGAAATCCTGGGATTTGGCCCCCAGAACTGAAAACAATTAAAAAAAAGAACCAGAAATTATCCCAAATATCTAGCATTTTTATTCTGCATTTACCTCAGCACATTTTCATTTTTATAACTCATGGATATTTGAAACATTTATTTGCAAATATGGTACAGATATTATTTCAATCAGCAAGAGAACCTCCTCAAAACTCATGATCTATGAGTCTGTGAGAACAATTCTCCCTCTCTCCGGTGAGTCATAAAGTGCAAGGCATCATGTTCCTTCCACATAAGGAAGGAAAAACAACGCATGCTTTATTCTAGCATCTCATAGATATTTTCACTTTCTGGTTCAGCAGTTAGTCTTAGTGCTTCCCAGAAAGAGTTTGGTATTTAGATTCAAATCATGTCCCTTGTAAACATTGTTGAAAGACAGAAGTCTGAGAGTAATTTGATCCTTACATAACTCCTCAAAAAATAGTGAACATCTTTTGTGTTTCTATATTCCAATTCATCTAGCAAGATGGGCAGCAGTTCTTCTGGTTGTTTCAATGATCACCTGAAAAATGTGAATTTTTTTTTTAAGTTAGAATAACTGCATTTTATCTATTGTTTTTAATTGCACTTTAATTCCCACAACGAATGTCGCTTTATAGGAAGTACTGTCTTAATTTTATAGTTATACACAATCTCTTATAGGCAGTCAATTATGCTTTCCTTTTGCATTTCTCTTGTTATGCTACTGGGACAGGCACTGTGCATTTTAAGAACTGCATCGGCTGAACAAGTCCAGCTCATCAGTTCCAAAGCAATAATGAGCCAAATGCCACTGTGGATCACAAATTAACAGGAGTAAAGTGTTGCTTGCATTGCTATTCCCCCCCTTTTTTGACCATGTTAGTGACAGCATACAGAGGCATCATTATCTAAGATCAACAGAGTCAAGGAAAAAGACCTTTTTAGTGCAATATGGAACACTGTGTATTGCATATTTGTGTCTGTGCCCATAGGATTCATGTGTTGAAAGCTACTCTCCTATATGAAGTCATGAGAGGGGGTACTGAGAAGTGGGTGGGTCTCCTTAGGATAGAGCCCTCCTAGAAAGGCTTCTTGACCTCCTACAGAGGCCCCAGCTGGCTCCTCCACCTCTTCTGCCACGTGAAGGTATAGTGAAAATGTGATCTTAAGTTATTTATACCTTGCCTTCCCAAACTTTATTCTTTTCAGTGTTGTTTGACTTTATTTTGAAGAATAAAGACAAAAGCAAGAACAAATAGCAGAAGTCAAGACAGAAACAGGGTGGCATACATAACTAGATGTTTTACAAATTTTCACAGAAAGAACAGCAAATTAAAAATGATGTTACATTACCTATTTTTATCATCAAATCTGTTGCTTAGATTAACAGATATAGGTATGTGAGACTAGACAAATAATTGAATATTAATGCTTACTTTTAATAAACCTTAAATTTTTCTTGTCTTTTTAATCTTGTAAAACAGTATTTTAAAGAGAGTATAATAATAATAATTGGTAAGGCATTACAAATGGTACACATTTTGAGGCCTAAGATGAAAGGTATTTAATCATGATTTCTGTGTTACACATTGCTGTCCTCCATGTAGTTGCTTTGACTGCAGGCATCATCATAGAAGAAATTTAGAGAAGATTTAATCCTAATACTGGGGCTGGTGAGATAGCTCAGGGGCACAAGTGCCTGCATGGTAAGTGTGAGGTCCTGAGTTCATTCCCTGGTTCTGAAAAAGAAAATCATAATACTCCTCAAACTCTTAAATGAAATTGAAAAGGAAGAATTACTCCCAAAATCATTTCTGGAGGCAAGTATTGTACTGATACCAAGCCAGAGAAAGACACAACCATAAAAGAGAAGTACAAACAAATCTCCCTAATGAACATAGAGACAAAAATCTTCAGTAAATTACTAGAAAATATAATATCACAAAGCATCAAGAAGAATTTACACCACAACCTGGTAGGATTCATCCCAGTGATGCAAAGGTAGCTCAACATATGCAAATCTACAAATGTAATGCACTATACAAATAGAGCCAATACCAAAAATCACCTGATTATCTCAGTAGATGCAGAAAAGGCTTTTGACAATGTCCAAAACTCTTTCATGATCAAAGACCTACAGAAAATTGGAATAGATGGTCTCTACCTCAATCTGACAAACCCCATCTATGACAAGCCAATAGCCAATATCATTCTAAATGGAGACAAACTGAAATATTTCACTCTAAAATCAGGTATCAGATAAGGATATCCTCTACCTCCACTCCTGTTTAATATAATTCTGGAATACTTAGCTAGAGCCTTTACACAAGAGAGAGAAATAAAAGGAATAGGAATAGGTAAAGAAGTTAAACTATTATTATTTACAGATGACATGATACTCTACTTGGAAGACCAAAAAAACCTCTAACAAGAAGCTTCTAGAATTAAAAAAAATTCAGCAGCTCAGCAGGATACAAAGTCAGCACCCAAAAATCAATAGCATTCCTCTACACAGATGAATTCATTGAGAGAAATTAGAGAAACAATACCCCTCACAATAGCACAATAGCATCCAAAAAAGAGAAATACTGGAGAATTAACCTAACCAAGGAAGTAGAAGATCTACACAATGAAAATTACAATGCTCTGAAAAAAAAAAAGAGACTGAAGAAGATTTCAGACAATGTAAAGATATTTCTTGCTCCTGGATAGGAAGAACCAACATTGTGAAAATATCTATACTCCCAATATTGTTGGACAGATTTAATACAATGTCTATCAAAATACCTTCAGCATACCTCACAGATCCAGAGAAATCTTATTTGGAGCCAGAAAAGACTTAGCATAACAAAAGCAATCCTGGGCAACAATGGTAAGGCAGGAGGCATTACAATTCCAGACTTGAAATTATACTACAAAGCTATTGTGATCAAACAAGCATGGTGCTGGCAAAGATAAAGACCTGAGGATCAGTGGAACAGATTAAAGGATGCAGATACAACCACAAACTCAGCCTCTTATCTTTGACAAAGGTATCAAACATATTTGCTGTAAGAAAGATAGCTTCTTTGAGAAATGGTGCTGGAAAAACTGTCTCTCCACCTGCAGAAAACTAAAACTATATCTGGGTCTATTGTGACGCACTAAACTAACGTCAAAGTGGATTTAGGATTTAAACATTAAATAGAAACACCAAATCTACTGGAAGAGAAAGTAGGTGGAAATCTTGAAGTCATAGGGCTGGGCAGAAAGTTCAGGAACAAAATCCAAACTGCATTGGGAATACGGCTAAGAATCAAGAACTGGGATCTCCTCTTATTGAGAAGTTTCTGCATGTCAAAGAAATCACCAATACAGTGAAAAGACAACACACAAGTTGGGAAGAAATTTTAACCAACAATCACTCAAACCAAGGTCTTCTATCTAGCATATATAAAGAGCTAAAAAGAAAATTAGGCCCCAAAATTCAAAACTGGGCATCTGAGATGAGTACACCCTTCTCAGAGGAAGAAATAAAAGTGTAAATAAATACAAGAAAAATTGTTCCACAGCACTGACCATTCAAGAAATGCAAATTAAAATAACGGTGAGATATCATCTCGCCCCACAAAGAAATCAACTAATAAAAAATGAGGGAGAGGCTGTAAGAAAAAAGGCAACCTTCTCCATTATTAGTGGGAATGTATACTGGTACAACCACTATGGAAATCAGTGTGGAGACTCCTCAAAAAACTGGGACAGGATCTCTCTCTCTTCTCTCTCTCTCTCTCTCTCTCTCTCTCTCTCTCTCTTTCATCTATCTATCTGTTATATTTAGTACAAGTTCTACAGGGTCTCACTACACAGATCCGATTTGTAGTGATTCTCCTATTTTCAGACTCCATGGGATTACAGGCGAACGTCACCATGTCCAGTCTCAGTCTCTGTCCCATAGCACCCTGAGGTCAGGGTCCGCATGGTATGGCAGAACCTCAGTGGCTGTGCTCTGCCTAAGCAAGGAGCTTTAGTCCACTGAGCTACTAGGCTGGCTCTAGAAATGGGACTGGAAATCTCATTCAACTCAGCTATTTCCACTTCTTTTCCCAAAAAGAACTGAAAATATCATAACACGGTGATCTATGTGCACCTATGTTTATAGCAGCACCATTTGTCATAGCCAAATCTTGGAAATTTGGCCTTCTTTGATCCAAAGTAGGTGCCCTTTTCGCTGGCAGTGGGCAGGCTGGCACTCTGATCTTAGTTCTTCCCAGTTTCAGGAACTGTAACCAAATCATTGCTGCTGTTTATGAGTTTGGGGATGATGGATTGCAGATAAAGCACAAGAGGTGCACGGTTCAGCTTGGGCAGTTTAAAGTACACGTGCATGCTTCGGTCAAGATAGAGAGCCAACGATCAGAGATGAATCTGGATTTTTTTTTCATATCATGCATCAAATTTAGGACCTTGTGCTCACCAGAAAGACATGTAAGCTGCTGAGCTTTCTCCATGTCCCTTGGAATTTTTGGTAAATGATTCAGTTTGTAACTTGAGGTTGTGTTTCTTCAGCACAGAGGTATAAAATGCTCCAAAAGGAGAACTATATAAAAAATTAAATAAGGAAAACAACTGCACAACACAGGGGAAAAGCAACGTGTCCTTATTTAATTACTCATTTTAGATTCATGTATCTACACAAAATTACTAAATGTGAAATTATGTTATGTTGAACACAAAGAATATAAGAATGAATAAGGCATATTCCTTGTTCTTAATGAGTTCACAGCCTCACCAAGGAGACACATGAACGTACCATTAAGAAATGTTGATGCATGTGTTATGATTGATCAAGGAAAGGCTCACTCTTTACTGGGGGGGGACTACATACAAAGGGAGGTGGGAAAATTGTTAGGGGAAAAAGTAATAGCAAGGAAGTGGGCATGTGGTGCAAGCCTGTAATTCCAGCACTATGGAGGCTGAGGCAGGAGGATTACTGTGGTTCTCAACTGTGTAGAGAGACTCTATATTAATAAATAAATTAATAGATAAATAGACAAATATATAACAGCAAGTCTATCTAGAATTTTCCAATTTTGAATGTTTTAAATTTTTAACTTATTTTAATGGGGAAAAAGATAAAATAGCAATGAAATAGTTTCAAAAGAAGTTAGTAGGATGGTTACAAATAATACCATGCATATTGTTGTCTTTATAGTAGTTATTCAGAGGAAAAGGTGCAGACCTGGTATCTTGCCTAAGCAATATTACTACAAACTTTTATTATCAATGTGTGCTTCTTAATGAGAAACTACCACCTGCAAAGACCATAGTATTTTGTGTAGGTCATCACCTACCGCTACTGAAAACTCTGGGGATACTTAGCAGTGTGGCAAAGTTGCAGCTTGGCAGGAAGAAATAGTGTTTGACTGCTAGTCCATCATGCTTTTATAACCTGTAAGGCAAGGGGAACAAAGCCTGTCTCGCAAAGGAGGATCAGGCTGAGGAAGAAGTCAGAAAAGTAAGGCAAATGGAGTGGCAAACGAGGTCACAGTCCCTCATGGTGAAGAGGACCTTAGCACTGCCTCTAGCTGTGTAAGTCCACCCCAGTTCCTGTGTGGATTAATGGCCATACAAATTTACTTTAAAAAAAAAATTAATTTAATTTAATTTAATTTTTTTCTTGTTTCAGAACTTTTGTTTATTTATTTACTTTTATGGCTGGCTCAGCCTGCCCCGAGGGCAGGGCTGGCGCAGCATGTGGTGCCTGGGATTGAACCGCGGTCCTTACAGCCGCCCAAGCTTTCCTCAGCAGGCGCTTTAGACCACTGAGCCATCCTGCCAGGACCCCAAATTTACTTTTACCACCCTTCTTTTCTCCCCTTTTGCCTTCCTTTCCCCCTCCCTTCTTCCTTCCTTCTCTCTCTCCTTCCCTTCCTTATTCTACTATCTGACACTTGGACCACTGCTGACAAGCTTGGGAATGGACTTATGATCCCTTTGTTTCTCAAACAGCTATGCCAAAAAATTTAGAAGTTGGTAACAGTGCTCCCAGGTGAGGAGGGGCCCTATTTCCAAGCAATTATCTAGGATTCTAGAATGAGATCTGCTCATATACCTGGCAATTAACTCAGATCATTGCAAGTTTATTAGATAACGTGTATTCTCAAGACACACCGATTATAAATTAACTTCAGCTTGTTTCAGAGAACAGCTGGGATAACATATTTCACATTTTATTTATTATGATTTCCAGAAAAGTTTGACTAAAAACTGCCAAGACATTGGCACTTTGGCATGTTTTGAATAAGAAAGTCACCATAAAGTGGAAATGTAATTAGCAACTTTTAATTTTTTCATTATGATCCACATCTTCCCATAGTTCCATAATGAGCATTCATTAGTTTTGCAGTTAGAAATACATAAAATCTATATTATAAGATCAGGGATATCATTACCTGAAGTAAAAACGTGCCCTGGCAGATTTCCATCCCTTTGCACTGTGAGTGTATGAAAACGCAAGCCGATGAATTCTTGCTTTTTTACAGTGTAGGCTATGGGTTCATAAAGATGTCTGCTCAATGATAGTTTCATGAAGTTATTTTTTTTCTGGAGTCTTGGATATGAGGGGAAGGTTACCAGAAGAGGTACTATGACGTTGAGAAGAACCTCTATTGAATTTCAAATTGTGGATCTAGATCAATTATTCACCTTTCTCATATCTATTACATGGTCTTGGACAATTCTCTTACTATTGTCGCATCTTTTTAACCAACACAGAATAAATAAAATATCCTTTATCTTCCAAACATAGTTACTATATCTCATAAGATGCTACATTTAGGGCCAGCAAGATAGCAGAGTGGACAAAGTGCCTGCTTAGGGTTCAATCCCCTGCACCACATGCCAGGCCAGCCCCATCCCTGGTGCACTGAGACAGCCACAGAAACCAGGCGTGGTGGTGCACGCCAGTAATTCTAGTGCTGGAGAGGCTGAAAACACGAAGATCATTTCGAGTATGAGCTACATAGTGAGAGCCTGTACTAAATAGACATTTTTTAAAAAGATTCTACATTCATGCTAGTTGCTTTTCAGAGCAATTTTTCGTAGCTACAAGCACTGTTTAGACAGTCAACGTGGGGAGTCTGGTTCCAGATGCACTTACTGTGCAAGTGACAAAAGGGCCCTTTAGAAATGCTATATCCAGGCAGGTAGTTTACAAACTTATCCCTGAAAATAGTGAAGCCATAACATCTGTCCTAAAGGCACTCATGATTCTTGGTAAAAATGAGATCTGGACCTTTACATTCCCTTTCAAATACCTCCAAGCTGCAGGGTCATCGGTATAGCTCAGCGGACTAAACACTTGCTTAGGTAAGCATAGGGGCCCAGGTTTGTTCCCAGCACTATATGCTGCCCCAGCCCCACCCTCAGGCGCGCTGGGCAGGCAATGGAGTGCAGGCATGGTGGCGTATGCCTGTAATCCCAGCAGTAAGGAGGCGAAATCAGGAGGATCACTACCAGTATGAGCTGTGTAGTTGGCCATGCATTAAAAAAAAAAAAAAAAAAAAAAAAAAAAAAAAAAAAAAAAAAAAAAAAAAAAAAAAAGTCCTTAAAAAAATGCCTCCAAGTCCAAACCAATTCGATAACCATAGCTTATTTTTTATATACTTTGTACAGATGAAAGTAATTTATTTAAGTACGTTGACGCTGCTTTCTGAGAGTGCTTTATAAGAGCATAAAAGGCGTTATTACATTTTTGATTTTTAAAGAGTTTATCTTTTATGTAATTATCTTTTCTGCAATTTAATTTTCTTTTTAGAGTTTTTCTCAAATTCATTTTATTTTATAGCACTATTAAAGAAGTGCTTAATGACAAACCTTTCTGGAATGAGCTAGATAATTAGGTATCTATGTATGCAGACATTTTCTAATGTGCATTAACGTTTAATGCATGGCTAATGGATAATGATGAATTTGCTACCAAAATTTAAATTCCTATTGAATCAAAAATCATTATTTCCAATTTTAAAAATAACACGTTGATTATGGAGCATTTAGGTCACTAGTATTTTGATAAATGTTAGAATAGCTACCTTTATGTTTGTTATGTTCATTATGCTAAAAATTCATTTCCATTTTTTAACATAATTTGTTTTTAATGGAACTATTCATTTGGCAATTTTATTCTTTTTAAAGCAACTGTGCTTTTTAATCAGATAATTGATTAAATATAAATTTACACTTTCTTATTGTTATGGTTTATGTCTAGTTGTCCCCCCAAAGCCTCATGTAGTCATTGGGCGGAGACTTCTCGAATTTGAGACTTGATCCATGATCCCTGGGATTATGGGTTTTAGTACTGATGGGATTATGGGTCCAAGTACTTCCGGGATTATGGGTGTAGCCTAAGGCGGGGGCTAAGGCAGAGAGCCTGAATGTAATATAAAGAGAGACAGAGAGACAGACTGGAGCTCGAGCTGGTGCTGCTGCTCTGCTGCCCTGATTGATTGGCTGCCTCTGCCACCATTTTGCTGCTGTTCTGCCGCCATGAACTGGATGCTCTCCGCCCTGCTCCACTCAGCCTTGGGCCAGCTGAATATGGACTGAAACCTATATGAACTGTGAGCTAAATAAACCTTTCCTTCCTTCATTTTGAGTGTCGGGTATTTGTCCCAGCAACGAGTGAAAAGTAACTAATATACTTATGTAAAGTTTAACATCAGAGACAGTATGAAATGGACTATTCTGCAAAATTATTTAATGTCCCCTTACTTAAAATGATTTTATCATATAATTCCTCCCATGGTATTTTATCCTGCCTTTCAATAAAGCATACAGGATATTGTGATAGTTCATTTATTTGTTTTTATATTGCATCGGAGTATAAACTTTGTGGTGAAAGGAACTATTATCACATATCATGTTTACTACCACATTTCTTCATTTATCATAGGATATAATAAATCACAAGTTAGTAAATGTTTTGAATTGAATGAAGAAACCATGAACTACAAAGAGCGGGGAAGAGAGATGCATGCAAAGATGTAAAGGGATGATTCAGATGATCATAAAAATGTTGCACTGAAAGGAAAACTATCTATCAGAGAAAATACTAAAAAAGTTTACAGGCCAAATCATAACTGTTGCTTATTTTGCTTGCTAGGAGACACTTTGGATTCCAACCGGCAAGCACTTTCACTGCAAAGAGCAGGACGTTGCCCCACCTACCGCTGCGCTATGTGGGGAGGTGGAAGAGACTAGGCACGGGCCTGGTCCTCTGAATGGTGTTCCACTGTTACTGGCAGAAGAAGTCATGGGATGCAGCATCACACAGAGAACGCTGAAGGCAAACACAGAGTCCAAAATAAGGTAGTCACTATGAGTCCGTTCACACAGAGAAGCTCATGTGAGAGCAAAAATGAAGGACTACTACTCATTTTCTGTAGAGAGGAATGAGATTCTGACTTTAAAAGGTGGAACAGGTAAATGTGGCTATCAATAAGAAAGGAGGGGAAGAAGGCAGAGGAGAGGACAGGAGAGGACAGGAGAGGAGGGGCAGGGGAGGGGAGGGGAGAGAGAGAGGGAGAGGGAGGGGAAGGGGGCAGGGATAGGATGGGGATGGGACAGGATCAGACGGGACAAGATAAGGGTCAATTATTCCATAAATACATGACAGACATGGAGCAAACAGAATGGAAAAGATATGTTTTCTCAGTCCCATTAAACGGGCTTCTAGGGGTTTAAATTAAGGCTTCTGGGATGTGGAGGAAGGAACGGTGGGTAGGAAAAATCCACCATCACTGCCAAACATATATGGCTACTCTTGAGGTTTCCTTATTCAGTTAAAGAACAAGCCATGCCTGAAGGCCCTCTGCATAGAGTTCAGGCAGGTAGTTCCAAAGAATCCACACACTTTTGTACTAAATTCATAGGCTAAAAATCAACCAAAAATATTCCACAAGTGTACTGTGCTTTTTGTATACCACTTTAGTACCCTGCCCATTGCAGTTCTAGAGGTAATCTCAAGACCAAAAATACAAAAGGGAGGGAATTTGCCTTCCTTCACTTCCCATCTCGTCCATCAGTTTAAGAAGGTTCATTTTTTTTTTTTTTTTGTCCTTTTGAGACAGGGTCTCATTGTGGTGCAGTTCAGGCTGGCCTTGAACTCACTTTTGTAGCCCAGGCTGGTCTCGAACTCACACTGGTCCTCCTGCCTCAGCCTCCCAAGTGCTGGGATTACAGGTGTACACCACCATGCCCAGCTAGAAGGTTCATTTCCTTGTTAATATTTTTCACTAAAACTCCACTATAGTAGTTTATGAAAGATACATGGCTTATTTTGTGCCAAACATACATCAGTTAATTTAATAAAACTACATATCATATAATTCTATTAATACAAACATAAACATTGGACAATGTAAGCTATGTTGTTTATGGAGGCATACTTTGAATATTAAACTGTAACTTTAAAAATCACAATGAAAGTTGAGACATTGGACAATTGTGAGACGGACAGGAAGATTCCTTTTCATTGAGAGTCACATCTGAATTCTTCTAGAGTTCTATTCCTATTTTTGCGTGGATTCTGAGGGCATTGGCCTTGTGCTGTCTAGGTTGTGTATGTGTCTATGCTGTGTTAGTGTGCAAACTGGAGGACATGATTTGGATCGTTCAGGGCAGCATTTTGGGCAGCATACACTAGATTTTCCTGATTCAACAGCAGTCAACACTGAGCTGTACATTCTCTTGGCTAGGTATCTTATTTCTAATTTCCTAAAATTTTTCTTTGAAAGTCTTGAAGAAATGGTGTTAACAATTCTGTTACGAAAGATGTAAGGCTAGGGCTGAGGAACTAGCTCAGTGGTCTAAACGCCTGCCTGGCAAGAGCAAGGACCTGGATTCGGTCCCCAGTACCATATGCAGTGCTTGTCCCACACCTGGATGCACTGAGCTGGGGACCAAGTCTGAACATGCTGGCACACACCTGTAATCCCAGCCCTGGGCAGGCTCAAAGCAGGAGGATCACTACAAGTATGAGCTGCATAGTGAAACTCTGTACCAAATACACGAATTAGGGGGGGACAAAGAATTAAGGCTAAGTGTGGTTAATAGGGATTCACAGAAAAGGAGAAGTTTGGTTATAACTCTTGAAAATCCCCTTACGTTTATGTTTCGTGGAAGGCTCTGTGGACTCGATTTCCCTATTAAAAAGAACTAGGGTGAGTTTCAGCTTAACCAGTTGCTGGTGATGAGCATGATAAGGGGATGTAAGAGGAGAAATAACTTCTTGCAATTTATAACATATTAAGAGTAGAAAAGGTGACTGAATTGTTTGGGAGATCAGCTATGTAGTAATAATAAAAACAAGAGCCATACCGCTTTGCAGCAGGTAGACTAAAAGCAAAATCTTCATTCCATTATTCTGGGCAGATGACTTTATTATGTCTTATGAGAGAAAAAGCATCAATAAGTACTTATATTTTGGGAGTGAAACCAAAGCACACCCAGAGCTACTAAAATGTATTTTGAGCCCTGAGCATTAAATAGTGTAGCAATGCTTAAGATTTGTTTTCTTTCATCCCAGTAAATATCCACTGGTTTCCACTGTGATTTTTGTTTGTTTGTTTTTCTTTCTTTTCTCATTTTTATTGAGAATAATAGAGTCTCTGACTTACAGCTTTTGTTCATACAGTCATGCAAATGATTGTGTCTAATTTCTTAAATTGCAAACCTATGAAGTCTCATCTTAATAACATACTTTGAGCTATTCTCAAAGCAAGACATCAATTTCATAATTAGCATCATTTTTTTATTATGACATTGTCTAGCATCCTCAAGGAATCAGTCTTATAACTGTGAACTTCTTAGGCAAAATCGAAACAAAGTTGTTACAAAAATTCATCAAGAAAGACACACATGGTGGGGGGTGGGCTGGGGAGATAGCTCTGTGGCACAAGTGCCTGCCTGGCAGGTGCAAGGTCATGAGTTCGAACCCCGGTCCCATGAAAGAAAGAAGGGAAGAAAAGAAAGAAAGAAAGAACGAACGAACGAACGAACGAAAGAAAGAAAGAAAGAAAGAAAGCACATGTGCCTGATAAACATTTCTTCTCTCTCATGGCTTACTGCTTCCACTGTTGAAGCTATTCTTTTTTTTCTTTGTTTTTCAGAAAATGATTCCTAGATGGACATAGGTACCATTATTGCAAAAGCAAATCTTATCAGCATATGAAGCAGTGATTACATTGTAAAATTACATATTTTTGTGTGATAATATGTGTGCCCGATCCTTTGAATTATTCTCATGGACATGTACGATCAAGTACTATGTTAGCATAATAAGAACAGAACATCTACATTAATTAATGAGTTGTGAGAATTAAGAGAACATTCTCTATCTATCATCTATCTATCTAAGGGTTCAAATGTGTCTGATACTTTTTTCTTTTGATTTAAGCTTTGCTCTTCTATAGATGAAAATTTATCAGTTTCTTGTTAGCATATTATCTAGCTCAAATTAGTGAAATTCTAATTCTAATATGAAACCATGAATATAATACTTACTCTGACACCTAAAACATCTAGGAATGCCCTCTCTATGTTAATGTCATCCAGCTGGAAGGAGTGACAACTGTTCCTTCAACTCTGTGTTTCAGCATCTGTGCTTCCCAGGGATGGTGGAAGACACAGTGCAGTAGCTAGCGTGGGCCAAGCTTTTGCTCACTGGGCTGGATATGGAAATGGAAGGCCACAGGAGGCTGACCCTGGGTCACTTTATCTTGCAATGTGACATCCTCTAACGAAAATCATACAAATAAATAATGTTATTGTATTGTTTTATCATTCCAAGACCTAAAATAATCATTTTTTGGGTTGAAGACTTAGAGTTGTAAACAAAAGTAAACTAAAACCCTTAAAAGATTAGTGCCCTAAATAGAAATGGTTTCAAGTGAATACAAAATACACAAAACAGCTATAGTGGCAGTAATAATCTAGATTTCATCATCAGTTAGCTATTGGAATACTGAATTTTTTTCATAAGTATTTACCAGGATAACATCTGTGCTCAAAGAACCTGGTGCTTTGTAAAAATGAAAGATTCTCAAATGAAAAACAATTTTGTATTTTCCATTTCTCTTAAGTCATGAGACAACCTCTATTTATCTAATACATAAGATACAAAGATGGGCCATCTGACCCTAGCTGCATCTGTGCTGTGTAGTATCATAGCTCTTTGCCGACCTTTACAATGAATAAAAGAATTCAATTTCAGTGCTACAGGCTGGAAAGGATTCAAGTGTTACTTCATTTTTCTAAAAGGATATTTTCCATTTTTGTCTACATTCGTATTCTAGTCATTCGACAGACGGAGGAAATAGCATTTTTCTATCCGTTCAAATGTCCATTTCAGAAGTGCATGGATACAAGGTCAGAAAAGAGATTTCAAGACCCATACATGGAAAGCAAAACTATTTATTGGTTTTGAACGCTGGGCTTTTCCATCAGAGCAGTCAAGCGTGCTTGGGACTGTCAAATGTTTATCCGCAAAGACACTCGGTTGTGTATTCTAGAGTTTCCAGGGAGTGGTGGAACGAATTCTAGGACAGTCCCCAAGACTTCCCATTAACTGCTGTGCCTCCTGTGCATAAGCCCTGGCAACGTATGCAACACTCAGAAACTTAACTCTCTACCTGGGGAATGGCATAGTGAACACTAAGATAAGGTCTTTTCATGGGTGGGCCTAAACTAAGCACACACAGCTGTTGAAAAGTAGCGTTTCTCTGGCGGTGGACTGCAGAAGAAGAAATGGACAGCAGAATCTCAAACATCATTTTGAGTTAATAGGAGGGAGCGACATGGTGAGAAATGGTACCCTCCTTCCGGAGCTTAGGGAAGCCACCGGCTGGCAGCTGGTAGAGAAAGGGGAAACTCAGGGCAACGGCCATGGGAAATGAAACTGGACAAGAAAAGTGCTCTTGTGTTTCTTCCTGTGGAGGGCCCAGAGAAAAGCACCACTTGTCAAACACTTGGCATTTGAATTTGGGTATTCTTGAGCAGAGAAAGCACCCATATGGTGATGTTCTTGGCTTCATTGCTGTCAACCCACAGATGAGCTTTTAGGACCTAAGTTGGTTTGCACTTGTTACACAGCATCAGAATGCTGATAACTGAGGTGGCACATCATTCAAGAACATTCAGATCGTTCATATTTCATTAATATTAACCCATTTGTGTACTTATCCTTTCTTTTCTGAAAGCTTTCATTAAATATCTATTGTGTTCTAGGCTCTCTGCCTTTGCAAGAATTTTTAATTGACAAAATGTTAACTTAACATCAGTCACTCTCTTCAGAATATCACACAGATAATGTGTAAACTCTTCAAACTGAGAAAAATTTCAAACAAATCAATATTTTGTGGCTTTTCAGAATGCTTTCTGGGTCTTAGGGAAAGCTAGAAGTATTACCTCACATTTAAAAGACAATCTGTCAATAAAGGATTTTCCACTTACTTTGGCTTATTGAAATGCTTTCATAGTTTTCCAGGTAACTAGTAACTGTCATGGCTGAAATTTCCAAACACAGTACCCCAGGGCTGCAGCCTGACTAGCATTTCAAGAAACACAGTGTAATAATGGACGGGGCCCAGGGACAACTGTGGTCTGTTACTGAAAATCCAGGAAAGCTGGGACTCCGGGTGATGGATAGCAGCTTCACCTGTGGGATCTCTGTTTGTTGCTTTCTCCCTTGCTTGGAATGCTATTGGTTGACCCCTGGATGAACTCAATGACAGGGGAGGAGGGATGGAAGTTAATGGAGATCATGGCCACGATTGTGATTAAGCACATGGTCCTCCTTTGCTGAAGTGATTAGGTAGGATATCATGCTGACTACCCTAAATAAGGCTGATTTGCTTCAGGGGTTCCTGAGGGACGAATCTCAGTGAGTTCTCTGAGCTACCTTCACTGGGTCTTCTTGTCCTTCCTTTCAGCACTGACAGATATCTTACAACACTAGGCAAATAGATTAGTTATGACTTTGTTTTATTTTGTTTTGTTTTAACATTGATAGGGAGTAGATGGGAAGCTGCCTGGACTTTGCTGTGAGCTCTCTCTAGTTGGCTACTGTTCACTCCATCAGTCAGGCAGATCCCATGCTTGAGGTGCAATGGAATCACTGCCCTCCTCTGGATTTGATAATTCAACTAGGAGAGAGCAAGGCACCCCCCCACCCCCAGCTCATGCAGTTTCATTTTTGAGTGAGGGAAACATATGGCGGACAAAGTCCAGGTATTACTTGGGCTCTATGAACAACTTGGAAACAAGTTAAGACTGATTCCTGTGTGTGAGTGTGATGTGCATTTCACTAATACAAGTAGTTCCACAGTGTTTACTCTCTCATACAGATCCTTGATGATTGAAATGCAGAACATAAATTGGTTGAAGAACTCATACAAAATGTGAAAAGAAGAGGAACCTTTCAACTTATTCAGAGTTGCGGTCTGACTTTGACTCTGCAAGTTTTTGCTATGTGATCCTAAGTCAACTGCACCTTCTCTCTGACTCTTATCTGTGATGAGTAATTTTTTAATTTTGAAAGTCATTGTGATGATCATATGATATAAAATAAATGAAAATCCAGGAAAGTCATTGTGTAGGATAGGAACTCAAAAGGAATAGCATGAGTGAGGGAAATTACAGCTCATATTTATGTTACTACATTGATCTTTGATGTATTTTGAACACCTTACTTGCATGAGTGAATAGATTTATTCAAGATGCAAGATGAAACATCAATAGCTATATAAACTATATTAGTCTTTCTAAAATTTTCCTAGGTATATAGAAATATTTTTACCTAACACCTTTGTTTTCACTTATCTGTTCCTTCTATAAACTTTCAGTATTTGAAATGCATTTATCTTTTAAGGAGAAAAAGTTAGTAAAAATATTAGAAATGATATAGAATTTCACTAAACAAAATGATAGGTATTTGGTAATGGTTGTTATATTGCATATTGTTACTTTCAAAGTAGTTGTTCTGATTATGATATAACCATGCAAAATTGGTAAAAAAAAAAAATTAAAAGGAGAAAAAAATAAGTATTAGATGCTCATTTCAATAAACCAACAGAAATCACCAGTAAAGTTATTCAAGCTGTGTATACACATATATTGCTTTTTCCTTCCTTTCTTCCTTCCTTCCTTCTCTCCTTCCTTTCTTTTCTCCCTTCCTCATCTCAATTACTCCTTTCCTCCGAGTAGATTTCCAACTATTAGTTATTTCTAATTTTAATGCTGCATCTTAACTTTTTTTTTGTCCTTTTTCTCTACACTCATTAGATTGGACTCCTAGTGATTCTCCTGTTTTCAGCCTTCCAAGCACTGTGATTATAGGCAAGTGTCACCATAACTAGTTTCAGTTGTTGTCTCTGCACCCTCAGGCCAGGGCTGACATGGCATGCCAGGTATTAAACCCCAGTCATTGTTTCTGTCTAAGCAGGCTCTTTAGTCTGCTGAGATGATTGGCTAGGCTTCATTCAATATATTAAATGGTACTTATAAGGTTATTAGTGTCAAAAAGTTCTGTAGTATAGCTTAGGAAACAGGACATGTAATGGTTCATGGGGAAAGTAATTATAAGTATGCAGGTTAAAATAGGTAGCAGGAGTATAAGATCAAATGAAAGTTGATCTATATCTTATCTGTATCTTTTTCTTGTATTTGGATAGCTTTTTTATTCAGGACTGGCTTTGTCCAGCTAGTAGAAAACATGGCTAACATAGTTACAAAGAATCATAAACTGAGAGGTTTTCCCCTCAAAGTCCATGGCAGGTTCTCAATACTGGTTTTGAAATTTCCCAAGAGGGGTTCTGATTAGAGGCCTGGCCCTGTGGCATACATATTTGCCACAAATGAGTACAGTCAGGTCCGGCAGAATCAGGTGGCTCTTTCTGCATCTAGGCAAGTAAAGAACGTGGCCTGTTGTCAGAAGACAGGAAGAGTATTGGTAAAACCTGACGTGGATGCCTGTCTTGGTTACTTTTCTCTTGTTGCTGAGACAAAATACTCAACACTCAAAATTAAGGGAGGGGAGGTTAGCTGAGCTTACAGTTTGTGATGGTTTGATCCATAATCAGCTGGCTTCTCATGCAAAAAAGGAGGAAGCACAAGAAGACTCTTTCTGTCCCTTGTACTGTATGTAGGCTCTCTGCCCCAGGGTGGTAGAAGAACTCACAGCATAACCCCAGCCCTGGATGATGAATGAGTCACAAGCTCCACATTCAGCCTCCCCCTGACTACCTGAGGCTTGGTGGCAAGATCTACACACAAACCAAAACAATGCACCCACTTCTTTTTACACCCTGCTTGCATTAATATAATGTTGCCAATAACTGTTTGGAAAAATTTATTAGACTGCTGTATTCCTCATCAATAAATATTTCCCTTTTTCTTACATAAGATTTGGATCTGGGTGGGGAAGGTAAACTCACTAGCATCTGCATTCCTTCATGGAAGATTATTTTTAAATTTCTGCTATGCTTAACGAACAGAAAAATTAAGTGAATGCAATGTCTTCTTTGTAAGGTGTTTGTCTCATTTGTGCAGTGAATTTTTCCACCAGGGCTTTCTTTTCTATCTTTTCTAAAATTATTTTCCAATTTTTATTTTTCTACTGGTACCTGTGTTAGTACAAGATGACTCCGGTCCCCTCTGGGGTTGGTGCACACCCGCGGCACCTCTCACTGCTTGTGCCCCCACTTCCGCTTTCCTCCATCCCTCTGTTCTGCCATCCCTGTCTGCAAAATGTCTTTCTGCCTTGTCCCCACTAACTATTTCTATTTTTTTCTTTATGATTCATTCTGTACCAGACAGCAAACATTCTACTTATAAGCAAACTTTCCAAGCCTGTCTTTATTTCTTTTTGTTTTATTAGACTTTTGTTATTGTTCCAAATTTTGCTTCCACTGATGTTATTAGAAAATTTCAGTAAGAATTGATTTGGATTTCACTGCTTTCTCTTGTTTTCTCTTTTTCTTTTTTGTGGGACCGGGGTTCAAACACACAACCTTGCACTTGCCAGGCAGAAATGTGTGCCATGGAGCTATCTCCCCAACCCCTCTTTGTCTTGTTTTCTAATGATTTTTTTGTTTATTAAATCCTCAAAGGCTTACTTTTCTAGACATCTTATAATTTTACTGGCATGTATTTTAATTTTGACCATTTTAATAAATTTACCTTAAAATATGGTGTTTATGCAATATGAAGATCTAAATCGCTACTTTAAGAATATGTTATTGAATTATATTTTAAATATTAATTCTGCTATATTATTTCTATCTTTATTTTGGAGGAGTTCTTTGATTCTTGTATATCTCTTTGAAACTATTTTATGTGATCTTTTTCTTTCCTATATTGCCCCATCAGGGAATACATCATTTTTCTGATCTCTACTTTTTATCAATGTCTTCTTTAGTAGTACTGAGGTCTCTCATTATACTTATCCTTTCTCTCTCTAGTTCAGAGATTATTTCTGCTCTGTTCTCCTCTCTGCCTTTCTGTAGTTGTTCCCCTATTTTAGATGCTATTAATTTACAGAGGACTTTTTTTTAACTTCAGAGCTTATTTCCACTCTGGTTTCCTCTATACATTTCTGCAGTTGTTTTTCCACTTCAGAGTCTATTAATTCATGCATTTCTTTCTTTTTTTTTTTTCAGATGTTATCTCTGATCTGAGTTGCTCTATATGTTTCTGCCCTTGTCTGTCTACCTCAGTTGTTATCGATTCAGAGATTTCGTCTGCATGATTTCTGTTTTCTTCCATGGTGGTGTCTCCTGCACTTGTTCTGGGTGGATTCAGGGCCTTTGCTCCTTTGCTTTATCATGTTTTATGGCAGTGATCTCTGCACTTTGATGGACTTATGCAGTTTTTGCCTATGGAAATTTGGGTCTGGATCCACCAAGCTTGTTCTGCTCCAGAAGTGCCTGGCTTTGAGTTGGAGCTCAGGTGGCTGACCGCCACGAAGCCCCCTGGGTTGGGACGGTGGGTGGCCATGTAGGGACAGTGGGTGGTGTCGGGGTTTGGGCAGTTGTCTAGTCGGGGGATGAATGCGGGCTGACAGAGTTCTTACTTGGCTGTCCTGAAACCTGGTCAGTAAGGTGAGTGGAATCGGAGTTCGGGCCATTGATGAGTCAGGGGATGGATGCAGGCTGAGGCTGCCGCACTGCCCGGCCAGGATAGCAGGCAGGATCCAAGCTGGAGTTGGCCAGTCGCTGCGGGCTACCTCAGGATTCTTTTTCTATACTTCAGTGTTATTTTTGTCCATATAATCACTTTAAAGTATTTTTTGTTGTTGTTGTTGTTATTTGCTTTTTCTTTATTCTTCCCTATGGCCATTTCAGGCTATCACAGTCCCCTTTTCATCTTCTAATTGTGCCTTCTTTATTTCATACTTTTGTATGTTTACCTTGCCAACTTGTATTTCATAGTTCTTTTTTTGTTGTTGTTTTATTTTGTTTAGTCCCCTCTTTTCTGAGCTCTTGTATCCTGTATTATGGTTTAGTTTCATAGAGACTATTACTTTAATACACTTTATTCATGTGTTTTAGAAATTTCTTTTTATCTGTTTTGTCACATCTTTTCATCTATTTTATCACAATTTTTTTTTTTTTTTGGAGTACTACACCAGTTGGCTTTCTGACTTATTTTCTGTAACACTATTTTGTGAGTCCTGCTATTTCTAGTTTCTTTTTATTAATGAGTGGATTCTCTCTGCTCTGTCTTTGAGAGCAGTTCTTATAGGGTACAGGAGAGATGAAATGGGCCGAATTTCAAAACAAAAAGATTACACTGGATGAGCTAGAAACTTGAAACACACACACACACACACACACACACACACACACACACACACACCAGTTTAAAATATATATTACTATTTTTTTTAATTTCCAATAACAACTCATCTTGTGAATGTGTCTGGACATGAAACGCAGAAGTCCAGTTCCTTAAAGTATTTAAGAAATCATGGAAGGTCTCCTACATTCCCCCCCCAACCCCCATCTTCCCATCCTCCTGGCCCGTTTTCCTTCTGTCCACTGTCTTCCCTCCTCCCTCCCTCCCTTCCTTCCTGTCTTCATTTCCTCTCCCCCACTCCTGCTTCATTCCTTTCTCTCTCCACGTCTGCGCCCCTTACCTTCTCTCCTTTTCCTCTCACATCTTTCTGCATGATTTCTTTATTCACTTGGAGTTATCTGACTCTGTTTGTGTTCTCCTCTGCCTTCTACAGAGGCACCTAACATTTTATGCCATCTCTGTGTGATTCCAGACCATGTTCAAATGTGCGCGCTAGAGAAGTATATCTTCAGGTCCACTCCAGATCTCAGCCCGCTACTGTGGATATGCTTGAATTTGTACCCATCACATTTACCATCTGAACTTCTCATCTCTCACCACAGTCATATTAATTTTTCTACCAAAATATAAGTCAAACATTTAAGATAAAATTATCATAGGGAACATGAATGTATGTTTAATAAAGGAGCAGTGTTTTGAAGGGAAAAGCTTATCAAAAATAAAAATGTGGCTTAAAATTAAAAAAAAAAACTGAGAAAGAAGGGTAAAATGAATCTTTCTTTGTTTTGTTTTGTTTCTGTGGCTGGCTCAGCCCACCCTTGGGATGAGACTGGCTTGGTATGTGATGCCAGGGATCAAACCACAGTCCCTGCACGCTTGCCTAAGCTTGCCTAAGCAGGCGCCTTAGAAAGCCAAGCTATCGGGGCCCAGCAGGATGGCTCAGTGGTCTAAAGCACCTGCTTAGGAAAGGTTAGGCTGCTGCAGGGACCAAGGTTTGATCCCTGGCACCACATGCTGCGCCAGCCCTGCCCTCAGGGCAGGCTGAGCCGGCCATAAAAATAAATAAATAAACAAACAAACAAGAGTTCTGAAACAAGAATAAAAAAAAAAAGAAAGCTGAGCTATCTGATCAGCTCCTAAGATGAATAATTGAAAGACAATCAGCACTCAACATTGAAAAATATATGGAATCCTTTCTAAAGTATAATTTTGTCTGGAATAGCTTCCTCAATTTTCAAGTTATTTCTTTCCTTCCATACTTAAATATATATAAATTGACAAGATATCTTGTGATGAGAGTATGATGTATTCTAAGAGCTCCGTGTAATGAGTGGATCTTAAGTATCTTACACACGGGTAAGGTAGTAAGTGCAAGATCTAGTTTTTCAAGCTAGGTGAAGGGGGCTATGGATTCTACAATGTGCTTACATAGTTAAAAGACAAAACACAACTACCAACTTGGAAATAGAGAAGCTGTCATCCCGTTAATACCATTCATTTGTTAAGATAAATTCTGCTGGTTTGCTGCAATATAATTGCCCCATACGGGGCCTGGGGAGATAGCTCCATGGCACAAGTGCCTGCCTTGCGAGTACAAGGCCATAAGTGTGAAGCCCAATCCTGAAAAAAAAAAAAAAAAAAGGAAAGAAAGTTGCCCCTCACACCATGAATAAATAGCAGGATCTGAAACTTACTGAGCAAATTCACTTGCCTGAGAACTCAGATTCATGTGCGACCACTGGGCCTGTGGCTGAGGGAATTTCTTCTTAGTGTTTAGAATCCCTTTGAAATGCCCATCGATAGAGTTACCCTCGTAACATTTGGACTTCACTTAGGCCAAGGAGGTCATCTACACTGAGTGTCAGCAAGCTTGACCTCCACTTTAGTTCACAGCAATGCAAATGGTGCCATTTGGTGCCAAGCCAAGCACTACAACAAGGCAAGTACGAAGACCCTGCAATCCTACAGCAATTTCCAGAAGTGAAAGGTTGTCTGGTAATCCTACAAGAAAGTTTGATGCACCGTCACAGTCTCAAGCCAAGTCCAGTCGGCTTCCATTTTTGTATGTTTATGCACTAAGAATTATTTTTTGTAGTGCTCAGTGTGTGTGTGTGTGTGTGTGTGTGTGTATGTTTAGCATATTCCACGGAGGCACATGCGGCCTACAAAGTCCAAAACATTTACTATGTGACTCTTTTCTAGAGAAAAAGTTGCTAATCTGTGTCCTAGAATATCCTTGGATCATTTGTTTAAGGGTTAGAATGAAATGACAATACCAAATGCCAAGTATCTTTGACGAAGTATCAGGACACCTGCGAATAAATTTTCAGAAAATAGAAAGGGCAACACATTTTCTGTCTCCCAGGAATGGGGTCAGTCACTCATCGCCTGATGTTTGTAAGAGGAAAGCCATTGCCCAGGAGAAGCAAAGCTATTCTTGCTATTAAGATGATTTCCTGGGGAAATCATCCTAGGGATTGTTGTAAAGGGGACACCATGGAAAGTAACAACATCCTTCCTGGTACCCAGATGAACGTTCAAGTTTCACTGGGCCATTTTATGTAACACTTCTAAACATAACCTGATGACGTCATGACAAAGTGCAACTCACTGAAGGCAGTTCCAGCAAGCCTCAGGGTGTGGAGCAGGGCTGCGGCTCTCCATGGGTCTGGCTTGACGGCTGGCTGCAGCCCACTCCATGGAAGTGTGGAGAGCCTACATGCCCTGGTACCTGTGCTGGAGCAGCCGTTGACCACACAGGTGTACACCTTGCTAAACACCTTGGCCCAAACCTGCTGGCCCATTTTTCTATGCCTCCAGCTGGATTCAGACTCCTGACATGTTTTCACTAAGGAAAAGTCTCAGGTGCCTGGGACTGTGGCCATGCAAATTCCGCAGGTGAGACTAACTAAAGGATATAAAAATCCCTGCCAGGATTTAATTCAAAGCAACTTCAAGACAATAGTTGATGGATTCATTAATTTCTGTACTTTAAAACAACATAATAATTTGCATTAATTTAATTACAAACAAAGCAGTTTCTGTAGGTTTACGAGCATCCTCAATGGCCTGACTCTCCGCGTTGCATGCTATTGTAGCAGATAAGATTAAAGGGGCTGCTCGGAGCTCAGCGTCCTCTTACAATGCGTCCTGTGAGACCCACACTTACTGCTTGTTGACAGCATAGTGCAATGCCTGCTGCCTGGATTCCAGTATTGATTAATGTCCTACTATATTCTGAGTCCTATCAGGCAGGTCCTCATGTGGAGATAATGAAGGTCAAATAGTCAGGAGGTCACCAGTCAGAGGCGCTTACTCCATCTTTACTTCTGCCTGTAAAATGTATTTTACATTTAGCTATTCAGCTAAAATTTTTCAGTCTGTGATGGTTGCCTAATTTGTCTCTATCAGAAAAACTGATAGGCTCGTTAGGGTGAGGGGCCATTGTCCTTTTTATTTAGAATATCTGGCTCAGGGGTGGCATGAAGACAAGCGTGTTAAGCCACAGCTCTGCACTCGGCACGCTCTGAGCTAAAGCAGTTAGTATCTTTGGTTTAGTTATTAACCTCTTCCAAGGTGACAAACTCTCATTTATTAAATGGCCTAGCATTTCCTGTAACCTGAATAATGTTTCAAGAAATGGAGTGTAATAAACGAGGCTCAGGGACATCTGTGGTCTGCTACAGAAAATCCCAGAAAGCTGGGATAGGGGAATCCTAGAAAGCTGGGACTCCAGATAGTAGATGGCAGCTTCACCTGTGGGCTCTCTGCTTGTTGCTTTTTCCCTTGCTTGGAGTGCTATTGGTTGACCTCTGAGTAAACCCTATGATAGGGAAGGGATGGAAGTTGGTGGAGATCGTAGTCATGTTTGGGACTAAGCACATGGTCCTCCTTTACTTTAATGAGACCATGGTCACTTTCATGACTGAACACATGGTCCTTCTTTGCTGAAGTGACTGTGCAGGATATTACACTGAGTACCCTAAATAAAGCTGACTTGCTTCAGCAGTTCTTTGCGTACTGAAGGACAAATCTCAGTGAGGCCTCTGAGCTACCTTCGAGGGGTCTTCTCGTGTTCCTTTCGGCACTGACACATAACATTACAACAATCTCCAGTACCAGGAATTACCACATTCTCTCTAATCTTTAGGAATTGAGGCCCCTCTGTTAGCTTAAGGGCAGGGAATTTTCTTGCGATGAAGAAATCAAGATCTGACATCACATATGTGACCTTATGCTGTCCATCCAATAACAGGATCATATTGGGGCCCTAGGCCAGTGGGGTTTCCTGCTGGGATGGAGGAACATGTGGAGGCTTAGGAGGTTGTGGTTACTGTTGGTGCTGGACATGGTTACCTCCTGGCAGGCCATAGCAGAAGGCATCCAATGCAAAATTAACACTGGAGCAACTTGCATTCTAGAACTTGTCTGAGGATGTACACTACAGATTGACTCTTTCTGTCTCCCTCTTTACTCCTGAAATAAAATTCAATTATCAAGGACACAGACATATACTTTCTACTGTCATTGACCACCAACGGTATCATCAGAATATGTTTCAATCACTTTCATTGGAGGTAACAAGGTACCATGTCTTGCTTTCTTGTTATCAAGAATGTTTGTAATTTCATATAAAATTTTCTTTTGACAGAGTCCTAAAATCATGAGGCTCCAAGTTTGGCTTGCTCCATGTAGGTGGGTAGCAGTGGCGGCTCATCACTAGCTGCTACCTCTGCAGCCCCTGTTTTCCCCTTCCGACTCCACTTTGCTTCTCCTGCTGCCCCACTGTTAAGTGAGCCATCAAGACGCTCCTGCCCATGGAGTAGCTGATACATGTGCTACCCAGGAAAGGTGCTCAGAAGCAAAATCGGGGAAACTTGGCCTCCATCATCATGCATCATTGGTCCTGAATCTGTGGGAACTCAGCTAAACTCACCCCAACAGGGAAAATCTACTGGGGAGCTATAGCTGACCAACGGTAGCCATTTGGCAGTTGTGGCTGGCCGGCTTCCCTGCAGCTCTGAGCATAGATGGTTTCTCATTTGACATGTTTTATTTGTTTGTTTGTTTTTCCCTCATCGTTGTCACTGGAGCACAAAGACTGCAAAAACAAACCATTGCTCAAACTGAAAGTTATTTTGTGGAGGAAATGAGGTAGTTGGACCAGTCATTTTGCCTTTTATTTTATTGTGCCCTCTGGCATCTGTTTATGGAACTGACCTGATTTCTATTTTGCTTTTGAGTCTTTTCTTTATGACCGTAGGTCCAACACAATATCAAAGCAATGCCCTTTTGTAGGTTCATTTATCTGAGTCAATGGATAACGAAAAAAAAAAAAAAAAAAAAAGTAGGGTAATGGAGGAGACGGGTAGCGGAGATCCAGAGAGACTTGTAACAAGAGAAGAAAGAAGGAGAATTGGGAGAGAAGAGGGAGAAAGGGGGAGGGATGGAGGGAGGGAGGGGAGGGCTAAGTGAAAATAAAACTATGTCTATATGTATGTAAAGATGACCACAACTGAATCTAAAATTCTCACCATATCCCCAGCAAACCCTGATGTTCTTTACCATTACCTTCAGCCTTCGATACTCTTATTGACAGTGTGTCATAGCCTAGTACTATTTTATTGCACATCCATGGTGACTGTGGGGAACAGTTTCAAGCTGAGACAGCAGAATGAGGAGAAAACCAGCAACAAACGTAAACTGAAGGGGTTGTTTTTCATCATAGAAATAACACGTTTTCATAATTATCTTGTACTTGCTGGTGCTGGGATGTCAATAGAGATCACTGATGCATATGATGGGCACGAAGGAAATGAACTCAGCTCAAGAGGGAGGGCGCCAAGTGTCACCTGGGGAGAGTGACCCAGCAAAGCTCCCAGGGCCACTCAGGATAGTCAGCACAGAGGAGCAGAGACGTCTCTTAGGTGAGTCAGAGTGCTAATAGTGAAGCAATTAGAAGCCTATTTGGTCTATTATTTGCTTTCCTTCTTAACCCACTTTAGAGATTTCTTTGTCTCATCTCCATAGATGAAAGATGTAATTATGTAATGGATACAACAAATGCAGAAGAAATGAGAAATATGGAGATTCATATAGATTTTAATCAATTTTTGGTTAGTAAATATGAAAACCTGGGTGTTCAGAGGCCACCATGCATTTATAATTATATATATATGATATTTATATGTGTGCATATATAGACTTTTGAAATAGAAACGTGTATATTGTGTCATTGTATATTGTAAATATTTAACTTTCTTTTATAATTTTACATGGGTTTGCAGCTAAGGGTTTGTCCTGGGTATAAAGGAGACTTTGCAGATGGACTAAATGCATTTCAGATGATGCGATAGGTATGAGTAGTTTGAAGCAAGGGTCAGGATATTATTGTTCACACTTAAAGTGTGCTCCAAATGTGTGACATGCATACCAGGAGACTAGATCGTGACAGCACCATGGCAGGTACGTCAGAGGGCAGGATCTTGTGAGTTACTGGGAGCGAGGCCCAGAAGGCCACACTCTGACTCTAGCCCCTGCCATCTCTCTGCTTCCTGACTGCCATGAACCAAGCGCCTGTTCTCCGCCGTGCTCTGCTACCATATGATTCCTGCTTCAGAGCTAGCCAGCTATTGACTGAAAACATAATCCAGGTCATGCTGTCCAGCAGTTCAAACCCTAAGTCAGGAGGACAAGAGGAAACTTCAGAAGAGAGGGTGTAATTTCTCATTAGTCAGTTGGCTTTGCTTACTGGACAGCTGGATTTGCAAATTGGAGATTTGTCTTTTTCTCTCAGTGATTGAGCAAAGAGGAGTTCTGGGTCTACTTCCAGGAATTGCTTCTCAACTATGGCTTCCAAGAGCCACAAGAAGCAAAGTGAATGACTCAAGAAATGTGAGTCTTCATTCCTTCTAGCCATCCAATATTGAGTCTTAATGACGACTGAAGGTCTTATACTTATTCTCTTATTTAGCCTCTACTATTTCAGGCCCCCTGCCACTGCTCCTTATTTATGCTGGTTTAAATTCCTCAGTCCTAACCAATCAATAAGCTTTAAATAAATGTAGTTATAATTATTGGTACTGCTACTATTGGTTTACTGTCACTATCATTATAGCTGAAATTATCTTTTCCTTCAAACTTACTAGTTGGTGTTCCTCAAGCTACAAGAAAACCGATCAGCTAATTATAAAAAAAAATATATGGAAATGTTATCTTTATTTATTTGCTAATGCACTAATGCTCAAAAAACTAATTTTGAACAATCTAATGATCACCACCACAGTGGTAATTGTTGCTCAGCAGCACATTTTATGTGCATTCAGCACACTCCCAAGAAATTGTCTTAGCTTCAGGCTTGTAATGTTCCATGATATCACCCAGATTTTCCAGGGGGCTTCGGTGAATTCCAGAAGCAAAACTCTGTAACTTTGAGAGCAAACTGGTCAAACAATGGCATGACTCATCTAGAGGGCTGACCATGACAAAAGTTCTACAAAACACTGTACATGGTTTCAAGGTAAATCCTGAGGGAATTGGGCTGACCTTGTCAGACACAAAAGTTACATGTTTTGTTATCTAGGTCTTGCTTTAACTTGGACTTAACCATCCAGTAGAAAAGTTTAACAACATGGCATAAAAAGTAAACACAGATTAGTATGCGGAACTGTAAAAGGCTCAAGTCAACAGCTTCCAACATTGCCAATTCTGCCGATAACCCATTACAATTATGGAATATTGGATTATGTATAGAACTACTTTCTGTTAGTTCAAAGAGAAGAAATATTCATACCAATAATGTTTACAAAAGTTACTATGTCTGTACCTTGTATTTTGAACAATTACAAAGACAATAATATGCATTGTATTAATTATTGTGGCTGTCCTACTAACGTGTTTTGAAACTGTCTCATTGTTATTATTAAAACTGATAAAAGATGAAAAAATCCTACAGATGAAAAATAAAACTAGTAAGCAAGTAATGAGATACTCTCAAGCATCCTAGAATCAACTTGCTGTCAGAAGCTTATGTAACTCTTCAGATACAATAACCTTGCATCTTTTCTCGGATTGTATAAATCATGGAAACCTACCAGTTACACTAGTACAAACATTCTTCTCAAGATTCTGATTTCTTGATAACTTCAACTTTCTTTCACTATGAAATTGATCAATCAATGTACGAAAGGTTGAACATTGAGTAGAAAATACCATTATCGCCATTCAGAATAAGAAGTACCAAATACTTTAATAGCAAAACTTACCAAACCTCTATTAAAAAATCCAGCAATGTTACAATTTAGTCATCACTTTCTACATTATGGTAGTGAAACTCATAAGATCTCAGAAGGTGAAATAATTTTCTCCAGCTTTCCATTCATCCTTCTTATGTCATACAACTCTGATTTACATGGATAATTCTCTCCAGGGAACACTCTTAGAACCACTCGGCAAAAATTTGAGGTAGAAAGCAGAGCCTGATGATATACCATTGAAATTCCACATGTTCCCTTCTAAGAAGTGGAGAAAATGAATTGGGGGTGGGGAAGGGGCTCTTCTTCAGAGCTGTGGCTGAAACAGTGCCAGTCATGAGGGACACTTTCCAACAAAGCCTGAACAGGAGAAGACTTGGGGCGAGACAAAAGAACTCACTGGTTGCCATGCAACAGGAAATCAGATGTCCCTCTCCCTCACAGGTATCTGGCCTCAGTGCAGAATTCAGTCATAATTTTCTAGTGCACTGAGCTGGAGAAACGTTTCCCACCAGGCCTGACTCATTCTCAAATGAAGGGCTGAAGACCCTTTACCAGTTCTCTCACCCTGGGCATTTATTAGCTCAGTAGTTTTGCATGCAAGGTAGAGTTTTATCTTCTGAAAATAACTGGAGGTTTTGTTACTTGAAAGGTTTAAACAAAAGTGAAAAGATTATGAATAGCTGAATGAAATATATGGATTTTTTATAGTTTGGCATAGATCAAAAGATTTCACCCTTTTCCTTTCTTACTTTTCTCTCTCTCTCTCTCTCTCTCTCTCTCTCTCTCTCTCTCTTTCATAATAAGACTTGCTTACTTATTTTAAATGTGAAGGTTACATGGTGTAATGTTATCATGTAGATGTTTTCCAGTATACATGCGGTGCAGGAGCACCATAGCATTTTTAAAAATTAGGTAGCCATAAACCAAAAGAGTTGTCTGCCTTCCATTCTTCCATTCTTTCTTTCTTCCTTTTTCTTTTCCTCTCTTTATTCTTTCAAAAATTATTTTTCATCTTTTATTTGTTTATTTATTTGGTATAGGGTCTTGGTCTGCAGTGCAGACTCCTTAGTGATCCTCCTGTCTCAGTCTCCCCAACTCTGAGATTACAGGCATGCACCACAACATCAGGTTTTGGTGGCCACCATGGTACCTCCAGTGCACCCAAGGTTCTGGGGTCAGTGTGGCATGCAGTACCTGGGATAGGACCTGGGTCTTGTGCTTGGCAGGCAAGCAGGCAGGCACTGAGAACACTAAGCTATCTCTGTCTCCCCAACTTACATTCTCTCTCTCTCTCTCTCTCTCTCTCTCTCTCTCTCTCCCTCTCTCTCCTTTCCTTTCCTTTCTCCTTTCTGTTCTTTTTTTTTGTTTCTTTCTCTTATGAGCTTTGTTAACTTGTGTTAAGTCTGTAGATAACATTGTGTATGTAATTTTGTGTATAGCATGTTCTCAAATTCATGTGGTTCCAGGGACAGTTAAGTCCAGCTAATTAAATATTGGACCAGTCAAATAGCTCAGCAGATTAAAAAGCCTGCAAGTAGGCAAAGGGGCCAGAGGTTTGATCCCCAGGCCTGCTGTGCCAGCCCTGCCCCTGGGACGTGCTGAGATGGCAATTGAGACCGAGCATGGTGGTGCATACCTGTAATCCCAGCTCTTGTGAGGCTGTAAACAAGCAGTTCACTGTAAGTCCAATCTAATAGTGAGACGCTGAACACCCTGTAAATGCTTTCTTAAAAAGAAAAAATGCTTTACCATTTCTGCGATAAAAACACATAACCCTTACTTTCTCTAAATTTTTCTAAAATATACTCTATGATTTAAATATAGTGAACTTGTAGTAAAATAGATTCCTGGGTATTTATTTTTCCCAACTATAATTGCAAATCCTTTAACTCACATCTCTCTACTTCTCTCTCCTCCTTTTCTCCTCAACCTCCAATAACCATGTTTAGAATTTCTACTTCCTGAATCCCATCTTTTCTTATTGAAGAGTCAGTCTTTTTGTTCAATTAGCTATAGCTATTTTCTGCTTTTGTTGGAAACTGAATTTGTCTTATCTTGGAAAGTCAAACACCGGAATTCCTAAATATATGCAGAAACAAACACCATGTTTTGTTCTTCAGATCAGTTTGCAGAGAGTTGCAATTTGGAAATGTTCAAACGAATCTTTGATGGAGAGGAAAACAAATATTGCACTAGTCAAATGTTTTCTTCATGTCAAATAGAAACTAGCACTGTTAGGTTAAGAATTCTTTCTGGTGAGAAAATAATATGAAAGATCAACTGTCTCTAGGGAAAAAGGGCTCATAAAAGCATTCACAGTTCATGCATGAACTTGAGCTATAATTAACATTTTATTTATTTATTTATTTTATTATGTATTTATGTATTTATTTATGTATTTATTTATGTATTTATTTATTTATTGTGCTACAGGGATTGAACTCAGGACCCTGTACTTGCCAGATAAGCGCTTATTCTACTGAGCTATCTCCCCAGCCCTTGGTTTTATCTTTTGAGTGAATGTCTCTATGTAGTTCTTGCTAGCCTTGGATTCACTGTGAAGCCCAGGCTGGCCTTAAGCCCTCAGCAGTCCTCTTTGCACAGGCTCTGAAGTACTGGGATTACAGGCATGCAATCCTGTAATCCTGTTCATCACCTACCATACTCAGGTTAACGTTACTAATTCTTGAGGCTTCCTTGTTCCTGCAGAACTAGCAGAAGGTTTACCTCGTTGGAGAGCTTGCTTCTCTTTGACCCAGCTTTCTAGCAAGGGTTCAACCTGTATCTAGGACAAAGCCCTCCAAAGTGCTGTTTGCATTTAATCCCATGTTGTTCCTGCTCTGATACTCTGTTTGGCTACTAGATGTTACTTCCCTGTGATCTCTATAGTGAAGAATTTATATTTACTTAAATGAGAGATTAGGGAACCATTCTTCAATGGTGTAGGTAGTACGGACATCAACAGATTCACTATTTATAAAGACCCGGTTGGACTCTTGCATACACTCCCCAAATTGATACGATAAAATCTCAGCTCCAAAGGTGATGATATTAGGAATCAAGGGATTGGGGAGTAATTATGTTCAGAGGCTAGAGCCCTCGTGCACCTTTATAAAGAAGATAAAGGGAATCTTCTGTTTCTCTCTCTCTCTCTCTCTCTCTCTCTCTCACTCTCTCTCTCTCCTTCTGTCTCTCCCTTTCACCATATGAGGTATAGGAGAAGCCAGTGATCTCTGCAACAGTAAACAGCCCTCTCCAGACACGGGGTCCATTGGCCCACTGCCCTTGGGCTTTCCAGCCTCCAAAACTATGAGAAATAGGACTGGTGTGATATCTTAGCAAACCAAGCTCCTGCTTAGGCAAGCACAGGGACTGGGAATCAATTCTCAGCACCACATGTTGTGCCAGCCCCAACCCCAGGCACGCAGAACCGGCCACTGAGACTAAGTATGGTGGCACATGCCTGTAATCCCAGTGCTGGGGAGGCTGAAAACAGGACAATCACCAAGAGTCTGAGCTGCCTACTGAGACCCTGTAACAAATACCAAAACAAAAAAACAAAAAACAAAAGTAAACAAAACAAAAACTATGAGAAAAAAATTTTGTTGTTTAAAGCTAATGTGTCTATGATATTGTCATGTACTGGCCTAAACTAAGATAAATCAGTTTGAAAAAGTGCAAAGGATGTTTAGACTGGAAATATCGGAACTAACAAGCAACAGTCAAAGCCTTGAAATTGAGAAGGTAATGGGAAGGGAAGTAGTTTGTAAAGTATAAAAGTTTGTCAGCATAAATTAGGGTTCAAAAGCATCTTCTGGAATGACGGCATTAGCTTTAATCCTAGCACTGTCGCTTTCATCTGTGTTCTGACTAACCACGTTCATCTCTGCATTTGCTCAAATAAAAATTGAGACAAAGATGGCACACCTCACATTGTCGCTGTGTTTATAGGGCTTTTGCACACGAACGTTAAACTTTTTCATACAGTTCCACACTCTAAGCAAAGTACCTGTTGCTACAACCAGGGCATTGTTATACTACAGACATTTAGAAGCCCAAAGAAAATGTCATAATGCACATATTATGTTGTGTTTGCATGAACATTTTATATACTTTTAGATAATCTTTATAAATAGGCAGAGCTATTTTTTCTGGTTGTAAAATTATGTCTTGAAGGAAATTCAATTTGTTTGAAATGAAATTCAGACCAAGAAAGCACAAAAATTAGTTTAGTATTGCAAATTTGTATATGAAGTGAAAATGTTATTATTCAATGTTCATGTTTTTGCAGTTCCTTTGAGATCTTGTTATTGCACAACATAATGACTGTGAAGATAGAATTTTCCAGAATATGCCAAAACACCAAGGAATACCACATTTAGCTGACTTTCATAATAGCTCTTCTTATTCTTATTACTAGCTAATACCTGTAAAAAAGATATAGGTATTAGCTATAATCACAATTAATTCAATTTCCAAAATATACTTCCTCACAATTAAGTCTATCTTTGTCCCAAATGTAGTCATAACCTCTGTTTAAAATTATTGATTTTTATCTGTATACACTGAGAATTTTAATTTGTTTCATATAAAATAGAAGCAAATAAGACATCTTTCCGTCTGATAGCGTGTTGGACCCAAACTCTCAAACTCTCTCTCCTCATTCTTTAGAGATTTGCAGAATTTACTTCAGACACATACAGTGCTTTGGCTCAAGGATTTAAAAATTGTTCTCACTGACAGTACATAGTATCAGTGAAAAGTTAATTTCCATGACATTGTGTGTGTGTGTGTGTGTGTGTGTGTGTGTGTGTGTGTGTGTGTGTATGTGTGTGGTTTCAGGGATTGAACTCAGGACCTTGTACTTGCCAGGCAAGTACTTATTCTACTGAGCTACCTCCCCAGCTACATAACATATTGACCTGGACATTTTCATATTTTACTTGTAATATCTAGTGCTGGACCAAAGAATAGACTCTAATTAGAGAAAAAATATATGGAGAATAAACTGGAATTTTTCTGACTAATTCATAAGAAAGATAAAGTAGGCCTAAGCCATGGTATATAGCACTGGCTTACTAGTAGAAAAGAGATTTCAAGAAATTTCTAGAAAACCATCTGCCAGAATTTGATGGCTAATTACATATGATTCACTAGGGAAGGAGAGGGCAGGAAAGAGAAGGACAGACCAGTGGTAGTGCCAGATTTTGTCCGGCCTTGGTATGTGTAATGATATGTGCTTTGTTCAACAGAGCAGAGCAGAAATAATGCAGTGCCAGTTCCAGGCCTGGCATACACAGGTGCGGATGGATTTCCACCTCTCTTAGCAGCGAGCTACCCTGTGAGAGACCCAACTGCACTGAGGTGACTTTGCTGTCAGCAAACCCAAGCGGCCAGTATTACTTTACTAGTGCACCCTAACAAAACAAAGACCCAAGGGTCTTAAACAATAGACTTATTGTCTCATAGTTCTAAAGCCTGGAAGTCTAGGATCATCCAAGTGTCAATGATACCAACTCACTCTGAAGCCTGACCTTGGACAAGAGATGCTTCTTCCCATGTTTGGGCCTCTAGGCAGCATGCACATCTCTGCTGTCTCTTTCTCGTCTCATGAAAACACTGTCTTGCTGCATTTGAGTCCAGTCCTTATGGGCTCATTTTACTTTAAGTGCCACTTACAAGTCTGTGTTCAAGGCTGGCAAGATAGCTCATCAGATTAAAGTGCCAGTTTATGCAAATTTAGGCAAGCGTAGGGACCACGGTTTGATACCCAGCACCACATGGCTTTCCAGCCCCTGCCCCCAGGGCAGGCTGAGCTGGCCAGAGTCTGGGCAGGTGTTGTGGTGCATGCCTGCAATCCCATTGCTGGGGAGGCTGAAAGCAGGTGGCTCACTATGAGTGATCTGCATAGTGAGGCCCTATAAAGACCAATCACATTAAGAAAAGTTCTGCAAATATGATCATATTCTCAGGCTCCAACCTATGAAATTTAGGAAGACATCACCCAAAAAGAACAAAGACCATGGGAAAGAGATTCTCAACTAGTTTCCAGCTGCTTTAGGTACCCAAGCTGGGGAATCAGCTGAGTGACTAAAGCATTGTGAAATTCTCTAGCTCCCTGGACCACACACACTGGGAAACTCAGCTGAGCGGGGCCCAGCGCACTTAGCTGTGAGGCTCTGCAGACTTTGTGCAGAAGGTCCGGGCCTTCATCTGTATCCCTGATGGAAGCCTGCCAGGATGGTCCGTGAAGCACATGGACTTTGCTTCCAGTATGACAATGTAGCCATGATCCATTATGTGTCGCTGTCTCTGTGTGTGGTTTACGTATGTGTGTGTGTGTGTGTGTGTATGTATGGAACACACCTATAATCCCAGCACTTTGGAAGCTGAGGCACAAAGATGACAACTTGAAGCCTAAGCCATGCACCTTAGTTTCTCAGCAATGTCCTACCTCATAATTAAAAAAAACAAGAGGCTGAGGTTATAGCTCTGTTCTCTTTGATGAAGATTGCCTCCTCCCCAAGCCACCACAGAAGTCCGCACATGTACATCCTTGGGCCTAAGTTGGGTGGGTAAACTGGTACAAGAAAACTATCTTTACATGAAACCCTACTATTGCATACAACAGTAGTAAAATAGTCTTCCGAAGTTTGTTGGTTTCTGCTACAAGTGAGACATACATGACTTAGAAAATGAATATACTGGGGCTGGGGAGATAGCTCAGTAGAATACGGGCTTTTCTGGAAATTGCAAGGGGATGAGTTCAATCCCTGGTTCTGAAAAAAAAAAATAGAGGATGTCTATTTTTTCTTTGATTTCTATTTTAAAATTTGTTTTAGAAAGGAAAGCAATTGAAAACTAGTTTCCCTATGCCATCATTGTCTTAGTTACTTTTTACTCATTGCTGGGACAAATACCCAACACTCAAAATGAAGGAAGGAAAGTTTACTTAGCTTAGTTACTGGAGGTTTCAGTCCATACTCAGCTGGCTCCAAGGCAGAGAGGCACATGGCAGAGAGCAGCAGTTCATGGCGGTGGTACAGCAGCAAAAGGGCGACAGAGGCAATGAAACAACCAGGGGAGTAGAAAGCAACAGCGTGTGTCTGTCTCTGCCTCTCTTTACATTACATTCAGGCTTTCTGCCTCAGCCTATCCATCTTAGGTCACACCATACTCCCAGCCATACTCAGACCCATAATTCCATCAGCACTAAAGCACATAATCCCAGTCGGTGAAGAGTCAAGTCTGAAGCTCTAGAAGTCCTCGCCTCATGATTGCGTGAGGCTTTGGGGGGACAACTAAACATAAGCCATCACAATCATAGTACAATCTGTACATCTTTAGAGAATTCATGAGTGTAAAACTTTAAAAATCTACAAAAACTCAAATGTTGCCATTATAAATACTCCTGTGAGAAGATCCATGTTTTGTTGAAGGACACACAAAGTCGGAGACACAAATAATGTTAGGATCATCTGCACTGAAGACAGATAACTACACAGGCTTCCGTCATTCCTCATCCTTACCTCTCCAGCATATGACTCAAATGGGTCCTTCATTCTGTTCTTCAAGTCCTGGTTCCCTTCCCTTCCCTTCCCTTCCTTTCTTTTTATTCTTTCTTTCTTTCTTTTCTGGAACTGGGGATTAAACTCAGGGTCTTGTGCTTAGCAGGCAAGTGCTTATTCTACTGAGCTATCTCCCCAGCCCCTTATTTTCTCCGATTTCCTATGTGAAGCACATTCAGATTTTCCTTGCATGAGTCTGTATTTTTTATGTACTTTGTTTATTAATTCCTGTTATACTCATGCATACATTCACTCACACACATACTGAAATTCCAACCCCATATTCTCACACACTTACTTGATTATTGATGTAAGAATTCTGCACAGAAGAGGCCCTCAGTTAGGTACTTGGAGGAAGAAATAGACGAAAAATAAGCCAAACTTTTCAAATGTCCAAATTTAGTGGAGAGGAGATAATGCTACTGTTTTACTTACTCTTTACTTGTTGCTGCGACAAATACCTGACACTCAAAACGAAGGAAGGAAAGGTTTATTTAGCTGACAGTTACTGGAGGTTTCAGTCCATATTTGGCTGGCTCAAGGCTGAGTGGAACAGAGCAGAGAGTATCCAGTTGATGGCGGCGGAACAGCAACAATGATGTCAGAGGCAACTGACCAACCAGGGCAGCAGAGAACAACAGCTTTAGCCTGTCTGTCTGTGTCTCTTTATATTACATTCAGGCTCTCCATCTCAGTGTATCCAATTTAGGCTACACCCATAATCCCAGAAGTACGTAAAGCACATCATCTCAGGGATCATGGATCAAGTCTCAAACTCTAGATCAGTACTAAACCACATAATCCCATTGCTGAAAAGTCCAGATCCCAAGTCCCCTCCAAGATTCAAGGCAAACTCTCAACTGTGAGATCCTGTACAATAGAAAAGTTAAATATATCCAACATTCAAAGGCATGAGATAAACATTACCATTTGAAAAGTGGCAAACAACAGGGGAATACAAAATATTGGGACCAACACATGTCAAAAATCCAGCAGGGTAAACATTAAATCCTATAGTTCCAACTGGAACATCCGAAGCAGTCTGGACTGAGTTGTGGGCTCCATGTAGCTCCGTCCCTTAGGCACTCTTGGTGGTAGTTTCAATGGATTCTCTCTTAGGCGGGCTTTGCTCTCTCTTTGCACAATCTATGTTCCTGGCTTTTCCAAATTTCTGGGAATTTCACTGAACAGGATTCTCACACACAGCTTTACACAGTGCCTTCTCAGGTGCTCACAGCCTGGCCTCCCAGGCCTTCTTCTAAAATCGAGGCTAAAGCCTTCTTAACAACTCCTGCATTCTGAATGAACCTAAAACCATTGCCATGTGGATGCTGCCAAGGTCTGCTGCCAGTTGGAGCAGTAGCTGAGATTCCTTCTCTCTTGGCTGTAGGGGTCGAGGGCTTAGATCGCTGAATACTCTGACCCTGATTCCAAAAAACAAATTCTCCATGCCAGCGCCATTTTGGAACCTGGTTCGGCCACTGCCGCCATTTTAGTACTTGGGTCTCTGCAGCTTTCTTCTCAAGGCAAAACCTCTTTGCTTTAGAACTCTGAGGCTGCAAAGGGTGGAGAGCTGCCACCTCTTGTGATGCCCTCAGGACATCCTTTTGATTCTCTGGTTCCTTCCCAGCAATGGAGATCCTTTTAGCTCCATTTTTGCAGTCCACAGCTTTCCTGATATTTCCTTTCTGGCCAAACTTACATTTTAAATCAACCTTCTTGGCTCTTTGCTCTTGGTTTTCAACATAAATCTGGCTAAAAGCCACCAATAGTAGCCATGCCACCATCCCAATATTTGGCTGCTTTGAAATATCTCTTGAAAGATTAATCAGTCTGCCATGCTTAATCTCAGTCTTAGGCAAAGTCTCTGGATATGAACAAAATTCCGACAGACTTTCAGCCAATCCATAGCACAAATCATCTGGAGTCCACTGGCCAATGCTGTCCCTTTTCCCAGCAGAAATCTCTTCAGCCTGGTCTTTACAGGCAGGCCTTCTGCCAGTCTTCTGGTCTGAGCGCAGATCAGAATCTTCCAAACAGAACAGCTGAAGCTGTTCCAGTGCTTTGCTTGTAGGCGACATCTCTAAATCACACAGTCTCATGGATAGATAAGCAGTTGTGATGTTTTTTGAAAAATTTATTTTATTTTATTTTTATTTATATTATGGCTGCCTCAGTCTGCCCTGGGGTTGGGGTTTGTGCAGTATGCGGTGTCTGGGATATAGGCCCATGCCTGAGGTTACCTGAGCCTGCCTAAGCAGGTGCTTTAGATCCCTGAGCTATCTTACCAGCCCACAGTTCTGATGTTGATGCCCCTGTATTTATTTTCCAGCTGGAGCACTCTCCTGAATTCCAGACATCCGCCCTTCTCTCCCTACTCCATACCTCTCCTTGGACGTTGAAAAGGCACCCTAAATGGAAAGAAAACAGGGCTCCTTATCTTTCCAAATGTGGTCATCCTTCACCCTTTCTTATGTCTATCTATTTATTGGATTGAAAAAAAAGATCAATATCTTCTCAGATCAACTAGTCTGTATTTCTCATTCCAAAATAGGATGCTTCTTTATCTTAGAGACCTCCTGCATAACCTGAAACTTCAGATGGTATCTGTATGACAAATATCATCTGCCAACCACAGCAAATTTGTTATATCAATATAAAAATTTAAATTCTGGGTCCATCTAGTTGTCTTCTAAAAGAGTTGAAAATTGCGTTTGGCTAGACCAAATCTTATCTTATTTATTTTCTCTCTATATATTTTTTTTAATCTTCTCTATTGTCTTATTTTAATCGCAGGCTGGGATTTCTGCTATTTTTTTTATTTTATTTTATTTTATTTTATTTTATTTTATTTTATTTTATTTTATTTTATTTTATTTTATTTTGTGCTATCAGGGATAGAACTTAGGACCTTACACTTACAAGGCAGGTGCTTATGCTGCTGAGCTATATCCCTGGCCCCTAGGCTGGGATTTCTAGATGGGGTTTCAGAAGTGTCTATTGTAATTCTACTTCAGCTGCTGATTAACTCCTGGGCACTGGTGAGCTGCTCAACCTTTTAAAGCTATTATTACTCCTCCAAAGATTTCCTACATAGACTAAGTAGTCCTGACACCACAGCAAAAGGTAGAAAACTTCAGACCAATAGATAATCTATGGTCCTTTACTTCTGAAAGGCAAGAATCACATCTATTTGTTTGCAATCCAAATCCCAAGTGCTTAATTCAGTTATATCTTATTCAGAAACTCAACAAATTCATGTGAGTTTCCAGTTGATTTTTTGGTATGGTACACAGTACAGATAAGATGTCTTAGAATTGTATAAGAAATTTGGTGCAAGCCGGGCGTGGTGGCTCATGCCTGTAATCCCAGCACTCGGGAGGCTGAGGCAGGAGGATCAGTGCAAGTTCGAAACCAGCCTGGGCTACAAAAGTGAGCTCAAGGCCAACCTCAACTGCATAGCGAGACCCTGTCTCAAAAAGACAAAAAAAAAAAAAAGAAGAAGAAGAAGTTTGGTGCAGTAGAAAAAGAATCTGAATCAAAAAGCACAACACAGAACTTAATTGAAAAGAAGGCAGAAACTTAAGTTACTTCACCTTGGCACCAATAATGATCATGTTGGCCTAGACTTCAGCCTTTGTCTCTGGAAAGCACAGAGAGTGTGGGATTAATTGATCTCAAATGTGCCTTACATGAATTCTGGCTGCATAATTACCTTCACCAGGTAACACGAACAGTGCAAGCAGCAGACACTTCTTCTCGTGTTGGATCTATTCGATGCAAGAACTCAGAAACGCAGTATCAGTTTATGGCACATAAAAACATCTTGACTTTATTTCTTGTAATCCCTTCAGCATGCCGTGAGGTAGGTATGATGTCCTGTCCAAAAAATGTAGCAGTTTCCGAGAGATTTCTATGGTAAAATGTCTAGTTAGTTTGAGAGCTGGGATCATCAGGAAGACACATGACAAATCTCAATTCTTGTTTCAATGAATCATCCATCTTCTAAATTTCCAGTCCTAGAACTGTACACACACTAGGGCTTGGGCTGCACAGGAGGGAGTCTCACGTCTACAAATCCATCGTCCAGGTGCAGCAGAGAGCACTCTGACCAGCTGAAGATGCTATTCATATAAAACATGAATGAGCTAGAAAAACTGGGAATCAGCCGCATGCTTCTATTCTGTTTTTAATAAATGTAATCTGTAGAACAAATCAGTAGCACTTTTTAATAATAATACAGTATGTTCAGTGATACTCTTTCCTTATATTAGGGGGGCTCACATGAGGTTCTGTGGAGATTTCTAGAAAAAAAAAAAAAAAAAAAAACAAGCAAACATTGATAGCATTCACTTCATCTCACAGATTCCAGGGTGCTTTGGTTCTGTAGCTAACAAGCAACTGATTGCTCAGCTGTGTGTGGTTTCATTGACGATTAGCTCCAAGAAGAACATCACTGTCCACCCTTTTTCCACCTGCTATCACTGGGGACAACACATGGAGGCCCAGGTCGAAAATAATGACAGACCATAGCTGTAAGAATGACCCACAGGGGGCCTAATCGTATCTTTTTCCAGAATGTGCTTACTGCAAATGATGTTCTGTTATTCACTTTTTTTTTTTTTCACAAAGAGGTCGGTATCAGACCACATTTATAGTAACATCTAACTTGGATTTCAGCTGCAAAAATTATGCTGTTTTTTTGTGTCAGGCATGAAATTGCTGTTTGGATTATTTCTTGTTCTTCCTGTCCCTAGATGTTTCAGCAAATATAGTTTATGTTGTGTTCATTGAGTAAAAAAGGGTCTAATGCTACAGAAAGCTAAACAGTCTAAGGAAGGAGATAACTGCTTGAAGATGGAGTCATATACCCAGGAACTGTGCTAAGAGGAACTAAAAAAGAATTAAAATATAGGAGAGGTATTAGCCCATTTATACAAAGCCTGTACAAAAAGAAGCTGAACAAATATCTCACTTCAAAGAATTGAAAGACCAGTGTGATGCTAAATAGTGTCAGTTGCTTGGCCTATTTTGTGGTAAATATAACGTTTACTTTCCTCAATGTTGAGAAATTTGTAATTTCTATTTTGTAGGTTACATGTGTATCTTCTTCAAGTTTCCTTTAGAAGATTTTGCAGATCAATAGGCAATGTAGTTAAAATAAAACTAGAAGTAAGGTTATATACAAGCCTATCTATAGTAGTTTGAAAACAAACAGAAAAACAGTCTTGTATATTTCCTCACTGGTTTATCTGAATGTTAAAAAATTAGTCTCTTGGTATGAAGGGTGTGACAGTGACACTTCACAATCTTGTAAGTATTTCTCGTTACTAACCAAGATCTTTGAACATTGGGAAGAGGGATCCTAAAGAGGTCAAGTAGTTTGTCTGTAGTTGCAATATCTACTCAAGTGAAATGGTTCTTGGCCACTGTTCAACAGTCTCAAGGTGTTTTTCTTAATTTGCAGATTCTATGGCTTAGGTTGCTGCTCATAAGCGAGGGTACAACAGCAAAAGCATTCACTAAGGAGGTAGAATGAGAACCGAGCCTTGGTGCTGTTAGCAGCTAGTGACTCGGGTTCAGTCTAGTGACTGGGATCCATGCCGTTCCCTGTTCCACACAATGAAAATGAAGTCTTGTGGCTGACGTAGCCCACTGCACATGCAAGCACTTTTTGACATAGTAAGTATACAGTACAAGTGCAGTTTCATTAGCTTAATTCTGTACCTCATTTGGTGGCATGGTACTTTTTCCCCACTCAATGATATTTTAGTTATTATTAGCAAAATCTTTAGCACTATATTAGCATCCTTACAATTCTCCAGCCTGCTGTTTGCACTCTTGAAGGTATGTTTTTCAAACATGTTACTAGCACATTCCCAATAATTGATACAGTGCATAGTGTTGTCCTCATAGTAGTTATGCAGAGCACAGGATGTAGACATGATAATTTTTCTAATCATCGTTAATACAAAAAACTTCTTTTCACTGAACAAAGAGAAAGTAGTTGTATACATACATAGTCCAATATTCTGTAATCACAGTGGCAGAACTGGCGATGTTGGCAGCTGCAGATTTAAGCCTTTTACAGGTATTTTAAAGTTATTTTTAAAGAGATTTGAAGGTCTTTATATAATTTATTAGGTCTACTATGTTCCTGTCCATTTTGCTAAAATGATAATTAACATTGTATAAATTATTCCTTCAAACAAATTATTTAAATAATAAAGCATGGGTCAGATTGGTTCAAATATTAACTGTTCTATTTTAAATGTATTTAGTCCAATGTCTCAAGGTCGCACTGCACAGATCGGGCTTGTTGTGATCCTCTTCTGTTTTCAGCCTCCTAAGTGTTGGAATTATAGGCATGTGCCACTATGTCCAGTCTCAGTCACGATCTCAGTGCCTCCCAGGGCCAGGGCCAGCATGGCAGGCTAGGGCTCAAATCCTGGCCCCTGCACCTGCCTAAGCAGGCTCTTTATTACCTCTTTCTAATAAGTACTTTTCTCTTATTCAACACACTTAAATAAGGCTTCTGTGCTTAAAAAATGATGCCTCAAAATGTTTCTGTGAGCTTTGCGGATAGATGCTAAGCCCATTTTTGTTTCAACAATTCCATTATTATATATTTCCTTACATAACATTTGAGAAAAAGAGGTATTGTGTCTCTCCCTTTTGTACTATTTTATTCCAAGTTTGTGCAAACACAGCGAGCCACAGAAGATGCCTAACCCAGGTGTGTGATATAGTAGGGACAGTCTGCTTCGTGAACTCAGGTCTTGGTCTCAAGGATGACTTGGCAGGAACCTTGTGAAGACTCCGGAGTCTAGACTGCATAGTAGGCTCCTCTACCAAAACTAGAAGAAGAGGTGGACAGGAGGATTCAGAAGAAAATACCATAAGCCTTAATTTAATCATAAGGGTGTTCTACAAAACTCTCAGGGCCTTATTCAGTTAGTTATGGAGGGAGCTGACCAGGGTTTCACAAACACAGGCATTCAAGCAGCAAGGATCTATGGAGAATGAGCTATGTACAAGGAAAGGTGTTGGATAACAAGTGCATGTGGGGAAATTAGAGAACCTTGCTCTCAGCGTTTCAGATATAATCAGAAAACAAGTAGCACGTTAATCAATTACAAAAGATGACTAGGCAAAAGCTAAAACAAGAATGCATAGATGATAGCACGGGTTTGGCCCATGTGATCAGAGATAATATTTAAGACGGCGTAGGGTGAACCATCATACCAAACAGCACGCCAAGTGTGTCCCAGGAAATGCCATGTGGAGAAGCCCAGGACTCAAAGGATACAAGGGCTCCTCTCTACAAGTTGCTATTTTTTTTTTTTTCTTTTAATGATTTGGAAGAAAGAAAAATGTAGGTAAGAATATTGTTTTTGATTTTTTTTTTGAATTTTTAATTACTTTTAGTAAGAAACATCAATATGATAGGTAAGAATATTGTTAAGGTCACACTGAAAATGAGAGGATGGTAAGGTCAGCATGGAGCTAATGAGAATGTCGCCCAGTGGGAGGCCACACTCGTGCCCCTCCCTCACCTGAGCTAGAGCCTCCCTCCAGACTTCAGGCAGGTATGGAAGTTTGCTAATTGTCTGGGAAGAACCTGTGATTAGGAAACTGCAAGGACACACCCACCCTTAAGGCAGCCTGAGACAGCGCCCCTCCCTCCAAAAATCCTTCTCAACTTTTAGGGTTGAGGAGATAGTTCAATGGGAAAAATGCTTGCCTGGCAACAAGTACAAGGCCCTGAACTCAACCCCTGGTACCACCAAAAAAAATTTGCAAGGAGCAAAGCATGGCTGCAACTCAGAAAACAGGGCTGCCGGCCATGCACACAGCAGTCAGGCAGTGAGTACTGTGCTTCCCACCCTTGCTCACCCATCAGAAGTACCCACAGCCTGCTAAGAGCCTCTTCTCTCCCAAAGTCCACATGCTGATGGTTTTATTTGGTTTTGTGAGCTGCCCTCAATTTGTTTCGGCGACTTTCGTTTTTCCTCCCGTCTGTGAGGCCAGTTTAGTGTGGCTTACCATCACGGAGTTTTAGCCACCACTGTTGCTTCTGTTTATTTACCCAGCAGCATTAAGTTTTCACGTTTGGGACCCTACTCCTTTTAGATTCATAGCATACCACATTTCTTTCTTTGGGTTTCTTCCATTTTTCTGGTTGACTTTTTAAGAGTCCTGGGCTGATTCCTTCTCCTTTACCAGTCCACTAAACAATTCCCATATCCAGAGAACAAATATTCTCTTTGGCCATTTCCTGTGGTGCTACAGAGGCAGAAGACTATAGGTCAGATATCAGACTTACCACTCCTTGCTGTGACCATGGGCAGGATGCGTAATGATTTGCACCTCTTTTGCCCTTATTAAAAAAAAAAAAAATGCCTTACAAAAGGCTGCTAGGGGAACTGATTATATGTAAAGTGCTTCAGACGGCGGTGGTGTTCATTTAAATTCTCACTAAGTAAACCAGACCTATATGTGTAAATATAGTATAGTCTCCCTAATATAAGAACTTTAAAGAAGAAAACAAGAACTTAAGGGCATAACACAGCTGAATGTGTTACGGATTAAACAACAATGTGACTGGAAGCAGATAAAGCAGAAAACATATCAATAGCAAAACCATACACTTGTATACACAGGATGAATGAGATATTGGTCTCAAGAACCTTCAAAAGGTTCAGCATATTGATTATAGCACAATGTAAAGCTAAAACTATGTTTGGAATACATGTCACTCTTGTCTTTTTAAAAAAAATAAAATAAATTCTCACTAAGTGTTAATTTCTATTGTTTGTAACCATCTATTTTCTTTCGTTTTAATCTTTTGTTTATTTATTTGGCACAGGTTCTCACTACACAGCCCAGATTCATAGTGGCAGTCCTACAAATCTCAGGCTCTGCAGCTCTGGGACTGCAGGTGTGGGTCACCATGGCCAGTCTTGCTGGCCGGCAGGGCATGGGGACCATACAGCATACTATACCAGGAATCGAACCCAGCTCCTTGTGCTTGCCAGGTGGCTACTTAGACTGCTGAGCTACCTCCCCCAACCCCCAGTGAATGTTTTTATATGACTCAACAAGGGCAAAATTGAGATGAGAAACTTAGATTCAATCTTCTAGAACGTTCTGAAACTTGGAATATAATTTTAAGCACAATCATTAAAATGTGCACAGGAAAGTAGTTGGCTGTTTTTTTTTTTTTTTTTTTTTTTTTTTTTTTTTTTTTTTTTTTTTTTTTTTTTTTTTTTTTTTTTTTTTTTTTTTTTGGTTTTGGTTTTTTTTTCCTCATTTTCCTTTGACATGTTCTTTTCCTTTGTATTTTCTTTAAATTATCTCAATCAATACAGATTTACCAGGACTTACAATCTAATACACTCAACCCAAACACAGCATTGAAAGGACTTGCAAAGTTCTGGCAACTTACTCTAAAGAAAACTTGAATGCCTGCCAGGATCAGGGAATAATTGTCAGTTAGACTTATATCAATGAACACATTTAGGTGGGGACTGCAAGGAACAGAAAATGATCTGGTTTTTTTGGAACAGGTTCCCTGCCAGCTACTTGCAGTGATGAATGGTACCCCAGATTTGTTTTTAGCTTTACCACAACATATCCAAAGTTGCGCAGCAGGCTTGTGTATGGCTCTCTCAGCAATACAGTCTTGTGAACTAATTAGTTCTTCCAAAGAGAATGTGGAGGGGGAAACTTAAAGTGGATCCATGCAGCAGGCTCACGACCACCCTGCGCTTGGCGGCTGCGTGCTGAAGACGGGGTCCCATGTGCCACAAATCGTGTTAACAAGCTGCTCCCGTAGAGCTGCTTTTGAACTTGTTACGCATTTCTTTTCATGGTACAGTGCTCAGGGAAGAAGGATACCTCAAGGCATTCGTAAAACAGACTTATTATTTTTTTAGTGCCAATCCTTCAAGTGCTCAGTGATAAAAAAGCCTAAGTCTGAGTCTGCAGTATCTGCTGACACATTTCTCTCAGACTTAGGAGAATTAGCTGAGTCTCAGAAAGTATTTAGAAATGTGAACCAGGAAAAAGTTCCATAGAAGGAGGATTCATTAACTTCACTAGTGTGCAAGTCATCCTCCTAACTTGTGTTTTCTCTTTTATATACTTAAACAGCTGTTCAGGTTGCTGCTGTACTCCCCCCCACCCAGTCTCCAAGGTGGCACCAGGTACTTGGGCACCAGTCTATGGGAAGTTCATGCCTATAATTTCCATTGTTTCTAAATTAACAGAAATGTCTTGTTGCTGTATTATGCCTCCAGCCTTTTCCCAGGCCTTGAACACAACAGCGAGCAGTTGACGCAATCCAGATGGGAGCCGTGGAAAACCAGCAGGACAATGTGTTGGAGGGAAGCTTTGTCCTCAGCAGCTCCGCAGTGAGCAGCACTACCTCACCTGTCCAGACCAAACTAAGCAGTGTGGGAGGAAACTAAAGAGTGCTATTACAGGAATGCTGTGGATGGGTGAACCATGAGCAGCTGGAGTCTTACAAAATACTTCTAGTGAGTAAAATTGGGGTAACATATGGAATATCTTTCCAAAATTCTTTCAAAAATTACCTACAGGAAAGTACAACTTTTGTAAATGGAACCAAGAAACTGAAGCACAGGGAGAAGGAAGAAAAGGGAATCTCAGGATGCATCATTCTACATGTACAGACTAACCATGAAAATGTAATCATCATATGTTGCAGACATTAGCTGAAGTACTATTAATACTGTTACTACTACTGCTACTACTACTGCTTCTAATAATAATGAAAACTGGCCAAAGGGAGAAGGGGAAATAAATAAGAATAAAGATATGTTAAGTACACTACCTGCTCCTGAACATAAATATTATGTACTGCAAACATACAGTAATAAAAAAAGATACAATTTTGGACATCTCCAAATAAATAAAAATAGCAAAGCACTAAAGTGATTCAATAACTAAAGAAAAATAGATAGTAAGAGACAGGGAGGTCTTTTGTGAATGGGAAGAGGACCAATAGATAAGGCGAATGGGGAGGCAGGAAAGGGATGTGGGTAACCAAAGCATCCAAGTGAGTTAAGTGCAGGAGCCAACTTCCATGAGGAGTATAGTCATTAGGTACCAGAAACGTGCTAACACAAATTTTAAAACTAAAATAAAATTTTAAAAAAATATATGTATGTATTTTCATTGGAGCTTGAAAGTGTTATACTTTTTAAATTTCTTTTGATTTTTAAATAATCTCATTGATGGCATCATTTTGAGAAAGATGATGCTAGCATCTCCAGAAATGCAAGCGACCATAACACATTTCCATATTTTTCATAGGGCAAATCTTAACAGGGCTGAGAATTAATCTATGTTTTCTAATTTTCTGAAGGGGAGGGTTATGATATAAAATATGAATCAAAATTTGAAAGTGAGCTAAAAATGCTGCAAGACAGAACTTCAAGACACAATTCAGAGGAGAAAGGTAAGAGTGGAATTAATGATGCTAATAGCAATAAAGAAATAATAGCTGTCTTTTGAGTATTACACAGGTGGTGTGCTCCACGCTTTTCATTTACTATCTTCACGAAAACTGTGTGAGATGCTTTTCCTTCAGTCTTGCGGTAGAGATAAATAAAACCCAGAGAAGTGGTACACCTTTCCCAAGGATATCCACAGGAATCTAATTGCATTTAAAATGTATTCCACAATATACACAGCTTTTTAATTTTTTATGTCAAACATCGCAGGTTTAGCACTACAGTCCTGGAATCTCTTACAGATTTGTCCTTGGCTCGTGTTTGACAGCTTGGATTTTGAGAGGTTTCTAGATTTTTCTGAAGACCATGTCTCCTTTGGTTTAACTTCACAAGCAGGACAACTTATGCTGAACATCTGCGTGGCTTCCTAGGGGCTGGAACCAGGGTACCCACCAGGCACCCGATATTTAATAAGATTCCTTGCTAGACAAGATTTCACAAGTGTTGTCACAGTGACTCACAACTAGGGAATTAAGCATCTTCCTTATGACTTCACTAAGCAAAGATGAGTGGAAGCTTGCATTAGGCTCTCTCCAAATGGGCCCTTTTCCTTTGCAAACTTGTTTTGTACCTTTTTATTGAAACAAAGCATGCCCATTAGTAACACTGTATTTGCTCCATAACTCCTCCTAGGAAATCATCAAGTCTAGGATGGTTCATGAGATCATCAAATCATAGGAGTCTCTGACATTTCTTTCTCGTGTTACTTTTTCCTCTACAGGTAAAAGGGTTTATTTTCTTCCCGAATACACGGGAAAGCTATGCTGTTCATCTTTCTTCAGTGCAAGACAACTCATATGACTGCCTACCGATAGTGGGTGCACTGTGAGCAGAAGGGTTCCATGGCCACTACCCTGTGGGGGCAGGGCGATCAGATACCCCACAGTGCCCTTAGAGTGCTTTCTCAAGACTGTGGACCAAAGGAGGATGCTGGAGTTGAAACAATGAATGAAATGAATCCCTAGAGGGAAAGACTGTCCTCCATAAACTGGTTGAAAAAGCTTTTCTCCAGCATGCTGTACTGGGCGCAAGATGACAATTAAGACTAGGCATGGTGTCTCACACCTATAATCCCAGCACTTGGGAGGCTGAAAACAGGAGAATCATTGTGAGTCTGATCAACGTAGTGAAACCCTGTAGACCCTGTAAATACTGTCCTAAATACAGAAAGAAAGGAAGAAAGAAAGAAAGAAAGAAAGCCTTTTTCCACTACCATCTTCAAGCAGGGTGTCAGAGAGGCAGGTGTGAGAGAAAATAGAAGCAAAGCTTTGTTGTCACCAGTCACTAACACAGTTGCAGTGTGCCCTCTCAGACAGAGGGCTGTGCGGAGGGCCTCCACTCCAATCTCTTCCTTGCAATCTTTGAGACTTGTTGTAAACATAAAAACAGTTTCTGAAGCTGCACACCTCTCATCACCCATTTGACAGAAAGCATGTTTGATAAGCAGTGCAGCAAGGGGCATCCTAGCACATGGAAACACTCATAGTCTTGCAATAGATTCACAAGAAAGTCTTAGATACCATTTGAGCACTAGAGATGTTTTTTTATGACTGACAACTCAGTGAGGACCTGATAAGCCATCGTACCTTGGAAATGAGTCCAATATACCTAAACTTCCAAACATCAGAATACAGTCAGGCAATATAACAAGGACTGCGCATGATTTTCTCTCATGATTCTGTGGCTGATGTAACTACTCCCTGTCATTAGCCCATGTCAAGGTCAAAAGTGACATTTCAAAACTCCTGTTTCTACTGTGTGTTCTTTTCACTCCCTCATGGAATCATATGATTAAATCAAATAAACAGAAGTAAAGGAGCCTCTGTGCCTGACTACATCACTCAAAAATACTGTCACGTCATCCACTTCTTTACTAAAGGGATCATGATATTTTACTTCCTTTAGTTAAAGATTAGTGAAGCAGAAACTAAAATTTTCAAGTCTTCAATCAACGTGTTTTTCATTTTCTTCAAAAAAGTTTTCAAGGAGAATAAAAACAGTAAGAAATAAACCTTATACATGATATAGAATTTCACTAAACAAAATGATAGAAACTGAACATTGATTGCTATATTGCATATGACTGTCTTCAGATTGGTTGTTTCTATTATAAGATACAAGAAAATGTAAAATTGGTCAAAATTATAAAAGATTAAAAAGAAGAAAGAGAAAAAACTGAGCATAATACTCCTTCCAATAGACCAGCAGAAATCAGCTGTACAGTTATCTAAGCTATCTTGTGTATATACATATGTATTTCTTTTTCTCTTTTTTATTTCACCCTTTCCTAACTTTTCCTTTGCTTTAGCAGTTTCTTTCCCTTGCACTGTATTTATTGTACTTTTCAGATTTTATTTACTATTTTAGGGTCTTACATTAGGGAGACAATGTCTTGTTTACACATGCAGGTCTGATTTATTTCACTTATGAACATGGTTTCTAGTTGTACCCATTTACTTATAAGAGGCTCAGATTTATCTTTTTATAGGTTAGTAATACACCATTGTATGAAAAAAATGAATCTTTTTTTTACCCATTCCCCATTTGGTAGAGATTTTCAATTTGTTAGGTGAATGTGGGAGGGATTAAAAAAGAGAAATACAATAATTCAATCTGAGGTGACTCTCATCCCTTTGTTTGAGGTCATCCATTCATTCTCAGCAATTTATCAATTACTCATTTTCTACAAGAGAGAATCGAAAGGGCTAGGGATATTACGGAAAAGAAGTTGCAGTCCTGCTGTCAGGGGACTGAGTAGGAAAGGAAATAAGTAAATAAAGAGGAAACCCAAAATAAATGCCATGATGAGGTGTACTTAGGAACTCCCAAAACTCACTTCACGCTGTTGAAGGAAGTCGCGCCACGTGTAAGTCTTTCAATCCAGAGTTCAACTCTCAATTTCACTCACCTTGTCATTAAAAATCATAAAAATGTTCATTCATTTTCACATGGAACCTCCCCCATATTCTCTGGAGTATGATTTCTCCCCTGCGCTGTGAAACCATAGATTTTTTTTTTTTCATACATCTTCCCTACCATGACATGTATCCCTCTACAGTACAAGGCAAAAAGTTTATCCAACCATAGAATGAACCCTCCAACACTGTAAGCCAAAATAGACTTTTCCTCAGTAAGTTGATTCTCTCAGCTATTTTGTTCCAAATCCCAAAAAAGCTGACTAATGCAGTCAGTTCCTTTAGTTTTATGTAGATTAATAATGGTCCAGAAGGAGAAAAGAGAGGAAAAGAAGACCAGATTCTGGCTGCAGCGCAGGTGAGAGATGGCAGGGGCATGTGAGATGCGCTGGTGGAGAGGGAATGCAAAAGCAGAGGTGAGAAAGCGACAGCAAGACTTAGGAACAAGCTGGGTCTAGTTGACTGGAAGCATGAGATTCTGAGTGAGGAGCCAGGAAGACAACTAGGTTCTTAGGTACAAGTCTAAGAGAAGTGCCATCTACTGTGAGAAGACAGGGTGAGGAGGGGATGATGGGCCGCTGGTCATTCTACACACGTGCTGCATGCTTGCTAAGATTCTATCTTAGAAGTTAGGTATAGAACAGGACCTGCTCATTTCATTCCAAAGCCAAGTGCTAAGCAGAGGAAGGAACCAGGCACTGGGAAGCACTGTGCAGAGTGTGGAGGTGATTTAGCTCAGTATGTGATCTTTAGGAATAGGAAGCTCTCTGTTTAAGCAGAAAGAAAAGTCTCAGTTCATTTTTTTCTTATATATATATTTGTCACATATATATATATATATATATATATATATATATATATATATTACAGAAGGAAACTAAGCAGGGGTATGTGACAGAACAAGGTGCAGAGAATGGAAGTGGTGTGGAGAAGGGCAGCCGTGGCCCTGCAAAGGAAAGACTCTGTATGGGAGAATGGAGGAGCGAAAGGGCCACGGAGCAGCGCTGCCTTCCCACAGACTTCCCAGTGAACAGGAGAAGACTGAATGGTTGGCATGGCACCCGCAGGACATCTGCCAGGTCGCCCTCAGCTCCAGTAACACGGAGGTTGGAATGTTTTAAAATCGAATGAAATGTTCATGGTTAACAGTTGACTCAGATGAGCTAATTTTTATAGTACATGTGCTATCAACTGAGTCATAGGAAAACAGTCCCTAAATACATACACAAAAATTATCTGAGGACATAAGTTGATGGTAGAGCACTTGCCTTGAATGTATGATGGCGCTATCCCCAGTACTATGCACCAAACAAAATGAATAACAAGAAGTAAAGAAAAAGAAGAATAGTTGAGAAAAAGGGAAGAATGAACCATAACAACATGGGAAGAGGTGGTTATTGTCAGTAAGAAACTTACATATTTCTGTTTATGTCCCTCTGCATTGATTCCAAACTCTTCCCATGGCATATTATTGGTTTAAAATAAAATATAAACAAGCCAAAGGCATGTAGATGCAACAAAATATACCTATCATTAACTAATGCTCAAAGTAATAGATTTTGAAACAACATCATCGAATCCTTACTGTGAATTTGATTTCCACATGCAGTAGCATGACATGACAGAACATGTCATGTTCTAATGAGCTCTAAGGTCTGTTGATATTACTCTATACCCAAAATTTTACACATGTTTCATTTATCTTCTCATCTACACAAGTACAGATAGTTCACACCTTCAAAGGAAACTTTGATTTCCAGAGAAGGTGTAGTACTTATCCAAGCCGGGAGATGGTAACTAAACCCTTTGAAAGGAACTTTATAAGGTTCCTAAGCAGGGGGGTAGGGCTAGTCACTGGAAGTCAAAGGAAAGCCATAAGAACTGCTCAGACCTACAGGCAACTTCTCAGACCCCTGTTCATCTTGAGAGTTTTCCAGAAAATTCTGCTTGGGCATAGAAAGTGTTTTTTCCGCTTTCAAAGGATCCCTTAGTCCACCAAGGAGACAGGATGAATGAAGCTCACCCTCCTGAGCTGAAAAAATTTGTACTCAAGAAGTCATCATTGAAATTGAATGATGGCAGATGTGTCCAAGGCATATTGTGAGGGTTTGATCTGTTTATGAATCTTGTGATTGATGAATGTGTGGAGATGGCAACTAGTGGGCAACAGAACATTGGAATGGTGGTAATATGAGGAAATAGTATTACCATGTTGGTGGCCTTGCAGAGAGTTTAAATAATGACTGCTCAGCAGAAAGATTCATGCCCCTCCTCCAAGTGCTACTTTCACTGACTGAAGTTTGGGTCATACACATTTTATTTATGTATTTATGTATGTGTGTGTGTATTAATTAATTAATTTATTTTTTGCCTTTTTGAGACAGGGTCTCGCTGTGCAGTTCAGACTCATCTTGAGCTCACTTTTGTAGCCCAGGCTGGTCTCGAACTCATGAAGATCCTCCTGCCTCAGCCTTTTAAGTGCTGGAATTACAGGCATGTTTCAGCATACCTGAGTGGGTCATACACATTTTCATATATTAAATTTTTGTTAAATATTCTTGTAATAGTCAAAAAAAAAAAAGAAAATATTATTTCAATTCTGTGCTTAGAATTGAAACTCAAGTTCCTGAATAATGCTTTACAGAGAGTATTTCAAGAGCTGAACAAAACCAATTATTACCCAACCTCTTTCATGATTGGAAGGGATGATCTTAATCCATAATGTGCTGACAGGGAGACAGTGGCTGACAGGGGTGAAACGACTTCCTGAAGTTCACACAATCAACCCATGAAAGAATATCTCAAGAATAACCCAGAGGTGTCATGACAAAAGAGCAATTATCTGATACAATTAGCAGCATCTACCTCTGTGCTAACCACTAGATCCCACTCTTTGCCATGGGTATGCTAATCTCTCCTTTCTGCCTCTTCACCAGGAATGAGGTAGTGATTTTTTATGCAAATGTACTTTGTCACAAATTCAGATTCCTGTAATTTCATCCTCTGTTGTTTTCACTTGTTTTTAAAGGCCTGAGTGCAGAAGTTCTCAAATGCTTTGAAGAAGGTGAAAAAGGTTCAGCACAGCAATTCATCTCAGCTTGTTTCCTTTGGCCTCAACATCAAGACCTCCAGAAATCAGAAAGATGTAGAGTATGTCAAGAGCTGAACAAAACCAATTATTACCCAACCTCTTTCATGATTCGAAAGAACGATTTTAATTCCTAATGTGCTGACAGGGATATAGTGGCTGACAGGGGTAAAACCACTTCCTGAAGTTTACACCGTCAACCCATGAAAGAGTATCACAAATCCTTAAGATATCTGCATTATAGGCAAAGCACTGAGTTGGGCACTGATGCACTGGAGCTGTGGGCCAAGACCAGATCCTTTGCACTCCCAGGGTTGCTTTTTCTTCACAATCCTGCTGGATGATGCCCTGGGGAGACCTCAGAGCCTCACACCTCTTCAGCTTCCTTACATTGTGTGCTGAAAGCTGAGGGTAAGGCAGGAGAGGTCATATCCATGATTATGCTATATTTTGTTTCTTCACAGACCAGAGACTACCCTTCATCGCCTCTGAAGAAGTAAGCTGCCACCTCATGAGCAAGCTTGTGAGAGTATTACATGGCATGGGACCCTGGGGATCTTTTACGAGCTGAGTGGATCCAGGCAATCACCAGCAAGAGAAAAGAGGTCTTAAACCATGAAGGACTGAATTCTTCCTCTCAGTCATGGTTGACTGAAGTTCAACCATGTGAGCTTCAAAAATGATTTAGAGTCCAGACAGAAATGTAGACCACCCAGCACACTGCTGGTGGCCTTGTAAGACTCTGACCAGAGAACCTAGCAAGTCACTTCTGGATGCCTAAGTGTCAAAACTAAGATGAAAAAAAAAATGTATTTTTTTAAAAGAACATAATTTAAGGCCACTAAATATGTTACAATTTTTTAATACATCAACAGACATCTGGTAGAAACAGCATTCATTCTTAAGTAAGAAGTATGTCAATATTTTTAAGTTCAAAAGATATTAAAAAGTATCAAAGTGATGCTTTAAAGATAAATTTGAATCTCATGGAAACTTAGGCCCATTATAATTCAAGTAGTGCAATAAAAAGAAGCAGGGAAAGACGGAGACTGAAGAAGACAGACCAGGTACCTCAGGCAGAGAGAGCCAGATACTTGAAAATAGCTCACTGTCTTTTCAAAAGTGAAAAGAACAGGGTTGGGCTGGACTTTATGAATTCCTGAAAAGAAATGCCCCCTAAGCATCATCATAATAAAACTTCATGCACCAGAAAATCTTTCGTGATCACCTAAAATTGAAATATACCTGATTTTTGAAAGAGCAGCAAATCAAGTTTATAAATCATATATTTATAGCACATAATGATGTGTAACATATTACATATAAGAAATAGTATAGACAATACTTGAATAATTTTCCACTTCCTATGTTTCTCAAATGTCACTCTCTTGTTACTGTGTACTATGATACGAACTAAGAACATTAGTGAGAAAAGAAAGAAGACTCCTGAGCAACACCTTAGGCCAAACTGAATCATAGTCTTTGTAGCTAAGAGCATTTACTTCTCTACATTTGGCTCCATACTACACACACACACACACACACACACACACACACACACACACACACCAAAGACATCATCAGATGTCAACAATATAGCCAGTCTAGTTACTGGTCTGGTATCTTACAGAATCTTTACAATTGGGTCAAGGTTTTGCAGGGTTAAAGACCATATAGATACTTTCATGCATCTGTTATGGTTTGTGTATAGATGTCCCCCCAAAGCCTCATGCTATCATGGGGCAGCTTCTGAAATTCAGAATGGATTATTGTGGAAATGGGCGCTGCATTTCCCCTGGGGCAGGTGATTTGCATTTTAATGGAAGGTAAGAGGAAAAGTTGGTGGCTTGAGCTGCTGCTAGCTCTCTCCCAGCTCTTGCTCTTTGCTAGCTGCCACCAAAGGTTGTTTCCTGCCATGTGCCTCTGGGCCTTGGAGCCAGCTGAATATAGACTAAAGTCTCCAATAACTGTGAGCTAAATAAAACCTTTCCTTCCCTCATTTTGAGTGTCTCAGCAGTGAGAGAAGAGTAACTAAGACAGCATCCCACTGGTTCTCAGTCTTGGGTGAACATCCTAAGTGTCTGCGTAGACTTTCTCAATCCTGGTGCTCAAGCTTTCTCCCAGAGCAATTATATCAGAATCACCAAGCCTGGTACCCGACTATTTGCAAGTTTTAAACTCCTCAGATCATTGCAACCTGCAGTTCAATTTGAGCCTGCTGATCTGTAGATGGCACCTGGAATCTTTCTGCATCCTCTGCTGCACAGTTATGCAGTGCAATGTCCCAGACACTGCCTGAGAGCTGTGCAGATCACCGTGACTGCCCCACACCGATGGAATACACAACCGAGTCTGCGTCTGCAGCCCAGCCAAATAGTAACTCCTTCAGCTTGGTCTTCATGCTTATTTCTTTAAAAACTAATGTGGTGTGTGCTGCTGTAACATACGGAGACAAAGGCAGTCAGGGTCCTGAGTCAGAAGGAGTTGCCCAAAGAAGGAAGACACAGACATATGAGTGAGTGGCAGTAGAGCCAGGCACAGCTGCACCGCACCTGCATTCTCCTTCACTAGAGACATCATATCACCCAGAAGCAGGTAAGAAACGCTAACTACGTGGCCCATTCCACAGCTGCTAGGGTGCAGCCCCTCAGCAGTAGTGTGTTCTGAAGAGCGCCAAAGGGAAAGAAGCCTGACAGCTCTGCCTTGCCTCTCTGCATGCTTCATGTATGTTAACAGTTTGCATTGAAAATGAGAAGTGGCACAATTGGACCTATAGAGAACACCGGGGGCTCCAGGATGGTGACCTTGCAGGGCCACCTGGCAAACTAAGTCACCTTCTAAGGAATACAGCTGTTTCCAGAGTCTCAAGAATGGTCTATCGGCCGGGCGTGGTGGCGCACGCCTGTAATCCCAGCACTCGGGAGGCTGAGGCAGGAGGATTGGTGTGAGTTCGAGACCAACCTGGGCTACAAAAGTGAGCTCAGGACCAGCCTCAACTGCATAGCAAGACCCTGTCTCAAAAAAAAGACAAAAAAAAAAAAAAAAAGAAAGAATGGTCTATCCCTTAATCAAAATACACAGTTTTAAAAGAGTACCCCAAGTGCTCCCAGGGGAGCGACTTAATGATCTGCAAGACTTTGGGGTGACTGATGTTCAGGAAGCTACGGGCACAAGGCTCGATTTCTCTGATGGAAACCTGTTCTGATCACTGCTATTCCTCACAGCATGAATGGAGCTGATCTTCCTGGGTGTCACTCTTGCTTTGCTCCAGGGCACCTCTGTCATATTTGAACATTTGTCTTCAGTATATAGACACTGAAAGGTCATTCTTGTTTTGTTTACCAGAAACATAGATTAATACTTTCTGAACAAATTGCAAAATGCTTTGTCTTAAGGAAGTCCATATATATATATTTTTTTTTAATTAATTAATTAATTAATTAATTTTTTTTTTTTTTGCACATTCGGGTCTTTTGAAAATTTATCTCACAAAGAGAACTAAGGAGAGGCAAAAGAAAGCAGGAAAGAATGACAAGAGAACAGTTCAGAGACAGGAAGGTGGGGTAGGATTGAAAGAACAGAGCCAAGGACTGCCTGAGGGACAAAGTAAAGCAGAGTGAAGAAATAGAGGTGGGGACAGAGGCACTAGGGAACAGAAAGGAAAAAGGGAAGGCCAGGAGAAGAAGGGAAGCGGAGAAAAAAGGATTGAGCAGGTAGGGAAAGAAAATAGTGCAAACTCCGCAGACGGGTAATTTGTTGTGAAGTGCCACTCCTGTGAGACGCGCCACAGAGCGGGGCTCCAAAGGTTAATGCTAACGGTAATCACGATTCAAACTTTGCAGCAAAGGGGATGAAAGGCAGCCAAGCCTCAGAGGAGAGACCTTACAGCGGGGGAGCTGGAATAATAACGCAGCAGCAGTAGTTGAGGAATACAGGGAGTCTGGGAACTTAGATTAAGTCACTCTATTGCACAACCACTCTGTATACAATGTAAGATCCAGCGTTAAAAAGAAACAGTTCGCTTTTAGCAAGGGCATTTAGCTGTTTCTAAATGTCTGAAGTGAAGACCTTACAGTTTTATCCTGTGACTAGTTTGCCTCAGTAGTGACTTGGGGCAAGGTTTGGTCATTTTGACCACCTCTCCCCTATCACTGCCCTTCTGGGTTTTCCTATAGCTGCAGTTCATGTATATGCTTTGCTCTGAGGATATAAACCTTTGCAGGATAAGCATAACTAGTTATTCTCTAACCTAGCTGACAACTCTCTTCTTTTTTCCATGTTTATTTATATGCATCTGCTTAGGAGATTACATATCAAGAGTTCTTTTGAATCAGAGTCTGGCGGAGGTGCAGAATCCCTTTCCCAGCCAGCCTCGGGTCTTCTGCAAAGGAAAAAGAAGAAATCCACTATGACCAATGAAGGAGAACAAGGAGAAAACCAGGACAAGGAGAGGCCTGGGGAAAGAAATGGGATAGGGCTAGACCCCATAAAATCAGCCCGATGGTATGAGGTTATGTGAAGTGTGCACAAGGAAACCCTACAAAATAATCTGAAAAGCCAACCTGATTTATGAATCTAAGCGAAGCTTTATTGTTGAAACCAAAGAAGAAGCAGAGTTTCTCACTGAGATAGACCAAGGCTACAAAGCGGAAGCGGCTGAGGTGGTCAGAGAGGGAGAAATATGTTGACAGTATATACTTCTTGTTTTAAAAATGTAGTTTTAAAGAATATGAAATAGTGATAGAACACAAACCAGCATTAGAAATGATGCAAGATTTCAGTAAACAAAGTAATAGGAATTCAACAGTGGTTGCTGTATTACATAGTGCTATCTCTAAATGAGTGATTCAGATTACTAGCTATAAACATACAAGATTCATTTAGAAAAAAGAACAAAATAAGAACAAATAAGTTTTAAGAAATTCAAAAGAGGAAAACAAAAGTCAGGGTAAAAAAAAAAAAATTACACATTAACTATTCTTTTCAAAGACCCAGCAGAAATCAATAATACAATGCATCTACATGGCATGGAACTGGGGCTTTTTGGGGTTGGCCCTGGAAAAGGAATAAACCCGTTTAGTTTGGGTGTCCAGGAACACACACACACACACACACACACACACACACGCCATTTGATACAAAAATGCTTGATACTGTTAAAGATAAAGTATCTTCAAGTAGATTCATGACAGCAAATCTTTGCTCCTTATCCAAACTATAAGCTTTTATGATAGGATGGATTTTCCTTCTAGCTTTTGATTCATATGTTCCGTCAAACTTAATACAGAGCATATCCCATGGATTCAGAGAAAGGCTGCTCCTGACAGATTCAGCTATGGTCACTAACCCTCACTCCTGGCAACCATGGGCTTCACTGTGAAGATGAACTGCTCGGGAAGGAGGCTGGGTGCACATCTGGAGCACAGAAAGCCAGACCTATGCTTTACTCTCTTTGCCAGAGTGGTCCTTTGCACACGGTAATGCTTACAGTCATTTCTCTGCAACAGCATATTGAACCTGATTGACAGGAACCAATCTCTAAAGGCAGCCTGAGCTTCTAACTAAGAAATGAAGTAACAACAGTGTATTGGAATGATGCTATTAAACTAAAGGAGAAAACTAACACATAATAATTAAATTGAGTGAATCTTTCATGAGTACCCGTCCTTGTTTCATGTACAACGATAATTTACCAGTGTTGGTGTACCACAGGGACATAGTCCAAACAGATACTGGCTGGATTCAAACTTTGGATGCCTTGGTAAGAAATGCTCATAGGATAGGGATTTCAGAGCAGGGTCTATGCCCTTTGTCTCTCTCAATTCCCCGTGCTCCTTTGAGAATGCATGAAGATACAGTCAGAAAGAAAGTTCTTACATTCTTAAATCCTCTGTAGAGAATCTGAAGTTCTTTCTTCGTAAATTTGCTCTGGGCTTCCAGCAGCTCGAGGGCCTCAGGCCGGTGCCTGACGGTGGCCATCTCCAGCTCATCTTCCACGCTGTCTGTGGAGCAAAGCAGAAAGAATCTGAGAACCTGCTGTTGCTCCCCTGGGCTCACACTGAGAGACACGGGCAAACAGGTAGAAATGTCGGCTAGCTGTCTGCTTTGTCCTCAGGGAGGATCCTCACGCTGTCAACAATGGTCTTTGCGTTTCCCAGATTTAATAGTACAAGACACTTCTAAATAATTTGTTTCTGCACATGTGGGTCTTTAAGGTGAACATCACAACTCTAGCAATCGAATCATACAGTTTAGTTTCCAAGGAAACAAAAATCACCAACAATTCAACCTGAAATATTTGTTTATCTACAAGGCAATAGTTACAGAATGGAACTGTTGTATCATAATACTGTTGACCATTTCCATGGCAGAACTAGCTAAAACCCTTGTCAGTTGCCTTTAAAATAAGATGCATCATTAGGAGCTACATATGAGAAGTTCATCATATGAGGTGTTGACCAGGATAGCAGCCTGAAGCTCCTGGCGTGACAGCTGTATGCTAAGTACCACTATGTGCCCAGAGGATTAGTGTCTCAGGAATCACGGAGTTAGCTTTCTTTCATAGCCAAGATAGTCTGTTGTTAGAGATAGGCTCTAACATATTTCACATTGCTTTGTAAGTTACATTTAAACGGTTATTTCTCAGAGATGCTCTAGGCAAAAATAATTTTATGCCTGTATGTTTGGGAAATGCTATAAACTTTAATGTAACTTTAGTTAAAAAATATTGAAATTTAGATATTGAGAAAACCTATAAAAAAGAATCTTTTTTAGTTCTGCTTCATGCAATTGATTCTAATTATATTGATCATAGTCATTTTTTTCTGTCTCAAATATTTGGTAATATCCACACATTTGTCATAGGACCTTGGAAACATAAATTTGGAGGTCATGTCAACATATTGCAATCTGAATATTTGTGCCTCAAAGAATAACACCATTCAGTCCATGCCCTCTGTGGTGAGATGAGATGGCGCCTGGTATGACAACTCCATGCTGTAATCTAGTTCATACTTCACAGGAGGAACTCAACAGGAAAAACGAGATCTAATGTGAAGGAGGCCCCTCTGGAGCTATATATCCTCTGCATTTATATCCTCTCCTCTTGGCTACAGATTCCACACTCTGAGAAGAAGGCTAAGGAGAACAGCCCCTTCTCAGCTCCTTTAACCCAAAGATCATGAGTACATTTAGTCTCTTGTCTCATGGACCAGTTAGTGATGTGGCCATTTTTCCAAAGCTGCATCCTTTTGATACTATGCACACTACCTCCTCCTGGCATTTGCTTCTCTCTGTTGGCCTGCTTCGCTGAGGGTCTTGAGCCTAGAACTTTTACTTAGTGGGAAATGGTTTGAGGAGTCATGATACACCATGGCAAGTTCTAATCATTGCTCTCGAATGGTTTACAAAAGACCAATAACAGGGTTAAACCAAGTACTTGGAATGGTAGTGTTTCTCAAAATGAGTAACAAGAGACAGCAAACATTAACTCTGAATTTTTTGTATTATAAATATTTATTTAGATATAGTGACATGGCAAAGCCTTTGGAATAGTGTTGAATAAAGAAGAAGGAAAGAAATGAACATGGAATGATAGAAAGGAAGGCTGGAAATAAAGCCTGAACCTTTGAAGGTAAAGCTAACAAGAGAGCAAGGGAGTGGTCGCATAAGTACTAACAGCAGCTACGAATAGCTCAGAAAAGGCATCTTTGAGTTAATGCATTGACCTCAGACTGGTCTTTGGAGAAAAGCCAAGCAAACAAACCCTAAGAAGGCTGTTGTAAATTTCCCTTTCATTCATCTGAATTAATGGACTGATTTTGCACAATCGGTTCTGAGATAGGATGAGGGAAATATGACCCTTTAGGATTGTTGTTTGTGTACAAGTTAGAACTATTTTGCATTATGACATTTGTCTACATAGAAATGACTCCCATCAGCAGATCTAGTGTATGTAGAAAATAGCTAAGAAAACGTTTCTACTTTCTTGAAAAAGTCTTATGTAAACTTATTTTGAATCACTTATAGTTCAATTTCTTCAACCAAAAGTATTATTTCTTTTTCCTTTTCTACTACAAAATATGTATAGATCATTTATGATCCAATTCAAATATTAGTGTTACTCTCTGGGGTCCCCTTGTATGGAGAACTGACAGTGATGCCCCATAAGGCTTCCTGCAGACCCTTCTATGGAGCACGTCATATGGCCCATATGGGTTTGTCTTTGTCATAGTGAGTCCTCAAAAGACTTGCCCAAACTCTTCACATGTGTGTGCATCAGGTAGACCCGAAGTGTCTGATGCCCCTGGAGGTATGACTTAATAAAAGAATGATACCGATCCTCAACTTTCCATTCTTCTGAAGCTCCTCAAACCCAAACTTTTCTTTGTAGAAGTGTTTTCGAAGTTTTGTGGGCTGTTGTTGGGCCATAAGTGTCTTCTTTTACAATGACCACATTCTCTATTCATCGCTCTGAGAAACACAGCCTAGCCAAAAATAAAGCAACTTTCAACAGATTTTTCTGAGCAGTCTTTCAATCACCACATGACCTTATCCAGACCTCATGACCCTTTGACTGGCAAGAAACACAACAGCGTATTAACCTTTTGACTTTCATAGCACGCAGCACATCTGAGCCACACCACTGTCTGTACAGAGTTTCTTCTTCCAGCTGTCTCCGACTTGCAGATGCTAGGTCGGAGACAAAAGGCCTTCCAGGCAGCAGGGCCAGTATAATTGAATTAAGTGTGTGTGATAGGACGACCATTGCATGCACTATTCAACAGGCTCCACTGTCGAAGTGTCTGCCTGTGGGCTTTCTTGTTTTTCTGGCTGACTGCTACTTTACTTCTTAATGACTTTTACCAACCAAAGGGCTGTTTCTATTTCCAAGAGGCTGACAGGCTTTAACAACATACCTTGAATCATAAGTAATAACCTACATAGGATAAATTTAAATGGGAAAACCTCTGAATGTAATCAAATCTGAGTCCTGGAGAGGAACATGATGTGGTGTGCAGTGTGATTCAGCACAGGACCAGGGACTCTGACAGTGTGCGTTCTTGGGGATTTTTATGTGGTCCCTAATATTTATTGGACTCTCCCTGTTGGAAACCTCATCGTCCTAATCCCAACCCTCACCGTAACCCTCAAAACAATTCTGATCTTTGTAACAACCCTGACAAAGCACAACTATGCACTTTTTACTTGTGTAGAGACTGAGTATCATAGAAGTGAAAAAGTTCAGGGCCAGAAGTAACATAGAAATAAACATAGGGTCATAACGTACAGCCAGCCTTTGATGTCACATATTATGTTCTTTCCACTTTGCCACAAACTTAATACCAGTAGAAATAGTGGTGATAAAATTAAGAACAATCTCCTTCCTTCCCTGTACTGTCTGTCACATTGACTGGGAAGAGAGGCTATTGGCTCTCGATGGGGTCCATTTCCAACCTCCTGTTCTTCCTTTAAATAAATTCAGTCTGACTTCTGACCTTGTTATGGGTTGAGCGAGATCCTTTGCAATTCACATTTTGAAGAACTGACCACCCACTATGATGGAGTTTGTCCCCTAGGCATCATGAGTTAGAAGCTTGGTCCTGTAAGTCATGGTGGTGGGGTCCCTGCTGGGTCCTACAGCCTCAACACCGCATGGTCTCTTCTTGTCTCTTCTCTCCATTGTGACACCTACCACGACATGATACAACCAGGGAGACTCTTACACTTAAGGTGCCTGCATTTGAGGGTAGGGCCGTTAGGGAAGTAAGACTAAATAAAGTCGTGGGCGGGGACATTATTCCTATAGGCCTGACATTCTTGAAAAGGAAAGAGAGGCCTGGAATCTAGGGTTACAAAAGAAAAGCTAGGTGAAGACACAGCAGGAGGACAGTGCTCAGCTGGAACCTTGACCTTGGCTTCCCAGTCTTCAGAACTGTGAGAAATAAACTTCTGTTATGTAATCCACTTAGTATCATATTTCTTGCGGTAGTATAGCACATTAATTCATGCATCAGCATTCAAATGGCAGGTAAAGCTAACAAAAGCTCATCTTGCCACATACAGATGGCCTATAATGTGCTGGATAATTGTCTGACTAATCATATCACTGAATTTTCATCACACTCATCAAGAGATGGACTATCACCCTTATTTTTTAGATGAGAAAATTCATTTTAAGTTTAAATTACTGGGTTTAACCCAGGAATCCTAAAGTATTATTAGTACTGAAACTAACACTTGTCTTCAGCACGTTAGCATCCAGGTTTTTTTTTTTTTTGTCTTTTTGAGACAGAGTCTCACTATCCAGTTGAGGCTGGCCTTGAGCTCACTTTTGTAGCCCAGGCTGGTCTCGAACTCACACTGATCCTCCTGCCTCAGCCTCCCGAGTGAGTGCTGGGACTACAGGCATGCGCCACTACGCCGGCTAGCATCCAGGGTTTGAAGCACTATGATGAGACTGTTAACAAAATCTACCCCCTGGGCTGGCAAGTTAGTCTAAATCGCCTGTTTAGGCAAGCTTAGGTAAGCACACAGGGACTGCAATTCAATACCTGGCACTACGTACCATGCCAGCCCTGTTCCTAGTGTGGGCTGAGCCAGGCACACACACATGCACACGCAACGCACACACACATGCACACACATACACAAGCCACCACCCTTTAGAGAAATTTTGCTGTACACCTGGTAGAATATTATTTCCTATTAATTCTAACAAACATTCTATAAGACATTTGCTCTTGCTCTCTTGTTTATTTATAAACTGAGCCTAAATATTGCAATCAAGGTCATAAGCTCTGGGGGCTGATCCCTGGCTTTTTGACACCAATGATCCTAAGCTTAGTCAACATGCTATTTTAAGAGATGACAATAGGTCTCTTGTTTAATTGGTTCAAAATCTAAAGGTATAAAAAGTTGTACCAATAAATGAATTGGATGTTGCACACCAATTCATTCCTCAATTTCTCTGTAAGAGACACACATAGACACTTGGGTCACCAGGCTATCAGAGGATTCTGTGCTGCTTGGAAATATATGGCACGTAGAGAGGAGAGTGGGGATGGGTTCCTGGGCAGGAAAGCACGTAGGCATGTAACTCTCCATGTCTCTTTTCTTTTCTTCTTTTTTAAATTAATTTTATCCTTTTTGGTACATGGTCTTGCTCACTATGCAGCTTGGACTTATAGTGGTCATGATCCTCCTTTCTCTGTCTCCCTAGTGCTGGAATTACAGGCATGCATTACCATGCCCAGCATATGGTACTCTGCGCATGGCATATGGGGATCAAATCTGGGACCTTGTTTTTGCCGGGCAGGTGCTTAGACCACTGGGATATCTCCCCTAGCTTTGTATCTCTCCATTTTGCTACAGAAAAACCTCAGGTAAGGAGGCTGGTTGGTTTTGCTGGGAGAATAGAACACAGATCTAGGGGGAACTCTTGCCTCTTGACTGTCTCCAGCTTTTGGTAAAGCTTAACTGCTGAAGAAAATTTCAGAAGAGCTCATTCTAAGGCTACATTTGCATCCTGTGACAAGCTGAATATAAATAGTGTTTTAGCTCATGTATATTCTAACAGGTTTGATTTTAATCAGACAACAAATCCCCAAACTCAGACACCCTTGGGTTTCTTTGGTTGTCTCCTTTTGTTCTTTGTTCCTTAGATTCAAGTCTCTCAGGGCTGAGCAAGAGTCAACAGTACCCTCAGGCCATGACACAATTGGCGTCCAAATTGGAATTCACATCGCAGGGGAACAACAGAATGGGTTTTAAAAATAGGCATCTTTCTCCCCTTTCTCACTTATCTTAAAATACACTGTAGGTTCAGTACAGCCCAACTCATAATTATGCAAATTTAACCCTACTCAAGGTGAAACCAAACCCCAAGAGTACAGCTAACAAGCATTTTGCTCTACACACAAAAGTGGATGGGAGTTCTGCCTTCCAGACACTTGTGGTTGTAGCCAAGGACTACAATGCAGATGCAAAATCATTTTAGGGGAAATAACGTCACTCCACTGAGGAGGATGTTTCAGAATGCAGCCCATCCACACACAGGCGAGTACTAGCCTGGGATGTCGCAGCCTCCTTTATTTACCTTGGTCCTGCTAGACAGCTGACCAGTCTGGTGGCATCAACATTGGCAATTAACAAAGCACAGCTTATAAAATTAGCTGGACAGGGTGATGCATGCCTGTATTCTCAGCATATTAGGAAGTTGGCTGAAGAGGATTCCATCTGTGAGTCTTGTTTGGGCACTTTTGAAGCTTAATGAGAAGTATCTGAGAGAAAGAAAGAAAGAAAGAAAGAAAGAAAGAAAGAAAGAAAGAA
>PVJA010000344.1:58107-185467 GCA_004027025.1 Myocastor coypus | reverse complement strand
AAAAAAAAAAAAAAAAAAAAATGAATGTTTAGTTATACAGGTCTTGCTTCGACTTGCCCTTGACCACACAGCAAGAAGAAAAAAAAAAATCCTTAATTACAATGCATGGAACGCAGAGCTAGATTGGTGAGATGAGCTTTAGGAGGCTTAGATTCAATAGCCTCCAACATCACAAGCTTCACTGGTGGCACACTGCAAGTGCAAAACCTTTGACTGTGTATGTATCTGCTTCCTCTTAATCCAAAGAGAAGTATATTCTTTCCTTTTTTTCTTTTTTTTCTTTTTTTTCTTTCTTTCTTTTTTCTATGCAACATCAATAGGGAGGCGGGTCATGCCCACACAGTGCACTCTATAGAATGATTGTGAGGACAATATGCAATATGTCAACTTTCAAAGAAAAGAAGGGGGAAAAGAAAAAAAAAAAGTAAAAAAGTAATGTGGATTTAGAAAGGTTAATGTTTAATTGTTCGATCAATCTTATATACCTATATGTATTAATCTAAACTGATCTGATGATGAAAATATGTAATATAACCATTGTTAAATTTAAACAATAAAAAAATTGGAAAAAAAAATGTTCAACACCGCTGGCCATTAGAGAAATACAGATTAAAACAACACGGAAATTCCACCTCACCCCAGAAAGAATGGCTATCATCAAGAAATCAAATAAGCCAGGGAGATAGCTCCACAGCTAAGTGTCTGCTTGGCAAGTGTAAGGTCCGGAGTTCACTCTCCAATACAGAAAAAAAAAAAAGGAAATCAAATAATAACAAATTCTGGCCAGGCTGGGGGTTCAGAGAAGAACACTTCCACATAGCTTGTGGGAATGTAAGCTAGTACAAGCACTATGGAAATCTGCATGAATATTTCTCAAAGAAAACTAGAACTAGAAATTCCACATGACCCAGCTATTTCCCTTATTCCCCTTCTAGGTATCTTCTCTAAAGAGTAAAAGACATCATATTACAGCAATACATGCATACATACCTGTGTTTATAGCAACACACTTCATAATAGCTGTATCCATCAACAGATGAACGATCAAAAACTACAGTATTTGCACACAACGGAATACACTCAGCCATAAAGACAGAAAAATTCTAGTCATTTGTAGGAAAATGGAAGCACCCTGAGACCAGAGGTAAGTCGGACACACAAGATTAAACATCTCTCTCTCCTTTTTTTTAAGAATCCCAAATTGTAAATAAAGAGTAAAATCGAAGTCACAGGAAGTAGGGAGAGAAACGTTTCTCAAAGAGGAAGGAGAAGGCCAGTGAGATAGCTCGCCAGGCTAAAGCACCCGCTTAGACAAGCTGAGGCAGGTGTGGAGGACTGCAGTCTCACCTCCCAGCCCGGCATTCCGCTCCAGCCCCACCCTTGGGGCGGGCTGAGCCGACCAAAAAAAATTTTTAAAGGTGGGCTGGGGTGGGAAGAAGATCAAGAGATGGAGGGAGAGGAAGGAGGAGATTCAAAAACAGATTTGAAATGTGCTGTGTATGTGTATCAACTCCCACAGTGAATGCAACCCTTGTGTTCTGCAAGCATTCACTCATTTAAAAAAAAAAAGTCACCCATGGCTGCTCCACTCTTACACCACATCTCTCTTGTTGTGGCTCCTTGGCTCTTCCCAATTTAAAGACCCTTGTCCTTCATTACCGTAGGCCTGCCCAGGGCGTCCAGCATGATCTCTGGGTTTTAAGGTCAGCTGATAAACAGACTTAACTCCCCCTGCTCCCTGAATGCTCCCTTGCCTTGTAAACTATTCACCGGTGCCAGGAATTAATATGGCAGTGTCCTTGGGAACCCCTTACCCTGACTTTTAGATTCTGCCCACAGCACCCAGATAAAAACAGCCAGGATGACTTCAAAACCTAACGTGAATGCCAGCATTCCCTTGTGGAAACCTACAGGCCTCCCGTGCAATTAAATCCAAACTTCTGCTATAGCCTGCAAAGCCCTACACGGATGGCCCTAGAGCTCTGCTCAGGGATCAGCTCTTACCCTCCCCCACCTCTCCGCTGCAGCCACACTCTGGACTTTCTAATGCACTTCAAATGTGCCAACATCACCCCTGCCTCTGGGCCTTTGTATGTGCTATTTCCTCTGTTCATAAAATTATTATCCAGGTTTTCACAGAGCAGGTTCTTTCTCTTGCTGTAGCCATTAGTTTCCCTGGGAAGGCTAACTGACCTCCTACATAAAATAGTCGTCACTCCACCCCTAACCATTACCTATCACACCACCGTATTTTATTTTCTCCCCAGGACTTCCTATCACGATAATTTTCTTGTTTATTTAACTATTTTGCTTCTTCTCTTCTTCAGTGCTTCCTTGCTCGTTGTCTGTCTCCTCCCACTCCGATGTCAGCATTCTGAGGGCAGAGACTGTTCTACAATGATGCATCTGCGCAGTCAGGACAGGCGTAGCCCATGGCAGATGCTGTACATGTAAAGGGTGATCACAATGTACGGCAAATGTTTGCATTAAAAACAAATTATTAAAAGACACATTGCCATTAATTCCCTTCAGGATATTCCTGCCTCCGTTATTTTTCTCGTTGCCGAAACGAAATACTCAGCACCCAAAGGTTAAAGGAGGAAAGGCTTATTCGGCCTGTGGTTTGTAGAACTTTCAGTCCATAGTTGGGTGGCTCAGGGGCAGGGTGGCAGGGTGGCAGAGGGGGATCGCAGAGGAGAAGAAGTTCAGGGCAGGCGGAAGGCAGCAAAGCAGGCAACCAGTGGCACACAAGTGACAAGCCACAAGCAGCAACGCTCTGTCTTTTGTAGCTCAGCCAGGCTACGTACCTTACGGCAGGAAGCACTCACAGCCGGGATGGGATAGCCTACACCTTCGAATCACACCGCGAGAATCAACTCCAGGATCACAAGCTTGATCCCAGCCACACCCACCCTGGGGCCAAGCCGCCTCTGAAAAGCCCCATCCATGACAACACGAGGCTTAGAAGGAAGTCTAGATACAGGCCATAACAGCTCCCCTCCCTTTCAGCATGTTTTTCCCATGATTCTTGCCACTTTCCAGAGCACTTCTGGAAGGCCGCTTTTGTGGGTGTCTTCGGTGAACGCTGCCGCCAGTAGCCATCAAACAGAAATACAAGCTTGCAAAATATTACAGTGCGCCCTCATCCACCTTGATAGGCAGTGGGAGTGGCACCACACAACTCCTGGCTCTTCCCCCCAAGTCAAAATGACCATGAGAAAAACTGATTCAGGCCATCAAGGCAGCTACAACACAACTAAGGACACTCGTGCATAAAGACTTCCCGAACTAGCCGGGCGTGGTGGCGCACGCCTGTAATCCCAGCACTCGGGAGGCTGAGGCGGGAGGATCGGTGTGAGTTCGAGACCAGCCTGGGCTACAAAATTGAGCTTAAGGCCAGCCTTAACTGCATACTGAGACCCTGTCTCAAAAAGACAAAAAAAAAAAAAGACTTCCCGAACTACTGCAAGAGCCATGGGATAAGTGCGTGTGGAGCAAGGTGGGGTATTTTGAGAGGGTTTATGGCAATGTGATTTCTACTATAATATTTTTAATTTTAAACATCCACTTTATATTTTGATTACACCTTACATTTGTTGAATGAGTGAAGAGCACAGTTCTTGGTCTCAGATGAGGGTGTAAAAGCAGGGAGAAGTCAAAGAAGGGACTCCCAGCTCCTCCAGGTCATGCTGCCATTATTTTTGCATTGCAATCTAATTTAAACCTGAATTTTAAAGCAAGATGAAGTTAAGAAAGGTGCTGGCTGAAAATTCTATCCCTAAACATTCTCACTTGTTCTTTCACTACTTATCATGGGATTTTAGCAAAAGAAACGCACCTGTACTGAGAAGTTATTTCCAAATGAACCCAGCGGGTGTAGATGGCCTTTTCCCTGAGGCTTCCTTTGAGGCTATGGTGCCCTCTAGTGGACAAAATGTAGAAAGGCGCCTTAGGGTGCTCCTTTTGGCGAATGCAATCTGGGTTTCTCTTATTATTGTATTTTCTTTCTTCTTTATTTTTAATTACATGGACTTAAAAATACAAAGCTGAAGGGGAAACGTCATGATTTCCATACAGAAAAGAATCGACAGGGGTCTCGGGATGTAGCTTAGTGGTAGAATGCGCGCTTAGCCATGAGTTTGATCTTCAGTACCATTAAAGGACAACAAAACAAATTGAACTGATGCTGTGTGTGTGTGTGTGTGTGTGTGTGTGTGTGTGTGTGTGTGTGTGTGTGTTGCTAGCGATCCAAACCCAAGAGCTCTACCACTAAGCTACACCCCTAATGCTCTTTAAGATGTGACGTCAGGGTTACCTTAACCACAGCTCTGGAGTTCAGATGCAAAGGCTTGCAATTTTAAAAAGCCAAACATGGCATCAAGTGCACCAAGAAAAAAGATGAATGCTAAGCCAGAGCTGACTGAAGAGCAGAAACAGGAAAACCAGGAAGCATTTGATCTCTTTGATGCACATGGGACTGGGACCATCAATGTAAAGGTGGCAATGAGACTCCTGGGTTTTGAGCCCAAGAAGGAAGAAATCACAAGCAAAAGTGATAGAGAGGGGCAGGAAAAATGAACAAGTCAGTGACTTTCTGACTTAGAAAATGTCTGAGAAAGATACCAAGAAATCCTGAAAGCTTTCAAGCTCTTCTATGATGATGATGAAACCAGGACAGCATCGTTCAGAAATCTGAAGTGCATGGCCAAGGAGCTGGGTGAGAACCTGGCTGATGAGAAGCTTCAGGAGATGGGGTGATGAAGCCGACCAAGATGGAGACAGCGAGGTCAACAAGCAGGAGGAGTTCCTGCGCATCATGAAGAACACCAGCCCCTATTGAGACTATGTCGTGTCTCCCACTGCAAGCACATGTGACTAGTGTAGTGCCCGCTGCCCTGTGAAATCTGGCTCCCCATTTCCCTGTAGAACTTCAGCTATGGCCTTGAATCTGATCTGGGCTTCTGGAAGTGTTTTTCAATATTAAAGCTCTTTGTAAAATGAAAGAAAAGATTTGATGTCAGGCATAGTTCTGAGCTCTCCGTGCCACATTACATTTACCCTTCACAAGAACCAACCTCAAGAGACATCCACTTGCCTCTGGCCACTAACACAAAGCACTAACACACGGTCTGCTGCTTTTGAGCTGGGTTTTTGGCCAACTGGATTGCCATCTCTAACATGAAATTCATACTCACCTCAGGGCCTTTGCACGTCTGTTTTCCCCTCAGCCTAACATGTTCTTCCCATGCCTTCTGTGGCCTGACTCCTTCTTGCCACTGAAGACTCCACTCAGCTGCCACCTCAGAGAGGCCCTCCACAGTCATTCTGTCTACAGTGGTTGCCCTGTTACCTTCTCACTCTGTGAAGCGCATTCATGAACATGCCTGCCACAAGGAGCCCTTTAATTCTGCAAACGGATGAATACTGAATGCCTTTCTGTTTTGTTTCATTGTTTCTATGACAGGATATTTTTTGGGAGGCCTTAATACTGACAACCCAACCTCCCCCGACACACTCATGCTATGTCAATATTCTGTTGCTCAGTTCTATCCTGAAACACCCCAAACACATGCTTAAAAAAAAAAAAAAAGAATTGTTTGAGACAGGGTCTTCCTAAATTGCCCAGGCTAGCCTCAAACTTGCAATCCTTCTGCCTCAGCTTCCTGAGTAACTGGAATTATACATGGACACTCCGATGCCAAGGGCTTAAAATAATGCTTGTCATGTATTGGTTCTCCATAAATATTTGTGGGCAGAATGCTGCAGAATGAATTCACTTTATTTCTGTGTCAGTAACCCTATCACAATGACATTTACATCTTAGGATGCAAGAACACAAAAATGTTTTGCAAGAAGACATGGATAAGTTTCATGCTGTGGTTTGGTTATAATTTCTCCCTCAAAGGTTTATGAACTGGATGCTTGGTTCCAGTGTAGGAGTTAATCTTTAGCACAGGCTGATTCAAGATTGAGCTCAATGAGTAAATACTGTATTTGACATAGCAATACCCTAACATCTATATGAGACACCTCCGCCTTCAATCACTAAAACAGAATGGTCTGACATCTACATCAGCAGAGAAGCAGAGAAGGCAAAGGTATTTCTGATGTGAAGGAGAATCATGAGCCATTGTCACACAAAGAAAAATGACATAAGAAGTGACTCATGAGAGATACCATGGGGACCTACGTAGCTGCTCTTAATCACAGACCCCACCTGAACTCTGATTGTTCAATGTGAGCAAATAGCTGATACAAATGTCAGTTTCTCTGCCTCTGAATGTGTTTTTCAGGAATGAGACCGAACCCAGGTCTTTGCCCTGAGCTACATCCCCATTGTAGTTGGAGTTTACACAGGAAAAGAATACAGGACAATGCATTTATAGGATTATTATATAAGATTCACCTAAAGCATCAAATGCAAAAGAGCGTAGAAGAACTGTCCATACACTAGAGACCCAAAGAATCATCCTGTGAGCCTGGGTCCCATTGCAATATTCAGCACGAGTCCAGCTGGGGGCCTAGAGCACACGATGATGTCTCTTGCAAGCCTGTATCAAGAATCTGCACTGGGAAAGCCCAAAGATCAGCAGTGGAAGCTAGAAATCGCACCAGCAGGATGAAGGATGTGTGCCAGCAGACTGAGGGTTCTGCACTGGAGCCAGGAAGTGACATTCAAGGTAAGGGCCAGAGCTCCCCCCAAAGAGAACCACAGCCATCCTCCAAAACGGTGAGGTGCCAAGGTCCACAGATAATGAGAACGGCTGAGGTCACATCAGGAAAACCAGCATGACAGGCGTCTCCCGGAGAACCAACAGCACACCATCCTCCCCGTCCAGCTCTCCTTTTGGGCTGGTGGCAACCAACCTCGGCTAGGCCTGCCACACCCAGCACCATGCTGATTCAGTTCAGTTGGAGTGTTGCACATAGACCATTCATTAATCTGCCATAGTCCTCTGTCCTTTTTATTTTTTTTATTTTGAGACAGGACATCATGAAGTCACTGTCACAGTTTATGTCCGGTTGTCTCCACAAAGTCTCACGTGGTCATGAGCGCTGGTCTTTTTAGATGTAGCTGAACCTAGAGCATGTGACTGGTTCGTAACAGTGCAAAGCTGGGATTATGGTGACTGCTGGATCAGTCCACTGATTGGACTGGTACCAACCAAATCCCAGCAGTCTGGACAAAGTAAAAGGGACAGAATGAGGCCTGTTTTCCTCTTTGGCGCTTGTTGCACTGTCATGAACTGTCTTTTGCTGTCTTCCACTGCCATGAACTGTTGCCCCTTAGCCATGTTTTTTGAGGCTGAAACAAGCAACTTAGTGCACCCTTTTAAATTAAGTATGAAGGTTCATTGATTCTCGTCATGGAAAATAATTTTTAGGATGCCCAGTAAAAGGAGGAAGGAGGAGGATGTATTAGAGGAAGAAACAGGATGCACTCTGGAGCTGAGGGCCAGTGCTCCAGGAACAAGGTACAGGAGAGTGGGGGCAAGGCCCATATTTAAAAGCTGTTTTCAATACAGGTGATTTCGGCTGTATATTCTCACTGGCAGGTGACAGCACAAGCCACCCCCCATGGCTTTGAAGTGAAGATAGGTTCTAGACAGGCTGTCTCTGCTGGTGCTGCTTTCTGGACTGAAGAAAAAGGCAATTTGCAGGTGAAAGGGACTAGGCAGAGCCCTTTGCAGCTTCAAGGGGCTCGCCCAGGTTTTCCGTGTGGGAAGAAGGAAAAAGGTAAATACACCACTCTGTGTTCTGAAGCTACAGTCTTTATTTAAAAGTGCAGCTCTAAATTCTTGGTTTCTTTGCCTCCTTTCTGCCTAGCTTTATCTCTTCTAGCCAACCTCAAGTTGAAAGCACAATGTAGCATTGCAAGTTAAACCATCCCAAACATATCTTCTAAAGTTTGTGATAATTCACCTGTCTGCCTTCGCCTGCTGCAATAGTAAGTGAACACAACACTCAAACAATAACAAGCCAAAAAAAAAAAAATTCCTCTGAGCTCAGTAAAGACTAAAATGTCCCTATTTGATTTTTCTTGATTTTTTAAAATTTTTTATTTTTTTTCTTGCTTCAGAACTTTTGTTTGTTTGTTTGTTTGTTTGTTTATTTATTTATTTATTTTTATGGCCTGCTCAGCCTGCCCTGAGGGCAGGGGCTGGCACAGCATGTGGTGCTGGGGATCAAACTGCGGTCCCTGCAGCCGCCTAAGCTTTCCTAAGCAGGCGCTTTAGACCACTGAGCCATCCTGCAGGGCCTAAAATGTCCCTATTTGAAATGTCACTGTTGTTTCCCATCATTTAACTATGTGTGTTGGACCTGTGGTAGGTATTCCAAATGCCTGCTATCTCTGATTCTTTTGTTCAGTTACTTCTGCTAGAAAGAGGCCAGGCCATTTGTTGTCAGCTCGTGGGTTACACTTACACAAACTGGAAAGAGGTGCCCATTCCTCAAGGAGCATGGTCTGGAGAGCAGAGCTCCTCCAGTAACCTCTTGACACCTGCTTTACCTCCTGGGGCAGACATCTATGCACAGGACACACCTGTCCAATCCCAGTCACTGGGCTGTCCCCTTGATCAAAAACCACACAGCATCTTCAGGGCACCACTTAACAGTGGCATCAAAGGTTCATGCTTTCACTGTTATCTACACCAGAGCAGAAGTCTCGAAGATTTCTGTTTGCATCGAAGTATCTGCATAGCTCAGATAAGGAGTTCACAGCTCCTGAGTTCTTTCCTATCTCTCAAATTGCTCAAGACAGAACCGGAAACTCATGGCTCCTTCACCACCCACTGTGAGCAAGCCAAGGCCACTATCAGAAAAAACAGCTCAAAGAATATATGCTGGGTCACCCATGGGATCTTGGCCTATTCAGCAAGAACATTCAACTTTTCTAATTACAGTATATTGACTCATTTCAAACTGTTAATCATCAGGTCTAAGGAGCCTTTGCTGGCTCCTGTCCCCTTGCCTGGCCTGGTTTAAGTCCCTTCTGGGCTCCCGTACCATTCATCACCTATCTGTACTACCACTTTCCTGGGAGTTTACTCAATGGATTCTTTTTGGTTCAAGAACCACGTGTTACTTGGTTTTGCCTACATCCTTGCAGTAAAAAAATTTTCTAACAATGTACATGCAAATAAACTAAAAAGGGGAAGTTTCCATCTTATCTACTATTTCCAGTCCCACTCCTCTAAGGGGACCACTAACAGATCATTGTATAGTCCTTCTAGAAGTCTCCATTTGCAAGAAGTGATGCTAATACAAATGTGAACATTTAGGGAGACATTACTAAGCATCAAATGCTGTGCTTAAGTGCCTTTCATGCTTGTCCCCAATAATTCACAATATAAGCCCAAGATAAGCCTTGTTTCTATGCCCTTTTCCACAATAGAAGCAGCCAAGGTGACAGTTACCAAATGGCAAAGCCAGAAATGAATCTTAACTGCTGTTGTTTTGTCACCTGTTTTCAGAGCTTGTAATGAGTATAGACACTTTACCAGTCACCCACACAATTCTTTCTTCTTAATGTTGTTCAGTATCCTATGCATTTAACAACTCTTCTACTGACAAATTTAAGAATTTCCCAGTTTTTCTTATTTTATCAAATCTAAGGTTTCTTTGATGGTAAGAAGTACTCAATTTCAGGGAGATTAAAACATTTTTTAAAATACATCTTAGAACTGCTATACTGTGGTCTTAGAGATAATGTTGTAAAGAAACACCCTTACATATAAATTTTCATACATGTATTTCTATAAACTTCCTAGAAGTACAACTGAATGTAAAAATGAAGATGTAATTTGAGCTTTAATACATACCATCAAATTCCCTCCAGGAGACTTTGTGTTAATAATTTGTGTCCCATTTACTTAGCAAAATCATCTGGCACAAATGTTCAGTGGGCATAATACATAATGCAACCCAGAAAATTGCAAGTATTTTGTGTTACACACACCCCAAAAAAATTTTTTAAAAGACACTGACTGAGAAAGATTACAATTTTTTATTGTTTTATGTGTGTAATTCTTATTGAATCACTGCTACAATAAAAGATAAATGCTAGTATTTTATATACTTAATGGTCAAAATGATTACACAATTATCTTATAAAATAATTTATTAAAAGACTGTGTACTCAGTTTGATACATGCCAGTAATTCCAGTATTTTACAACTTCCAAGCTACTACAGTTAGGAAATTTTCAGAATTTTTATGGTCTGCCCTTTTTCCAAACACTTGCAAAACACGGACCTGTATCTTCCACTCTAAGCCTGATCTCCAGAAATGATTTGCTTGGCCTGGAGTTGGAGATGCATTTTAAGTAAACACTCCAGGTAATTCTAACGCACTGTAAAGCAGAAGACCCACTGCTTTACAGGGCGATAAGAAGAGAGGTTACTTAATGAGATTTGCATTTTAGAAATACTCCTTCGGCTAAAAAAATGTACCATCAACAAGAAATGCGCTAAGACGCCTAAGGGCATCATCACTGTGCCGGTGTGAGCAGAAGGGACCAGATCTTGGCCGCACGTGGGTGCCTGCAGCGAGCCATTAAATAAACCAGCGCGCCCCTGAGATAACAACTGCGACTGCGCACTTCCAGGGCCGGGGAAGCCGACCTGGGGGTTCCGGAGACCAACCACACCAGTCCAAACCGGAAACGGAAGTGAGGTCGAGTGAGCCTTGTGCGCTTCGCGGGTCGCCGCAGTCCCTCCCGCTCTAGGCGGGGTCGACTTTAGTAGTTGCCGGAAGCGGAAGTTGCTAAGGGGTGGGGGAGTTGTTAGGAAAGTAGCAGGTTTTCCTCCCACTTCTTAAGTTTCCGTCCTCGGCTACCGGGGCGGGTAGAGCCAGACTTCGAGACCTCTCTGACTCTGCTCAACTGCTGAAACCCGCACCCGGCCCGCGCCTTCGTCTAAGGGGCGTGATAACACTGGTCCTCCGACCCTTCCCAAGGTCCTAGAGACGCCCCCTCCCCCTGGTGACGGCAGTCCCCGTCCCAGGTCCCTTCCCTGGAGTGAAGTTCCGTGTGGCTTCCCGGTGTCTCCGCAGACCCCCGCCATGGGCAACACGAGCAGCGAGCGCGCCGCGATGGAGCGGCAGGGTGGCCATAAGACACCCCGGAGGGACAGCTCAGGTGGCAGCAAGGACGGGGACAGGCCCAAGATTCTGATGGACAGCCCAGAGGACGCCGACCTCTTCCACTCCGAGGAGATTAAGGTGCGGAGGTGGGGGAATCTGATTCTCCTGGTGAGGGGAGGAGCCCTCTACTAGATTCCCGCCACATCCTCTCAGTCACCGCGAGAACCCAGAGGAAGGTGGTTTCTCACCAGAGGTACTTAAAAGCCAGCTGGTGCTTTAAGAGTTTTCTTAGCAGGCCAGGAACTTGGTGTCTAATTACCGATATGAGAAAGTCACCCAGCGGGAGGAAAAACTCACTTCGTTTAACATCATTAAGGAGACGGAAGCTCTGGGACCGAGTTTCAAATTCTTAATTAAAAGAAGGTAGCAGCCGTTGTGCACTCGTCTCAGCTTTCCTCTTAGGTATAGGTATAATTAATTTCATAGCTTTGAGAAATCGCTCCTCACCTAAGTTGTATTGGTGGTTGGTTGGTCGTTTTGGCGATAAACCAGACCACGTAGGTAAGCTGAAAACAACGGACTGCAGCTGTCATAGATGTTTAGTTCTGACAGCTGGTCCACCCTGCTTTTTAGTTCGGCATAGAAAGATAATTTACGTTGTGAGTCAGTGTGGAGTAAGCAAGCAGCAAGCAGCTACTAAACTTCTCATCCATTATTTGAATGGGGCTTACATCTTAAGCAGACCCAATCAGACATTTTTGTAGGTCCGAGTTGGGCCTGCAAAATTAAGATTCTGGGTTCCTCAATCAAACACACTCTGTTAACCTCTTCGCTGCTGGTCTGTTTCCTCCTGCAGGAGCCAGTCCAGCAATACTTAATGACTGGCACTAAGCAGGTGCACAGCTAAGTCCGTGAAGAAATTAAGTAGGTCTAAGAAGAGTGAAGGTGTCCTCACCCAAAATAATCATCATCGTCCACTAGGCTGGTTGCCTAATGGTTTATTCTTCCTGTTCTTACATCTTTTTCCATGTATTAGGCTGAGTGATTATTATGTTAGGTCTTTCTTCACTGGAATCTTAGTTCTAGGTCAGACCTTTAAAAGCTTCCCTTCGTTTTCGTGGCCATAAGTCCTGTCATTTGTACTTGTTTTCTAAACTTGCTGCATTCTTGAAAAGCATGTACACATACCTCTGGAATCATGCTTCGCCAGTGACTTGACATACCTTCCCCAGAAGTATTGTTGGCCGCTAAATACTCAAGACACCATAAGTAGGAGACAGCTTTCCAGACTACAAGAAGTTTAGCCAACAGGTGACCCATGGAGAGTGAATTTAAGTAACATCCTTTCTTGTTTCACCAGAAATTCCTCAAATGGTGTAGCAGGCCCACTGGACTGAATATTCCAGATGTAAAAAAAAAAGTTGTGGATTCTTATTTTTAACTATCCCAGGTCACTATTTTGATGGCTGTTGATGGTCACATCTCCCTAAAACCATTCCAGTCTACTAATTCTTTGATCTGTAGGTCCTGTTAGAATTCAGAGAATGCACTATCTTTTGGATAAGTTCAAATTAGTGATTTAAACGAAGGTGCTAGAAGTTTGCCGGGCTCTCTTTTGAAGTCTTTGGCTTCTGGCTAGGAAAAAAAAATGTCAGAGATCCATAACCAAAGTCACTGGGCATTAACCACACCAGATGTTGTTCTTCACCATAATGAAGAGACAGTCTTTGCTTTATTTATGTTTCTCCACTGTCTAGATACCATTGGGTGGTTAGTGTTTTCCTTCCTCACTGTCTGATTTGCCTTTTCTCAAGGTGACAGTTCTAGAATTGTCCATAATAAGTTGTCATTGGGCTCTATTAAGGGAGGAAAGTGACAGCAGTCTTCCACCAAACAAGGATTATAGTTTGCTGTAGATTTCTTTTTTTGCATTAGCCTATTTAATAAGAGCAGTAATACAACTAATAATTGTTAAGCATACGCTACACATCAGATACTGTATAGAACATTTCATGTGAAGGTCTGTGTCTTCACAACCTTAAGAAATAATTATTTTAATTAGGGGTGTTGAAATGGAATCTTAGATAACACCGCTTCCCTCTTCAGAATGAATTGTCAGTGTTAGGTTAACGATTTACTGTAGGAAGCTCTCTCACTAATGGCTTCCTGTTCCTGAGTAAACTGTGTTTCTAGGCTCCAGAAAAAGAGGAATTCCTGGCCTGGCAACATGACTTGGAAGTGAATGATAAAGCTGCTGCCCAGGCTCGTCCTACTGTGTTTCGATGGACAGGGGGTGGAAAAGAAGTTTACTTATCTGGATCCTTCAACAACTGGAGTAAACTTCCCCTCACGAGAAGGTAATTGCCTGGGCGTGTGTTCATTTCTTTACACTTATCTCAGTCTGTGGTGTTTCTAAAAGATCTCTGCAGATGAATAGAAAAAGAATGTTTTTATAAAATGGATATGGAATGAGGAAATAATGTTGCTTATTAATAAATTGTAGGTGACAAATCCAAGACATGTCTAGGTTCAAAACACATTTTTTTACAGGAGGATCTCTTGGTAGAGAGCATTTCCACGTCATGAACACCTCTCAGTGCAGATACCAAATGACATATTTCTCCGCAGATCTATTCATAGAGCAGTGGAGAGAGTGCTGGGCTTCGAATCTTAGAGACACAGATTTGAGCACACCTTGTTTACAGGGCGGCTCCATACCTGAGCCTCAGAATGCCTTTCTGTGAAATAGGACTGTTAGATCACGTGCTTTCCAAAGTTCATTCCAACTTGACTCTTTGTTACTTTTGTTAGCAAGGGTGCAGTGATCCAGGTGCTCAGGCCTGGATTTCTATCGGATTGCTTAGGAGAAAGCACCTTCACTCATGAGGACCCTTGATGAAATGAAAGGAGAAATGGAGCCCTGACGGTTATCAAGGGGTTGCCCACATTTCCAGCAGTAACATTAGAGAAGAAGCAAGCCACCCTGTGTGGTAGTCACAAGTGGGCTCAAATCAGGGAAACAAATCCACCAAGTAAAAAAGGTTCCCGAAATCTGGACATTTGTATGACCTGTGAAATTGATCCTCTGAGCCCCCAGCACAGCCTGACAAAGGATAAAAGCAGGCAGTTCGCTGTCCGTCCTGTGTTGACATCGTCCTGTGCATTCCGTGCTGCCAGGTGATACTGTGCACACACGCTCACAAGCCTTGGTTTATTTACCTTCTAATGTTACATCCTAGGATGTGAACAGAGTGAGTTTTCAGGCAAATCTCTTCCCCTGCTGCTTCCTTGTGCAGCTTTTTCTGGATGGAAATCATCATCCTGAATTGGCTAAGTTGGGCTAACATGTTTGTTGTCCTGCAGGTAAACACTTGGTTTTCCATGGAATGTTCCATGGGTGGCTTGAGCTAGGACAGCAGCCTATCCAGCTGAAATGTTCTGCTTCCTTCTTTTAGCCACAATAACTTTGTAGCCATCCTGGATCTGCCAGAAGGAGAGCATCAGTACAAGTTCTTTGTGGACGGTCAGTGGACGCACGACCCTTCTGAGGTACTCTTCCTCCTGCCGTTGTTCCTAATCCACATAATTCACTTGCCACTATGCCCTGCTATTGAAAGTCCTTGTGTGGCTGAGCAAGATAGCACCATACAGTTATCAGGCTATTTGCACAATTGACAAAGACAGCGGGGTAGCTACCTAGGAGATGAAACTCGCCAGCCAGGAATTCCAAGTCCTCTAGAGAATATCCTCACAGACCTTCCATGTTATGATTTCTGCCTGTCTATCTCTTCCCAGCCAGTAGTAACCAGCCAGCTTGGCACAGTTAACAACATCATTCAAGTGAAGAAAACTGACTTTGAAGTATTTGATGCTTTAATGGTGGATTCCCAAAAGTGCTCCGATGTGTCTGGTATGAACATAGTTATTTTGTATGACATGTGTGCAGGTGGGGTCTGTGGAGCCTGCAGGTCTGTCACTTGTGTCTTGCTCTTGAGCTCGGGCTGCCTGTTCAGGTGGATCATTGCAGTGCCAAGGGTCACAGCACTCATTGCTATCTCTCTCGGGTCAGTTTGCTGAAATTCAGCTCCCAGGGAGCTGTAAATTGTCCTTGTCTTCTTGGGTATTCAGTATGGTCTACTTGGCCACAGAAAACAGTAAGTGGAAACAGAACCAGAGCTGGGTGTCAGGCCAGAGGCGGGGCTGAAGAGGCCCTGAAGGGAGGGTCACATTGGGTCAGGGATCCACCAGCACCGGGGAAGCCTGCTGGCTCACTTCCACTCCTGGTGCCTAGAGAATTTCAGTCTGACAGGTGATAAATGGCTGCCTCTGTGACCTTGCCCTTCTGTTGTGCAGTACATTAGCACCTTGCCAGATGCCTTGACAGAAGAAGGAAACAGCTCCCACAGGAAACAGGCCGTACAGCACAACTGTGCTTTCTGAAAAATTTGCTTGGTATGGTCCTAGCAAAACTTTTCCACATTTTGGTACATTGCTTTCCAGCCAAAGCCCACAGGAAGAAACATCTAGAACATCATACTTATAATTCTGAGGGACGGATGTGTTGTAATCTGCAGTATCAATGCTAGTTGCAATTCCCTTTGTGTCCAAAGACTTGAACAATTCCTAGGCCCTGTAGAAAACATTGAAAAGATTTGGGGCTGGGGAGATAGCTCTGTAGAATAAGCACTTGGCTGGCAAGCACAAGAGCCTGAGTTCAACCCCTGGTTCTGCAAAAAAAAAAAAAAAATTCTCAGGAATATGTCTGGCAGTGTGAGAAAATGGATTTGCTTCCATTTACAGCATGTTTTTTTATTTTCACCTATCTGGGCCTGGAGGTTCTGTCACCAGGCTCTCCTGTCGTTACCAGTCCAGAAGTCACAGTGGTAAATTGACCATGGTAAGCTTGTGGTGGCTGATAAATGAGGCTGTTAGGCAGGACTTAGGAATCCTAAAGCAAGGTTCTTTTATTTGGATAGTTAACTCATCTTTGAGACAGATCACCTGTTGTTATTGGTTTGGTTTGGTTTGGTTTTCAGATAGGTAAGAATCAGAGCATGGAGGAAATACCCAGCTATCCTCCTGCTTGCTGATAAATGTAATTTTAGGACACATACGGAAGCCTTTCATTGCGGTTCTTACAGTATAGATCACCTGGGGGAAGAAATAGGCTCCTTGCTGCTGATAGGCCAACGTCAAGCTCTCAAGAGCTTATAAAGACACATAATTTTCTTAAAATGGCTCCTAATACACTTGATGCTCTTCTCAAGTTTCTGTTGTGTTGCCGTTAGATCACATGAAGGGATCCTGGCCCTAGAAAATGCCATTGAGGGAATTGGCAGAGCCAGGCCAGATCAGGTGTGTTCCGGACTAGCTGGGGATCAGGTAACCAGAAACCCATCCCCAGTGTACTTTGAATAATGCCTCAGTACCTTCCAGCTGGCCAGATACCATTAAACAAGCTCCCTCAATGTGTAACCCTGCCCACCTGGAAGTTTCATAACCGTCCCTGCAAGCAGGATACTCGGGCCAGAGCTTGAGCAGAGCCTGTGTGTGGTGGGCCAGAGAGCTTTTAGAAACCAAGTTTTTTCAGTTATTTTTTAAAGTCTACTGGTGCCTCAAAACCATATTCTGACTGGTAGCAATCCTAATTTGGGATTCACTGGCTAATCCTGATTTGAAGCTTTGTGCTTCTTTGTGGTATTTGCCCGCCCAGCCCAAAGTGAGCTGAAAGCCTGCAGAAACATGAGGTCAGGTGACAGAGAACAGCCTCCTTGTTTAATCTGCCATAGACTGCCTGCCTCTGCTCAACTTCCATTTTCCACCACGGCATCCTGAGTTCATTGTCGGTTTTTATTTCAGTCCCCCAAACTGCAGAAGGTTTTCTCACTTCACCTTTGGGTCCTCTGTGTCATTCAAAAGACTACGACTGGAAACAAGAGACAAGCAAAGCTAGATGACACCACAATGAATTAAATGAGACTTCTCCTAACACTTGTGATTTCTAGCATGCCCTGTTCCCTTGTCCCTGCAGAGCTGTCCAGTTCCCCACCAGGACCGTATCATCAGGAGCCTTACGTGTCCAAACCAGAAGAACGGTTTAAAGCTCCGCCCATTCTCCCGCCACACCTGCTCCAGGTCATCCTGAACAAGGACACTGGGATTTCCGTGAGTACATGGCCAGTCCTTCACAGTCAGACTTCTCTGTTCCTTTTGTCCACTTCACACAATGCCTCTGGTCAGCAACTCTGTGTCACCATTGGTGTAATCTGCCATGATCCACCTGCGGACAGGAAGAACTCTTCCCTTCCCCCACAGAGCCTTTCTGAACTTGCTATACACTCATCTTTCACTCCTGCTCCAACGGGAATCCCACTGTATTTAAATTTGATGACATACCTTCATAGGAAGATGCATGTTAGAACTCCTCCTCTGGCCTTCACATCTTAGAATGTAGTTTTAACAATGAAATTGTTTTACAGAACATGAGTGCTCTTGGGTAGGAATGTGAATTATCTGGCTAACTCATAGTTCCTCCTAGAAATGAACATTTTATAAAAGAAGTGTGTATCATAAGTCATGAGGAACAGCCAGACATGGTGGGTCCTTGACTTACAAACTCAATTAGTTCTGAGGACTGGTTGAACTCAGGCTGACAGTTTAAGTCTTGGGCTTCTTGACACAACCTTCAGGGGCTCTTCTGTTTGTATAGGCAGATCTCAGTGTCCTTAGGAATACATTGGCTTAGGATTTCTCAGTCAACCCCATATAGGAAAGGTTGTTTTAATAATGTTCCTTCCAGAACTCCTTAAGGGTTGAATCAGTACCTAAGAATACCTAGAAGCACAAGCAGCTAGCATTGGGGTCATAATTCATGACTTTGGCCATAAGTTAAAATTCTTGGGCCAGACATGTAGCTCAGTAGTGGTAGAGCCTGCCTGGCAAGTGTAAGACCCTGAGTTCGATTCCTGATATCAGAAGAGAAAACAAACGAAAATATGCTGGTCATAACCCAAGTTGTTTGTATGTCAGGCCAGTTGTGACTCAGAGGCCCACAGTACTTCTTGTGCTTACTTTTCCACTCACTTTAGTCTAGATTACCCATTCCATTTAGCTCTGAAATTAGGGCTTGGTTTAAGCTATCACCTAAGGAGCATGTGTTTTTAAGTTGCCTAGTGTTTTAATGTGTTATCGTAACAACCCAACACTGGGTTGTTTATAAAGAGACAGGGAAGTAGCTCAGCAGTCTACACGCCTCCCTGGCAAGCATAAGGATCCAGGTTCAGTCTCTATACTGCATGTCCCCGGCCCCCAAAACGGCATGGCAGCACACGTCTGGGATCCCAAGGCTGGGGAGGTTGAGACAAGAGGATCACTACGTGTCCGAACTGCGTAGTAAGACCTTACACCAAATAAGTAAAGATTTTTTTTTTAATTTAAAAAAAGAAAAGAGATTTGGTTTATGAATCTAGAAAATGGGAAGTCTTAGCGCCAACATCCACCAGGGGCCTTCATACCATCTTGTTCATGGCAGAAAATAGGAAGGGGTAGACAGTTCACTCCTGAGGTAACTGGCCTGCTTCCATAATAAATGCTTCACCTTTAAGACCTAGTCATCTATTATTAGGCCCTGCCTCTTCACACTGGAGATGAATTTTCTAACACATGAACTAGCAGGTGCTAATGTAACCATGCCACTCGGGATCCCACGCACAGGTGGAAGACAGGTGCTGAGATGAGTGAGTTTGTAGGTTTATGGCTGTTCTCTTCAGCAATCAGTGCTGAGCCAGCAGGGCAGAGTCCTGATGTTTATTACCTGTCCCAGGGAGGCTCACCTTTCTCAGGGTGCCAGATCCCCTCTGCCAAGAGTGTACCAGACACACAGTTGACAGCTGAGATGGCAACTCTGGCATGAATCAAAAGGTGGCTGCTGGTAGGGATCAGTTGGCATCGGAACTGGCTGGGCCAACCAGGTTTCCAGCGCTAAGTGTACCAGGCACAGCACTGAGCTGCCAGCATCTCCAGTAACGGGACATTGCTTCCATATTTGAAGCACTTAGATGAAGCCATATTCCTTACTTCTGCTTTTACAAAGATTTGTAGGTTTAAAAAAAAAAAAAAAAAGTGACCTACAAAGCTATCAGGGTAATTTTCCTTTTTTCCCCCTTACAAAGGGACACATGACTGGGCATGGTGGTACATGCCTGTAATCCCAGCACTTGGGAGGCTGAGGCAGGAGGATTGGTGCGAGTTCGAGACCAGCCTGCACTACAGAAGCGAGCTCAAGGCCAGCCTGAACTGCATAGTGAGACCCTGTCTCAAAAAGACAGAAAAAAAAAAAAAAAAGACAAAGGGATACATGGCAGGGAGTTAGCTCGGCGGTCTAAGCGCTGCCTGGCCAGCTCCAGGTCCCAAGTTCAATCTTTGGTACTGAGGAAAAAGAAAAGCGTGACTGGCTGGCTTCTGTGATAGAGACTGCTTCTCAAAGTAGGCTGGCCAAGGGCCTGGGGATGTGAACTGAGCAGTAACGGGCTCAGGACACTGCTAGCCAAGGCAGCACTGAGCTCTAACACAGATCCTCGTGATGGTTAGGATACTCGGTGGCTAATGGTGATGGCGCCTTGGCCTAGTCCAGATGCTTTCTGTGTTCTCACTTGAGCCTCACCACAACCCTGTGAAATAGGTCCTACCCTCACCTCCGCTTTGTAGACAAGGAGAATGTGGCACAGAGAAATTAACATCCCAGGGAGAACAATGAGACTGCTATCTCAGGGATGCTCAGGTGTTAGCTGTGCTCACCGTACTATGTGGTGGCTCCTGCCCTCTATCTTGTAGCCAACATTTGCCCACCACCCCCACCTTCTGTAAGCCAAACTTTTCAAATTCTGCGTTTAAATAAGATCTGCACTCGCTTGTTTAATGTTTCCAGGTACATCAGTGTTTTGGCAGATGGCAGAATTTCCTTTTTAAAACTGATTAGTATCCCAATTTGTGTATATATGCCACATTTTAAAAATCCATTCGTCCATCGACAGACAGTTGGATTTTCCATATCTGGGCTGCAGGGAACAAGCAGATGTCTCTGCAACATACAGATTTTACTTGCTTTGGATACATACCCGGAAGTGGAATTGCTGAATCATATAAGGCTTTTGTTTTTAAATTTTTGAGGAGCTTCTGTACTGTTCCCATAAGCCATCCCAGTTTATGTGTCAGCAATGCACAAAGAGTAGATTTTCAGTGTTTTGATCACAAAAAAAGATCAGCATGTGAGGCAGAGGTCAGTATTGATGGTTCAGTGTAGCCATTCCACTTTATGCATATTCCAAAATACCATGTTACACACAAGTTTTATCTGTCCATTTTTAAAAATTAATTTTTAAAAAACCCTTGGTAACAAGTCAGTGACCAAGCGAGCATTCAAGCGAGGCAGGGGTGCCAACTCTTGGCTGTCGCCAACTGCTAGGAACAGCCTCACTTGGGGCTCAGCAGTGTTGACAGGGATCCTAAGCCTGCGATGGAGGCGACTGTGGTGCTCCAGGCTCCCAGATGGTAGCAGAGTTGAAGCCATGAATGAGCCTCTCTCCACATTCTTTTTTGAGAACACTAGTTCTGATAGAATCACAAATTTCTTGCAAACCTGGAACCCATGCAAGACTTGTTAGACTACAGCTTCCCAGGCTCCCCCAGACCTCCTAGAGCAGAAGCCCTCAAAATGGCCCTTACCAGCTGTGGGAAACCGGCCTCCTCTCAGCAGACCGGAAGTCTTGCTCTCACACCCGCTGTGTTGGGCCATGAGAGGCCCTCAGGTGGCTGTGAGACCATGAGCTCCTGGGGGCTGGGTTGTGGAGCTTCCCACACTGAGCACAGTCCTCTCTCAAAGCAGGACTGCTGATAGACTACATGTTTTTATCACAAGTTAACATTAACAAATGTTGGGAGTGTACATGGGAAGGGGGACCACAGATGTCTGTTGTCCCCCTAAAAAACTAGAAAAGTTAATGCTAAGTGCTGGTCCTGTCTAAGCTTTTACTCAATAATCATGTCTTCTGCAGTTACCCATATCATTCCAAGTTTAGTGTCCAAGTCTTAGGGACCTAAATATGAGCTCCACTGCTCAGAATGTTTAATGTTGATCATATCTTCCTGAGTTCCCTGAATGCTATTTTAGCAGATAGCTCCTTTTTTCCTGTTCCTTTTCCCGTAAGGAGACAGATCTGTAGCCTGGCTTGAGACACATTAGTCCCCCCAGCTGGCATAAGAGGGTCCCCTTCAGGTAGAGCAGGGCACAGCCATGTGGCTCACCAGTCATTTCAGACAAGCTTTTCCACTGCCTGACTTAGAATGAGTGCTGCTCCTTTCCTCTGCTGCCTGGTGCCATGAAATGGGGGAGGATCACCTCACTTCCAAACCCAAATCCTCACTCTGCCTTTGTTCCTTTGCAGTGTGACCCAGCGCTTCTCCCAGAACCCAACCATGTCATGTTAAACCACCTCTACGCACTGTCCATCAAGGTAATGATCCATCACTGTTAGGGTTCACAGCGTGGGCTTTAAGGACACCCTAGTGCTCGAGGGAGGGGATGCTCGTTTAAGGGGCAATGTCTGGGGCTCAGGCACTCTGGGTGGTGGGGGGGGGCTGAGAATTTTTATTTTCCTTAAGCCCCATTGTGATTCTTATGTTCTGTAAAGTCTTGAGTCCCTGCATGCATCCTGCCATAGACCATTTCCACCCTCTTCCTTAGGACGGCGTTATGGTGCTCAGTGCAACCCACCGGTACAAGAAAAAGTATGTGACCACCTTACTATACAAGCCCATATGAAGAGCTGGGAGCCGACAGAGGGCTCCAGGGACAGCTGGCACCACCAGGCTCCCGTGTGCATGCTTTCCACTAGAGGAATGGACTGTCCACTTCCCATTTCACATACTCTCTGAGACATTTCATACTTGCCCTACTCCTACTTGAAGGTTGACCAGGTGCCTCAGCTCTAGGAGATCCTGGTTCTGTAATAGTCCTGAGAGCTCAGTTGTGCACCTCAGAGCTCAGCAGGGCTGACAGAGGCAGAAGAGAGGCGAGTAGCTGCGGCCCTGAAACAGTGCACAAAGTTGGGTGCAGCTTTCTAAATGTGTCCCTCTGAGCTGGTCGTGGACATTCTTAAACCAAAAGTCAATTCTAGCCATCTTGCTGGGAAAATTGTGAGAAGCAGGGACTGTAATCACGCAAAATTTCCGTGCATCTTTAAGGCCACTGGCCTGTCCCTACTGAGGCCTGACTGTGGAGCTCAGAATAAGTCCCATCTTGTCTGTCCTTCCAAATCAAAGCAATAGATCGCCTCTCTTTCTCTGTTTTGGGGAGGTATAATTTCTATTGAAATTAAAAACTATCTGATTTCCAGATGAAGTTTTACAATTGTGTCCTACACTGTGTGCACTAAGTAACATTTTTGTGACCAGAGGTGGCTGGCTGTGCAGCCCTAAGGCAGTAAGTCACCGCGGCTAGAATGTAGATCATGTGACTACGCTCAGCAATAATCTATTCCCAGAATAGACTTTAAACCTGCCGCTGATCCTCCGTGGAGCTGGGTGAGCCTCACGACTGACCATCATTAGCTGGAAGGCTGTCCAGCTCTTTGTTCCAGTCATAATGTGATGACAGTGTTACCATGACAACTTCACAGAAGCACCCCTTTCAGTTCCACCTTGTGTCATCAGGGATTGAGAGCCTGACAGCAGCCTTCAGCATTCACTCCTGGAGAACATCATCTTCAGCACAGTGGACCTCTTTTGACACAGTTTCCAGGAGATCCCACAGATGCCCTGTTGGTAGTTTTCTGTCACCCAGTCAGCAGAAGTTGTCACTATGCCCTTTGTTCTTGTTGGGAGGGGAGGAACAAGCTCCCCAGTGTGCAGTATTTATTTGGTAAACCTGAGTTCTAGTACCTTTTTTTGTTACTGGTTTCAAAACACTGAATTGCTGTCACCTTGACATATGAGTTTCAATAAAGCTTTGTAAATATAATTGGACATTCATTTGGAGGACGCTTTGATTCTATTCAGTTTGAATGATAGAGTAGCACCATTCCTGTCTTTCTGTATACCAGGCTTGAGGCACTAAGGTGAGGAAGCAGAGCTGCCCCCACCCGCTCACCAATTAAGAGACCTTGGAGATGGCTCCCCAATGAACTCAATACCAAAAAAATAATATCCTGGCTTGGGCGGGTGGGCAGCACCTCTTATAAGCTCTGCCCAACCTGAGTTCTGAGTTGGTGGGGCAGAACATTTTTGGAATTAGCTGTTAGCTGATGGAAGGGGCTCTCTTCCAAAAGCATGGAAGGTTACAGGGGTTCTTTTTTTTTTTTTTTTTTTTTTTTTTTTTTAATGCTACTTATTTGATACAGGGTCTATCTACTCAGCTTGGACTCTTAGTGATCCTCCTGTCTCAGCCTCCCCAGTGCTGGGATTATAGGCATGCACCACTACACCAGGTTTCGGTGGCTGGCACAGCATGTACTGGGAGTCAAACTAGGGGGTGCTTGGGATCTAGGCTCTTAGACTGCCAAGCTATCTCCCCAGCCCCAGTTATAACTGTTCTTTAACACTCTTCTCAGACATCAGGAAACATTTTCAATAAACAGCAGGAAAGGGCAGGCCTGGGTCATGTCCCTAGAGGGGACAGCACTTCAAGGAAATAGCCACTCTTACCTGGAAGACTAAATGTAACATCCCCCATTTTGGGACCTACAGAGATTATTACAGTAGCCTAAGAAAAGAAAATGCTTCTCAGAATAGGATACATTTTAAAATGCTATTGAAAACACAAAATGTATAAAGGAGATAATACATTAGAAATGAAGCTCTTAAGCACAGCCACTCTTCCCATGGCAAGAATTAGGAGAGGGTGTCTAAGAGACAGATCCAGCTTGGGACAGGCTAGGTTTGATACCCACACCCAGGCAGACAGGGAGCTCCCTGTTTGAGTAAGTCTAGCACATTCGTGCTGCCCTTTATGTAACAAGGTCTGAGTCAAGCCCCAGAAGGAGCCATCAGCCACAGACTGCAGGCGGAAACCAGAAAATCCAGCATACAAATTAGCTCTGTTTACTAAGTGTTGAAACATTCAAGCTAAAAATGCAATGTGAAAACTAGCTCAGAGCCAGTTACTCTAAGAATCCCAGACCTGGAACCACAGGGAACTTGAGACAAAAGCTGATGAGTGGCAGAGAGAATGACTGCTGGCCACAAGGAGGTGGGGTCCAAGACAGTACTCTCCACATGGTTAAGTGTCCTGTGTGTATATTAAAAAGATACCATTTTCTCTGAAAAGTGGCAATAAAAATTCTGTGTGGTCCAAAGGCTTGACCACAGAACCAAGTGGAAGACTTCATACCCTAAAGCTAGATAATGGAGACCACAGAAACTAAAAGCAGATTCTGCTCTGCCTATCCCACAAGGTGAAGCCACATGTCAAATGGGGGTGTCCTGTGACCCAGCAATACCCCATCAGCATTCTCTTCGTGAGGACTTCTTACATAGTTGAAGATTAACTAAATTGCTTTTTGGCAAAGATATATTTTCCTCTATAAATCTGTAAATTTATAGAGCCACAGGTAAGCTCTGGATATTACAGGAATGTATGTAACGATATTGGAGGGTAAACACAACTGTCCCTCAGTATCCTTGGGTATCCTTGGGGTTGGGGTCCTCAGATAAGTCTCCAGATCCATATAAACTCCACACATCTTCCTCTATCCTTTAAATGCTCTCTAGTAGTAATACAAAGTCAGTAGCTCTCTGAAGCCAGCTCACAGCCCTGAGCTGGTCACAGTGGATCAGCCATTCCCGCCTACATGGAGGTCAGGGGTGTTGATGCAAATCACAAGGCCTCTCTTAGCTTGATTCTATTACCCTTAAAAAATGAAGAGCAGGAATAACAATGGATGCCTGGGACTCCTTTCATTTCACACAGGGAGACACAAATCTTGACAACATGTAAGGGATTTGGCTATAAGCAGAAAGCCAGAGCACCAGACAAGAAAACTGCTATAGGGCTGGCAAGATAGCTCAGTAGACTTCAGTGCCTGCACAGGGACCAGGATTCAATCCCTAACACTGCATACCATGCTGGCCTGGGGCTTACTGAGCTGGCCACTGAGACCAGGCATGGTGGCGCACACCTGTAACCCTAGTGCTGGAGAAGCTAAAAACAGGAGGATCACTACAAGTCCAAGCTGCACAGTGAGACTCTACCAAATACATTAAAAAAAAAAAACTGCCAGTACCTCAACTAGCTCAATTAGGAAATCTCTAAAACTCTAAAAGCCAAGAGTGAAAACCCAGGACAACATGGCTAAAACTTGAAGGATAGAAGAAAATTTCATTTTGCTCTGTCCTTTTCTGTTTATATTATTACATTTTCACTTTAAAGATTAGACTCATTTTTACACAGAAGTTTAGAAATTTAAGCATAAATAAAATTGTAGTGGGTCAATACTATGGCATTTTCCCCTGTCTCTTACTCTCTTTTAATACCCTTTTTTTGTTTTCTTGTAAAGCAACCATTTACTTGAGAGAGAGTATATAGCAATAATTGAAATTACATTAGAAGCAGCACACATCTAAAAGACCAGGCTGGGCGTGGTGGTGCACACCTATTACAGGATTACCCCAGCACTTGGGAGGCTGAGGCAGGAGGATAGGTGCGAGTTCAAGACCAGCCTGGACTACAAAAAGTGAGCTCAAGGCCAGCCTGAACTGTATAGGAAGACCCTATCTCAAGAAGACAAAAATAAAAATAAAAAAGACTAGACTGACAGGCATTCCAGACATAGTTTTAGTGTTACACATTGCTAACCTCAGTGTCAAAAACCTGTTGGAGATTCATAGGACCATTGTCTAATTCATTCTGTGTATATAAGTGCTTGGTTTTTCTCCTGCCTTGTTTCCTATTTTTCTGCTTGCTGCCTCAAGAATATACTCAATTCTCCTGATACTTGACCCTTCAATGGGGTAATTAAATGTGTCCATTCTAAAGTTCAGGTGTGGCCAGTGTGATGAGATGGGGCTTTTATGAGGTAAGAAGTCTTGATCACATGCCTTACAAATCTTTGGGCCAGCTTGCCCTAGCCTTCTGATGTGTAAAGACACAGCAACATGGCACTATCTGCGAACCACAGAATAACCTTTACCAGACAACCAAACCTGGCAGCAGCTTGAACATGGATTCTTGGCTTCCAGAAATAAGAAATTATGTATTACCCAGTCTCAGGTATTTTGCTACAGCAGCAATCAACAGACTGACATCTACCAATATACACAAGTGGTTTGAATGAACTGATGAAGACCCAAGTCTGGGGACCATTCATCAAATCATCATGCTTCTGATGAATCCCTGCATAACACCTCTCTTGCAGAGCACAGAAACTTGAGCCTTCAGCCTCAGAAAAACTGTCTTCAGGAGAAAACAAGGAAGTTATGGGCATGTACACATTTCTTCTAGAACAGACATCATCTTAATTAATAAACATCCACAACAGTCTTCCCATAGGATGTCACTTATGTGTCACTGAAACTTAGAGGTAATTCAAAAAGCTGGAGTAGCAGCCAGAGCCCAATCTCTGAGCCCAACTGCTCTCTTTGGGAATAGCACTGGACTGTCTTGAGAATTAGCTCCCATGACTACATGATCCCATTGGTCCCTATTATGGTTTGTGGCTAGATGTCCCGCCCAAAGCACCATGCAGTCATGAGACTGGCTTCTAGAGGTTTTGATTGACTCATGGTCCAATGCCAGGATTACACATGTGAGCGCTACACCCACCCTAGGGTAGGTCACCTGCATACAATATGAGGGAGAGGCTTGCTCTTACTGCTGCTCCTCCCATTATGTTCTTGCTGCTTTTGCTATCTTCTCCCACCTTGAACTGTTGCCCCTGTGCTATGACACCCTCCCTTGGAACCAGCTGAGCATGGACTGGAACCACCACAAACTGTAAGCTATAATAAACCTTTGCTTCCTTAATTTTGGACATCACGTATTTTGTCTTAGCGATGAAAGTAGCCAATCAGTCCTTCACATAACTTAAGAACCCTTGCCTGGATGAAGGGCTTTGCCAGCCCTTACTATTTTCACCATTCCCACAAAATTCACCCAGCCCATCTAGAAACCCAGCAGCCAGCCAGATATGGTGGTGCACGCCTGTAATCCCAGCACTTGGGAGACTGAGGCAGGAGGATCAGTGTGAGTTCGAGACAAGCCTGGGCTACAAAAATGAGCTCCAGGCCATCCTGAACTGCATAATGAGACCCTGTCTCAAAGACAAATAAATAAAAAAGAAAAGAAAAAGAAACCCAGAAGCCAGGGAGACCACACTAGACAGCTCTGCATGTGCATACTCGGGGTCAGTTACACTTTCCTATTCTGTGGCTTTCTGAGGGAGCCCAAATTAGGCAGTGGCAAGGTCATTTCCAAAGTCCTTTCCTCTAACAATCCTTTCAGAGTTCCCATTAATCATTGATAGACTCAAGGGCAAATAAAGTGAGCACCACTGTACACTATTTCCTCTACTCCCACCCTTCCCAGCTTCAAAAAAACTAAAGCTCCAATATTTGATTAGGGAAACAATAAACCTTTTTTCATACAAATACTAGATGCCTTGAGCCACAGTCCCCATGCTTTAGACACCATAAGCAGTACTTAAACCACCAACAAAGAGATCTGACTAGAAGAACTAGGGTGGACCAGGATTTCTCACTCTTGGCACAGCTAACATGTGGGGCTAGGTGATTCTCTGTGATTGGGGGACAGGGGCTCTACTGCTCATTATAGGATACTTAGCAGCATCCCCAACCTCTGCCACTGGATACCAGTATACACAGTACAGGCCACCTGTGATAATCAAAATCTCTCTGACATTGTCAAATGACTTCTGGGAGACAGGAAGCAAAATCTCTCCTAACTAAGAACAAGCCAGTTTAATTATTGTGTTAAGAGAATGGAAGCTTGCTTAGTGGACAGGCTTTAGCCTTAAGTCTGCACCAATGTTTTCTCAAGCTAATCTTATTCAGGAGACTCAATTCTGAAGACATTTCAATCCTGTTAAGTAAATCATCTCTCTTCGGCCTAACTGTCCACGTTTCAAGGTTATAAAATTTGCTGGCTACTCAACATCTTTAGTCTTGTGAAAATGAAGTTATAAGCATAGAAACATTTAATATGTACCTAAGAAATAGGAATGACGGCAGCAGGGAAGGTTGGGCCTCATTTTATGGTGCAATCACAGGTTCTTTGAGGTCGATGCTTAGGGTCCAAAGAATCTTCTTGGCGCATTTCTTTTGGAACCAAGCTCATGTTTACTTAGCTTTTAAAGTAGTCTGTGGCTGCCAAGAGTCCTCAGGACAGTAACTGAAATGGTTGGCTGGTATTTACTAGACATTATTTTAATGTTGCAAAGGGAAGAAAAATTCAAACATTCCACTTCATCTTATAACTTGTTTTCATTCTTACAGTTAAGACCTTGTGGCAGATTTTGATGTCTAAAAGAGAACAAGAAGAACAGGATTTCCTCCAGGACTATCATAGGCCATCAGATCTAACCATGCAAATCAAAATTTGACCATGGTCAGAGTACTTCTTCAGAAAATAAGAGATCAAAGACTAAAAACCATGAAAAACAGAAAGCATGAAAAAAAGTCACCATTTGCCAAAGCTAATATTTATCTGGATCAATTCAGTTTATACAACAAATTTAAAAGCAAAAGAGAAAATTTACCTTGCAGACTGTAAAAATTCACCTAGATAAAAACAGAAGTATTGAGCCAGGATGATAGCTCAAGTGGTCTAAGCGCCTGACTGGCAAGCGCAAGAACCTGTGTTTGATTCCCAGTACCATATGCTGTGCTGGCCCTGCGCTGAGCTTGGCACTGAAACCAGGAATGGTGGCACATGCCTATAATCCCAGTGCTAGGGAGGCTGAGACAGGAACTTCACTACTGGTCCAAGCTGCATAGTGAGACCCTGTACCAAACAAATATTTTTGTTGTGGGTTTTTTTGGTTTTTTTTTTGGTACCGGGGATTGAACTCAGGACCTTGATCATGCCAGGCAGGGGCATATGCCACTGAGCTGAGCTATCTCCCTAGCCCCTCCAAACAAACAGATTTTTTAAAAGTATTTGGGTTTTCACTTACTATGATAATGAGCTCCTCCCTCAACAAATGTACATTACTAAATTTTCAGTGGCTTCATTATGCTGAGAGAAATCTTAAGATGACCTGTTTTTCTGGTCAGATGCATTACAGGTAATCCACTGTTAAGTAATCCTTTCAAAATGGCCTATTTGAAAGTTTAAGGAGCTTTCCAATTCCACAATCCTATAAATGACCTTAATAGCCAATTCATGGTTCACTAAAAGTATCAACCAAACTTAAACAACATCAGCAATACAGCATTTTACCAAGTTCTAGATTTCAGGACAGCAGCAGGCTCTTAGTACAATGTGGCTCCCACTACCCCCGCCCCCCACAAGAGTAAAGAGAGTTCCATGCCAAACCTACATCAAATGGTTAAGGTCTCCATCAAGGAAAGAAGGCATCAAACCAAAAGCAACATTTTTAGACCATTGCTTTATTTCACTATTGTTCAACAACAAAGTTCATCCCTCTCAAGATGGATCTTGAACTGTTCCTTGTGTTCTCATCCTCATTCTGAATAAAAAAGGTAATGAAGAAAAAGCCTGTACTTTTGGAGACCTAGGATCTTATTTATGCTAATAATCTTTTGACTGCAATTTCCTGTTACGATATCTCCTGCTGGCATCTTGGTGGTCACAGGGAGCTCCCCACCCTCCAACGAAGATGGCTGTCCACAGCTACCACCGTTGAAACCAAAAGTAAGTGTTGAAAAATGCACCTTTTACAATAAAAAAGTAGAAACCAATTCAATTTCCTTTTGTTTTGTTGTTTTTTTTACGAATATAAAGTTTCTTGTAAATATGTACAGTCTTTAGAGCTAGTTCTATATAGCAGGAAGCATTTCACAAATGAGACACACAATATACATTTTCCGGGCTCAAGATGCCCATTTCTCATGGAGATCCTAAATGAAATGCCAAGACTGAAAGACCAATTATCAGTGACCTTTCCAAATACTTGTGGACCAAGAGACAAAAACTTCAGCAAACATTCAGTCGGATCTGCCCTGGGGGAGGGGAGGGAGGCTATGTGACCCGAAAGACTCCAAGCAACACATAAAACACAACAGCAGCACACTTGCCAAAAGTGCTACATGACATGGAGGTCCATGGGCATTTCAAACAAGAAAGCACTTAGGTTAAGAGACGAGCAGGAAGGAGCCAGTATTTGGGCCAGGTTGCAATCTGGAAAGTGACCTGAATTGTGGACACATGGGTTGAAGACACAGTCACGTTCACCCGCTGCAGTGGAAACAGGTCTACCTTTCGGCCTACCTAGGATGTGCCTTGGTTGGTGAGGCATGCTTAAGAGTCACAGGAAATCCAAAGCAAGAGAGGCCTTGTGGGAGATTAAAGGCAGAAATAAGGCCGCTAGTTAGCTTGCCAACTGCAAAGCCTCTAGGTTGGTTCTAAACCAGGTGCCAGGAATCCCACACTCTGAAAGAGGAGAGAGAGAAATGGGGCAAGCCGCACTGCACCTAAAGGGGACTTGCCAACCCTGTAGGGCTGGAAGAGTTGAGCTGCGGCTTCTCTCTCCAACATCCTGGTCTTAGGTCTAGCCCTAGGGAAAGGCTCATTTGGGAAGTCACAGTTTCGTTGGGTAGAACTCAGCAGGGAAGTGTGAAGGTCGGAGAGGAAATTGAGTGAGAGGTGGTGGTTTGCTGAAATCCTTCTCTGGTCGTAAGGCTTGAGCGTTTTGTTTGTTTGATCAGTGCTACAGGCTGCAGCTTGTTGTGGCCAGTTAGTTGGCAAGTCATCAAAGGGTCTCAATTTAGCAGGAGCTATGGGATGGCATCAGTATGTTGGCAGAGCAACCCAGGGGATCAGCCAGGTCAGAGGACAGCACATGCAGTGAACCGCCATGCAGAGCTCCCGGACAGGGCTCTTCCCTGTCCCAGAGTCGGGAGTAACACACTGTTGGGGACAGGAGGTAGGGTGCCCTGTCCCCTCCCCAACCCAAAGGCCCATTAATGCTGGGCTTGGAGCAAGTCTATTATATGCTTTCCTGGCCAAAGCCACATGGACAGCGGGGACAGCAGGCTGGGTGGATGACACTGAGGAGCAGGGAAAGAAAGCTCAGTGAGGTCCCTTGGCCCCAGGTCACTGCCTCCGAGCTGAGGCCTGATGACCTCCATACATTCTCAGCTGGTGGGAGGGGGAAGTGTTCAAGGCCATAAAAGGCAATGAAAACAGTAAACATTTGGCTATGATGTCACCCTGGGTAAAACAGGGCCATCTATGAGAATGGACTGGAACGAAGATGAAACTACATGAATGCGGGAGGTTAGCCAATTGATGGGGACTATTCTACACTACATTTCAGTGGCAAAGACCTGAGGATGTGATCTAAGCTAAAAATGACTGCAACAGGAAATACATTGCTATTCAAATCTAGTAAGTCTCTTGACAAAAAAAAAAAAAAAAAGAAATAAGAAAAGAAAAGAAACCAAAAGAAAAACCAAGCAACCCTAAGGTTTTAAAGTTGCTAATTAGGATTCTAACCACAGAGTTAGTGTCTGGTTAGTTCCTTTGATGAACTGGTACAGGCTAGAGCTAGGTACAAAAGTTTATGAATGCTTTGAAAGAGTAACAAAGTGCAAAGAGGATGACTGCAGGAAGGTGCCCGAAGGAGGCACTGAGTGCTGACAGCTCAAAGAGCCTCAGCCACCTGCACCTCCTGGAGACAGAGGTGTCCGTGCCGGGGCGGGTCTGGGCCGAGCTGTGCCATCGAGCAGCTGAGTAAGCAGGTGCTGGGTCCCCTGCAGCGGAGTTCCATAGTGTGTTTGGTGTTTTCCTGCAGACTCAGATGAGGAGTTGATTTTTCTGGCTGAGATTTATACTGAGGACTGGTCCCAGACCTAGGAGCAAATAAAAATGAGGGCATTTTAACCTCCAAAGCCAAATGCTGCTGGGCTCACTTTGCACAATCCAGGTGAGGGCTTGTAGCACGCAGTCTATCCGTTCAGCAGTTAACAGTGAGTCTGCAGCAGCACTCTGAGCAACACTGCCTGCAATCGATCAGAAAAAAATCACTGAAAATTCCCCCAAACCGTGCACACACGCACACATGCGCGCGCGCGCGCGCACACACGCACACACACACACACAGAGTTTTTGCAGCAAAGGGCCAAGACTGAACTTTGAGTGGCACTAGGAAGAAGACACCATATAGAAAATCAGCTAGAGGGGGCAGAAAGAGCCTGCCCCCCCCACCCCCCGAGTCATCACCCAACACTGCTTGTGGCAGCCCCCTGCCAACACATCAATCTATCTCCTCAGTCACTAACCTAAAAACTAAAATCACACAGGTAATACATGAACCTGACTTAAAATTTGCAAAAAGTTCTTCTAGAACCAAGTTCTTCTAGGTGGCAAATATGAGGATTTTTTGTGGAGCTTTTCAGAAAAATATCCTACATATACAATATGTGTGTATGTGTGTGTGTCTGAAAAAAGTAAGGCACAGAACATGCTGTGTACAGCATGACAGCATTTGTTTAGAAGGGAGAGTACATTTACTTGTACATACGGAACATCTCTACAAGTTGCAACTTGTCTCTAGGAAAGGAAACAAGGTACCTCTGGGACCTGTGATATACCTGGTACATGTACACATCTTCCTTATAATCACACACATTATCTGATTGCTTAGGAAGCACCTTTCTTAAATAAAGTATGGTTTCCTCCTAAACCCACATGTCCCTCAAAGCCTGAATTCCAAAAGTGCAATTCTCTTTTACAGCCGTGGCCCTGACCCTGGGGGTTTCAATTCCCCAGGTCAACCCACCAGCCTCAGGATGCTGCCTCACCTTGTTCACCTGGGACAATGGGGTCCTTACAGCTCCCACAGGCAGCCGGCCCCTGCTACTGTCCTCAAACAGCCTCCCAGGGGAACGCTCCCTCCGTGTGCTCAGCATTCGGCCCGGGGACTTCTCACGCTCCAGGGGACGGCCCGGAGACTTGTCCCTGCGCAGCTCTGTTCGCCCCTCACGGTAGCGGTGGGGTGTGCTTGGCTCTCGGGGGTGGCTGGGGCCTTCGGGCGGCGCTGGGCTGGAGGCCACACGCTTGGTGATGTGCTCATTATACGTTGGTGGGCCTCGCTTGTTGGGGCTGCTGGCAACAAGACAAGGAGACAGAGAGCTGAGGAGCCACAACTCCAGTGGGGCACACTGTCCTTCTCTGAATAGGCCCCCTGCCCCAAAATCAACACTATTGATCAGAAAAAGACCAGACCTGGACTTCAGACTTCCTGTTTGTTTTATTTTAGCGGTAAAGAGAGGGAAAAGAATAGCCATGACAACAACCAAAAACCCAAGCATCTATGTCTGGAAATCAAGGTTAATATGCACCTCGGGCCAGGTAGCTTTGAGATGTGGAAGGCAAATAAAAGTGAAGTCCAGCCGGGTGTGGTGGCGCACGCCTGTAATCACAGCACTTGGGAGGCTGAGGCAGGTGGATCGGTGCAAGTTCAAGACCAACCTGGGCTACAAAAGTGAGCTCCAGGTCAGCCTGAACTGCATAACGAGACCCTGTCTCAAAAAGACAAAAAAAAAAAAAAAAAGTGAAGTCCAAGCAGAAGAGCTACATTAAGCCTATGTAATGGGAGAGGAATTATGGAAAGAATCCACAGGGGCCCAGCATAAAGCACAGAGGAGGGTGCTCCCTGCCCAGAGAAGGCTGGCTCAAGGAAGACCATTCAGGATACCAACTTAGATTAATGGAAAAAAGAAAACTCTTCATTCAAAGCCAAGTGGGCAGTCTTCCATCTACAGATCCATTAATGACCAATGATCTACTACATCTATTCTACAAAGAGTTGTTTCCTGCTTTGCTAAACAGACCAGGATAACAAGGCCTGCAGTGAGTCACACCCAACTAAGGCAGGCTTCTGCAGTGTGATCTGCCCAGAGGCAGTCAGCAGCAAAAGGACGATTCTCTAAGGCAACTAAGAACTGATCTTCCAGACATGCCTGGCAGCAAGCAGGGAAACAAACACATTATTTCTGCCCCTTGCCCATAGCTTCTGGAACCATTTTCAACCAGAGTAAGCAGCTGCCCTAGAGTCCGAAAATCAAGGTCATCTATCCTGTGAGGCAATGGAAGAGAAACTCTTAGTTATAATTTGACCGGTTTCTGACACATTTTGGAAGCTAGTCAAAGAAGACTGAGATGCAGAATGGACCTCTGGGAGGCCTGTCTGAGGGAAGATCAAGCCAACGGAGTCAGGAACACCCAGTTATTGATACTGTGATTTTACAGCAAGTTCCTGGGATTAAAACTTGCTGACTAACCATTTCTTTCTTTAAAAAAAAAAAAAAAGTATCAGTTATTTGATTAGGTTCTTAGTAAGAAATAAATTTATGTATGTATGTATGTATGTATGTATGTATGTATGTATGTCTTTTTGAGACAGGGTCTCACTATGCAGTTCAGACTGGCCTTTAGCTCACTTTTGTAGCCCAGGCTGGTCTCAAACTCACATCGATCCTCCTGCCTCAGCCTCCCAAGTTCTGGGTTTACAGGCATGCTCCACCATGCCTGGTTTAGTAAGAAATTTAGAACATGAATTTATGAGGATAAACTCCATTTGTCAGAGCAAAAATGGATCGCAGGTAGCCAGAGCTGAGGAACAGCTTTGATTTTTGCTAAAATCTGTGAGTCTACTGCTTTCTGATCCAGTTTGTGCTGCTCTGAAATCTGGTATCTCTCTTTCTCAGTGTTGAAGATCTTGCCCTCCTGATGTCTGGGTTTCCGTAGCTTCTTCTTGAAGTAAACATCAGTGAGGTGCTTGGGGATTTTCACTTTGCTGATATCAATTTTTGTAGAGGTGGCAATGACAAATTTCTGGTGTGTTCTTTGTAGAGGAACACGATTAAGGCTAAGAGGTCCAGTAATAAGCAGCAAGCATCTGGCCAACTGCTTCAGGAAGACCACTCTCTTGCCTCTGTGATGCCCGGTGAGGATGATCAAGATGGTGCCAGGAGCGATGCTAGCTTGAAGTTTCCTCACATGGTGACTGAAGGGTTTCTTGCCATGACTCAAGAGCTTTTGGGGCACATCTTCAGTAGGGCAGTATCTAGGCATTTTCCAAAGCTTAACCACCCAGGTACCTTCATTCTTGTCCCCAACAGCTGGCTTTGTGATGGTAGCAAGAACTTTCTCCTTTTTCTTCTCAACCTTTGATTTAGTAGCTGTGTACTTTCTCTTGTACAAAGCCTTTCTGGAATACATAGCAGAACAGGAATAGCTACCAATTCCACCAACCAGGACAGGATTTCTGCTTGTAGTGGGGCTGCCCCTTCTTGGACTTTTTTGCCTTCTTTACCTTACCCTTTTTACCTGTATCCCTGGCAGAAGCCTTTCTGGCTTTGGATTTCTTCTCTTTAGTGGCTGGCTTATCAGTTTTTTCAACAGCCATTTTGCAAGATGGGAAAGAGTGCCTAAACATTTCAAAGGAATTCCAATACATCAACAAAAGAGAGTTGAACTGAGTGGCATTGTTAGAACAGTGACAATTAGATGGATATCTATCTTTCTTTAGTATTTTGTGTCAATCCTAGCCTCAGAGAGAAGCTTTCCAATAAACACACTGCCCTCAGCAAACAGAACTGATCATGGTCATAAAAAATTTAGGACCCGGCCTGCAATCTCCCTGGCACTGAAGAGCCAGCTTTGCACCCACACCTGTGCTGATCATCCTTGCAGCTTTGACCTCAAACTTTCCCAACAGACTCTTTGGGACTATGACCTCCAAGTCCAAACTCTATGTATATGCACCCTCCTGTCCAGGTATTTGCTGATATCGCTGCAATTTTGGCCTGCCTGTTTATAGATAGAATTAAATCAAGTTTTTCCTACTATCTTGGATCTGGGTGTTTCCTCAAAGCACCATTCATTTACTTTTGGTAATAGAATTGGTTCCTCCACCAAAGTGTGAGCCCCCTATGAATACAGAATTTGTCTTCCCTATTGCTATATCCATAGCCCCAGATATCACAGTTGGTCTGACAGGGGGCTGCACACAGCTATTCAAAGGGTAAACATCTGGGGCTGGTAAATCAGCCCAGGAAATTAAAATTCTAGGTGAAATACTCTTGTGGTCAAATAATCTCAAACCTTTTGCAGACCAAGGCCTCCAACTTCCTGCGCACCAACATGGCTGTGGCTCTAGCTCTGTGTCATGACAAAGCCAGTGCTACTTTTAACACTGCCGGTAGAATGACAAATGGATGCAGCCTCCGGAGAGGAAAAGTCAGCTACAAATAAAATAGTTGCAAATACTCATCTGGAGCACCCATCAGTTTCTTGTCTACAATGTTATGTTACAGATAGACTTTATAAATGCAAAACGATGTAAGTTCAGTTGTTCACCCCAGTGACAGATATAAAACAACCTAAACTTCCTCTGATGTAGGAATGCTTAAATAATTGAGGTATAGAGGGCCAGGGATATAGCTCAGCAGCACAGCACCTGGCTGGCAAGTGCAAGGTCCTAAGTTTGATTCCCAGTACAAAAAAAAAAAAAAAAATTGAGGTACAGCAATGTGAAGGAATGTAATGAAGCCATTAAACTTTAAAAAAAAAAAAAAATGAAGAACTACTTCATACACTGACCCGGAGTCATCGCCAGGACATACTATGACACAGAGGAACATACAGAATAAGCTACCACTTATATTAGAAGACATAAGACAGAAGAGCATTCCCAGAATGGCAACGGAAAGGCCTCTGGGAGTCTGTTTCTCTATAAAAACAACAGGAACACTGGTAAGAATAGCCAAAATCAACTTTTCAAAATCCTGGAAATACAGTTCTTTGAGCTTTCTTGATCAAACCAAAGAGAGAAGAGGCACTTGGTTATTTGGCACTTCTGCTTTTCCAGCAAGTTCCTAGGTGGCTTAGTGTTATTCTTCTAGCCTTGGCAAGGTTTTTGGTTCAATTTCCAGTACAGCAAAAAACGAAATAAATCACATTGACCAAGTATGTTGTAAAACACTGTTGCAATCATTTGAACACTGTCTATATAATGAAAATAACCAAATCTCAGAACAGCAAGCTCTGTGATACTTTAACCTATCCTGTACCCATGCCCCTCTCTCTAGATCTGTGGTAAAGTTGAAATCAACAGACTTGTAACCACACACAGCAGCTAGGCAAACCTACAGTTTAGCAGCCACTGGAGGGAGGAGGACGAGGCTCTTCAGAAAAGGGCAACATCCGACCTGTCCTGGAAAAGACTCATTCTCAGAGCTTGTGCGGTAAGAAAAGCGCTGTGTCAGGCCAAGATGTGCAGAAACAACTGTTAAAGGTGGCAAGTGCCTCCGGCAGTCACACCAGATGGGGAAAGCAAAACAGGGTTTCTTTTAGGGGTGATAAAAATGTTCTAAAATTATATTGTGGTGATGGCTGCACAAGTCTGTGAATTTACTACAAACCACTGAATTTACATTTTTAAAGGGAGGTTTTAAGCCATGCAAATTATCTCAATAAGAAATTTGCTGTGGTTTGGATAGCATCAAGTGTATCCCCACCTCCACCCCAAGAGTTCAGGTACTAAAAGGTGAGATCCTAATCCAACTGCAGAGTTTAGGGGTGGAGCCTTTGAGAAGTCAAGAGGATCAGAGAGAGGTCAGAAGAGGCACATAGGTGCTCCTGTTTCTTGCCACATTCTGTCCTGAGACTGCCAGCAAGAAGGCCATCAATAGCAATAAATCCCAATATTGGAGAAGAATCACTAACCTGCGTTGCTTAAGGCATCTCATTCTAATAACAGAAAACAGACTGATACTGAGATTATTTTTTTCATAAAGGAATGGTACAGCACATACATGCACGTGCACTCACACATACATATACACCAAGGGTCTCTAAGTGAAAACACTAAACTTTCAAAATTTATTTCTTCCAAGGTGGGAACCTGGGTTGTGGTAGGGTGAGGGGAGTTGAGAGAAATGAGTCAGAAGAGAAGAGAAGTTAGGCATGGAGGCAAATATTTATAATCCCAGCTACTCGGGAGGCTGGGACAGGAGGATTGCTTGAGCCTGCAAATTAGGCCCAGCCTATGCCACATAGCAAGACCCAGTTTCTTCAAAAATAAATAAACAGCCAGCAGGTAGATTTTGTACTACACACTCTTTTGTATCCTTTGAACTCTGTACCATGTAATTGGATGACAAATCCAAAGCTAAGTAAAATTTTAAAGATAAAGGAATATCACTCTGCGACTAGGATGTTTGGAATCTGGAGGAAAGCCTAGGTCATTCCCAGCATCTAAGAGGCATGGACTTCGTCCCTGGCAAGGCTTTCCCTTATGCCCAAGCACTCTTGTCCTCCCAGGCACCACTCTGCAGCTCATTTCTTTCAGGAATTCCTCTCTGACCTCCAGATAAAAGCTGCAAGGCCCTGTTCTGAACATCCACAGTACTTAACCTATCCCACCAGAGAGGGCATACCTGATGGCGCCTGTCTCTCTCTCATCCAGCTGTGAGCTGCATCTGCCTTCCTCATCACTGTACCTCTTCCCACAAGTCTAATAACTAACAGAGCAAAGTATTTGCTAAACTATAAAGCACAATCTAAACTCTCTTCCAACAATGCTGCTGAAAATACCTACCAAAGAAGACAGGACAGACCCCTTCCAATTTCTAAGGGAGCCTTTTACCGTTTTCCTAATGCTTCTAAAGGCCTATGCCATTTCAAGGTCATGGATCTCAAAGAAATAAGTGGTTCGTGTTCAGGACAAAGTGAAGATTAAGACACTTTTAACAGCTTATTAGCAAGATTTCCTTCTGCTTGGCAGTACAGTACTCGGCCCCCTGATGGAAGGAAGAAGGAGAAACGTTTGGTACCTGCGGGAGGTGGAGGGGACCCGGTGGTGCTCAGTGCCGGTCTCCTTCACAAGGTTTCCTTTGCAGCAAATGACCCTTAATTTATCCTGGTATGAGGAAGCCAGGTAAATTGCTCCCGAGGAAATTGCAGGTCCCAGGTAGCGCGGGTTTGGGATTTCCAAATAGGCTCGGGCAGGGGTCCTGCGGAGTTCCAGACAAGAGTTTATATTCATTGCAGGGAACCTCCATCACAAGGCGGGGTAGGAGGAAAACACACAACCCACCCCAAGACCCTGTCCCAATAGCTGGAGACGTCAAAGCACAGATGAAAGGCACTGCTTACCCCAGTGAGGAACGGGCCTGGATCTCAATGACTTCAAGTGAGTTGAAGTGGGTCACAAACAGATAGGGCTCTCTGTAGGCTGCATGGTCCCATGGAGGAAGGTGTGCGGCAAAGAAAGGTTCAAAGAGGGAAAATCTCAGCCTGACTGCAGTGCATCATACATGCGTCATACAACGCAGCAACCCCCCAGGTACCTCCACAGGTCAGCTTAATCGTGCATGATTGTGCTTACTCATGGCCATGTTGTATGTTAAAGCAGAAAATGGGAACCAACACCAATGAAATTTATACACTTACGGAGTTCTGCACAGCTCTAAAAATTCATTATGAAGCTCTCTATGTACTGCTATGAAAAAAAAAATACTCAAAATGTATTTCTCAGTGAAATATAAAGTGAAGTTTAGAATAATGTGTAAGATGTGCTGCCTTACTGATTTACAAGAAAAGGTGGAAGGGTGCTGGAAATGTTGTCTAATACTATAGCACTTGCCTGGCATGTGCTGCATAAACAGCCAAAACATGTGGAAATAAGAATAGATGTTCTAAGGGCCAGCCAGATAGCTCAGCAAACTAAAGTGCCTGCTTAGGTAGGTATGGTGACCGGGGTTCAATCCCCAGTGTGCTGTGCCAGCCCTGTCCCTGGGTATGCTGAGATGGTGACTAAGACTGGACATGGTGGGGCAAGCTTGTAATGCTAGCACTTGGGAGGCTGAAAACAGGAGGATCACTAGGAGTCCGATCTGTGTAGTGAGACCCTGTAAACCCTGTACTAAAATAAAATAAAATAAAATAAAAATAAAGAATATATGTTTTTAGGGGCCGGCAAGATGGCTCAGTAGTCTGAAGTGCCTGCTTAGGCAAGCTTAGGCAACCACAGGGACTGTAGTTCAATCCTTGGCACCACATGCTGCACCAGCCCCACCCCCCAGGGCAAGCTGAGCTGGACATTTTTTTTTTTTTTTTTTTTTTTTTTGTCTTTTTGAGACAGGGTCTCGCTATGCAGTTGAGGCTGGTCCTGAGCTCACTTTTGTAGCCCAGGCTGGTCTCGAACTCGCACCAATCCTCCTGCCTCAGCCTCCCGAGTGCTGGGATTACAAGCGTGCGCCACCACGCCCGGCTGGACATAATTTTTTTAAAAAATGAATATATGTTTTTAGAGCCAGGGATATAGCTCAGTGATACAAATGCTTGCCTAGCAAGCACAGTCCCAAGTTCAATTCCTAGTACTAGGAAAGAGAGAGAGAGAGAGAGAGAAAGAGAGAGAGAGAGAAAGAGAGAGAATATATTTGTATAAAGAACTGGAAAAACAAGATAAAGCTTTTTTCCTTTAAGGGAATTATAATAGAAAATGAAGGAGATAGGAAATATGAATGAGAATTTTTCTTATATATCCATTTAAAGGTTATATACATATACAGTAGTGTACAGCTGTAATTCTAGCACTCTGGGAGGCTGAGACAGGAAGATCACAAATTTGAACCCAGTCTGGGCAATTCAGTGAGAGGCTTTCTCTAAATAAATTAATTAATCAATGAGACATAGGCAATGTAGCTCATTGCAAAGGTCCTGGGTTGAATTTCCAGTACCAAACAAAAGCTAATAAACGACAACAAAAACTGAGTTCATAGATAATTAGATGCTTTCTGTTCTTCATACTCTGTATCTGCCATCAGTGTCGTGGAAACTGGAGAAAATATGATGAGCTCTGTGTTCTGCTTTAAAGGGAAAGGTACTTAGCACAACTGTCCCTTGTGCAAACTATTATTTTGCTACCAGGCTCTCAGTCCTGTGCCACAGACCTCAGTCCTCAGGCAGCTTCAGCCTCATTCCCTTGAACCTGGCAAACCTTGGCCAGTTTCACCCACAGAATGTGATAGAAGCAAAAAGACCTCTCATGGCCACTTTTATACAGGTGGAGAGGAGTAGAGCTTCCACCTGTGTCGCCAACTGACTGTTGATTTCCCAAGGTGTTTCGGACCTTCTAGTGGCCCCTGGGGCCCCACTGATGTCCCCCAGAGAACAACTGTCCAGCCAGTCAGCAGAATGACAAGCAGTAGAACCTATTGTTTCAAGTCACTACACTGGGGAAACAGCCTATTGTGTACCAACAGATAACTAAGCCTTGTAGGTATTTCAGCCTCAGTATATTTGAGAACATTTATACACCTGTGTACATATCTGTAGTCATGTGTCCTCTGAGTTCACTCAGAAGCACCACATTTAGAAACTTATGATCAGGACTACTGTTGGACAGATCAGTGCAAGGACGTTCAGTGGTGCTATTTACACTTAGCAAAAATAGGTACAGGGTCAGCCACATAGTTCAGTGGATTAAAGTACCTGTAAGCAGGTACAGAGCCCAGGGGTTCGATCCCTGGGCCTGCTGGCCCTGTCCCTGGAGCATGCTAAGATAGCAATTGAGATTGGGTGTGGTGGTGCTTCTGTAATCCCAGCTCTTGGGAAGCTGTAAATATGAGTCTGATCTAGTAGTGAGACCCTGAACATCCTGTAGAACCTCCCCTAAAATACAAAACAGGTACAGCCTCACTGGTATGCCTGATTAGAACTGATTGGTTAAATTAAACTCATGTTCAGCTATGCCACGCCATGGGATACTATGCAACCTTTGGAGGTGAATGAAATATATCCATAGTGCATGGTCTTTTTTTTTTTTTATTATGGGAGCTTTACATTCATTTCATAAGGCTGAATTGTGGCCTAACCTATCTAGCTTATACAAAGTTTCACTAAGCCTCAGAATCTTCTGCTATAGACATCTACGTAGGTGACCACTGTTCATGGTGCTTGGCACCTAATGGGATCCGCAAGCACATGGCTTAAGCTGAGAAGCATCCCACCTGTCGTCCCCTCCCAAGACACCCACACTGTGCTTCCCGTACCGAAGGCCAAAGGCAAGCGACTCCACTTGAGATCATCGGTGCGACTACGTCTTCCATAAGAGTCCACAAATACCCCGAATTCTGCAAGGTGTCAAGAGCACAGGGGCATTAGCACCAGCAGTGGGGGACAGGGGCATTAGCACCAGTGGTGGGGGACATCAGTGACACACATTGTGACTGGAAAAATGAAGAACACAGCCCAGGGAATACTCAACCAGATTTAGCTGGACTGCAAAAACCAGAGGACTTCTGTAGAACCAATTATAGTTTGATTAAAAACGAAAACTATTTTAGTTTTAAAGATTTAAAATTCATTATATATATATTCTATATATATAAAAAATCATGTTAATATATAATCACATATGTCATATAATTATATATAATCATGATTATATATATATATGATTTAGGACTGGAGAGATAGCTCAGTAGAATAAGCACCTTCCTGACAAGCACAGGGTCCTGAGTTCAATCTCCAGTACCAAAATAAAAAAGGAAAGAAAGGATTCAAGTGAAAGAGAGGGAAGCAAGGAAGAAAGGGAAAAATGGAAAGATTCAGAGGTTTAAATAGTTTTTGTTTGTTTTGTTTTTGCGGAACCAGGGAATGTCTTATTCTATATTCTACTAAGCTATCTCCTCCCCACTCCCACCCCCGTCCCCACCCCTGCCAAAACAGTTTTAAAGAAAGAAAATATCAAAAGAAAGAAGGAAAGACCAAAGAAAGGCAAGAAAGAGAGAGAAAAGGAGGGGAGAGGAACAGCAAGCACTAAGAAGAAAGAAGCACTGGTTGCTTTTTGGAGAGACCGTGATGGAGTTGGGCCAGGTCAGTGCTCTGATGGGTCGAAGGAGCCCTTGAGGGCCTAGGGGTGCTGCCTCACACTCTTCGTACCTGTACCAAGACCCACCCTGCCCCAAAGCCCCACTGCTCGTCCCTAAGCCCCCCACACCCTGCCTGGGCTTCAGGGCCCAAGGGTGGCAGGCAGCTGTAGTGACCCACCATGGAAGCACAGCAGGTACTCCTCTCGCTGCCCTGCGCCGTTCACCTGAACAATCGAGACAGGGAAGCTGTTGGATGAGGAGGCAAACACAGCAGGAGCCAAGGAGTGGTCATTCTTGTCTAGAAATTCTGGAAAGGCAGGCGAGAAATGGGGCTTCAGGAATGATTTCTGTGCCTCTGAAAGCCCTGAGCCACACATGGGATATGGAAGGGGACACTGGCCCTACCCTCCAGTGTGTACTGCTTCATGTCGATTTCGTAGAATTTGTTGGTTCCAATGAGGATACTGTAATTGGTAAAGTGGATACAGCTGCAGGGCTCTGAGGTCTCTATCTCCTGAGACAAAAGGGCAAAGGAGGCCATGAGAGATGATGCAGGACAGCCCTGTTTCCGTTACTATTCTGTTTCTCCCTTAAGCATCTAAGCAAGCCACACAGATGGTGGGACTTGCTCACATGTCATCCAAGTCCACTCTTGTGCTTCTCATAGCGACCCATTTCCGACCTATTCCTGTTGCTCTAGGCAACCTAGGCTTCCATGGAAAACAAAATCAAACTGTAGCCAAAAAGGCTCAGAAACATAATTTTCATGAAAAGGCAGAGCTTATACTCTTATTAGGGGGAAAAAAAAAAAAAAACGCACGAGAGAAAGATTATTAACAGGGGCAGTCAGGAAACATGGTTTTACTTCCTTTCTTTTTGCTAAATTTCTAATCAGAACTTGTATTGCCTATACAGTTGTCACCTTCAGTAACATGATAATCCCAACTTAATTATCTGCTTCCTAATTGTTCATACTTGTTTAAAGGCCAATCCTAACATTATTAAAAGTGTCAAAGCATGCTTCTTACAAGTGGTGGCTCCTGATCATAAAGAAACCAATGACTGCTGGGAATTTTCCTGAAGCTAAAGTTCATACTTTAAGCCGCATCACTGTTATCAGGAATAATTACTGACTGCCTATTAAGTATGAGGAAACTTTGGGACAGCATATACATGGAAGCAGCAGGAAAAAAAAAATCAAACTTCTTTTTTGGGTTTTCAACTTTGCACCTCAGGTTCTCTCCACACCCTAACCGGGCTGCCTGGAAATGGGGCAACTGTTGTAAAGTATAAAATAGCCAGCCTAAGCCTGGTAGCAGTGAGCACTCAGTCAACAGTGTCCAGCCAGAATGAAGCTACTTCTGTAACAAATGATAATCACTATATATTAGTCATACTTCCCTTCATTTTGGGAGTAAACCATGACAGCACCTGAAATAAACCAGCCATATGGAGGCAGCACATCCTTAGTCTGGGAATGGCAAATACCTCGCGCAGAAGTGAGGCAAACTTAAGAGTCCCAACTGCAGTCATCACACTATACACCCTACTCTGAGGAGAAGCAGTGCCCTAATCACAACTCAGAATGGAGCCAGGACTGGTTTGTCCCATGTTAGCAGAAACCTCATGTAGACTCCAAGAAAGATTCTGGCAAGTACTCTCCAGAACTGTTTCCTTCTCAGAAACAGCACCTTCCTTTTACGGCTGGCTCAGATGAAATATCTCCTCCATCAGCCAGCTCTTTTCCTTAATAAAACGCTGAGCTCACTGGGCCAGGCCTGGAAGCAGTTTCCAAACAAAAGAAAAGCAAGAGGGGAAACTGCAGCTACGGGAGGCCCTAGGCTCTTACAGGAAAGAAACATCTCACTCTCTAGGGAAGTCATGGTGTCACCATGAAGGTACCATGTCATGGTGAAGGATGACCAAGCAGAAGAAACAAGACATGCTGTTGCTCTAGATAGCACACTGTTCACACTGGCTTCCTAAGAGGGTAAGACAGCTAGGCCCCAACTTACCTTCCGAATGCAATACTTGCCGAGGTTTTCATTGTAGCGGAGGATGACGACTTTGCTGGGTGTGGCAGCACAGATGCAGAGGCCATTCTCAATCTCAAAGGCCACCGGAAAAAGTAAAAAATGGCACATGAATATTGACTCTGCAGCAAAACTAGGAAAAGTATGACAGCTTAGAGCAGAGTCTCTCAACCTCCGTCTTTGCCAACAATTGGGTCCACAACATCCTGTAATGGTGGTGGGATGAGGGGGTCCTGCATTTTGTAGGGTGATGGGCAGCACCGTGGTCCTGCCCACTAGACATCCTCCAGGTGTGAAAATGAAAAGGTCTCTAGACTTTGCCAACTGTCCCCTGCAGGGCAGAATTGCCACTGTTGAGAACCACTGCTTTAGCTGGGCTGAGAAGGAATCAAGGGTCCACCTGAGTCCAAGATATATTTTGTGTGCTTGCACCTTTGGCTGGGGAACAATTCTTTTGACAATCTCATGCTGAGGGGAAGAGGGAAGGAGGAGCAAAGGTAAGAGAAACTGCTATAATAATTTAAGAGAAAAATTCACCAAGAGAAATAGTTCCCAGCTACAACCTGTACAAACGGAGTTCTACATCAAAACTCCTCTTTTATACAACAGTTGAATCTCTCTTCTTTCACCTCCCAGAACCAGGCCATTGTCATTCACAAACAAAAACAAAGAAGAGGCTTTTTACTCAAATCTGTTCTGAAATGAATGCTGTGCAGCTGGGGAGGAGGAAGGGAAATAGCAAAAAGGCAGGAAAATGGAATTCGCCAGTGGTGTTTTTCCTGGAGTTAAGTGGTGGGTTTGTGAATATTTACTACATGATTGCACTTTCTGATTTACGTGTATATTCCTCTAATCTTTTTTTTTTGCTTTTTGAGACAGGGTCTCACTGTGCAGTTCAGGCTGGCTTTGAGCTCACTTTTGTAGCCCAGGCTGGTCTCGAACTTGCAGCGATCCTCCTGCCTCAGCCTCCCAAGTGCTGGGATTACAGGCGTGAGCCACCATGCCTGGCTATTCCTCTAATCTTGAAAAACTAATTTTTAAAAACTATAATGCACAGACCTAATCAATCATTCACAGGACAAATTTTTTTCATTTATATATTTGGTACAAGATCTTGCTGCTCCGCTTGGACTCATAGTGATTCTCCTGTTTTCAGCCTCCCCGGCACTTGGATTACAGGCATGAGCCAGTGGCCTGCTCAGTGCACCCTGTGGGGAGGGTGCAAGTGGGTTGACATATGGTGCCAGAGATCGAACCCCTGGTTCCTGAGCTTTCCTAAGCAGGTACTTAATCCACTGAGCTATCTCACTGGCCCTAACATTTTTAATGGGGGGCAGGACTTAAACAAGGAGGCAAAAAAAAGTATATTTATATGCTATATTTCAATTTGTTAGAGATTAAAGGAGCATTAACTTGGGCTCTGGTGAACTGACTTTATGCTATACAGTTGGCCCTCTGGTTCTAAATTTTCAGATTCAACAACAGGTTCTAAACTTACAGATTTGGGGGCCAGGGAGTTAGCTCAGTGGAATAAGTACTTGCTGGGCAAGCACAAGGTCCTGAGTTTGATCCCTGGTACCACAAAAAAAAAAAAAAAAAAAATCTAAATTTGCAGATTCAATCAGCAAGCATTAAAAATGTTTAGGAAAAAGCTGTGTCTATATTTAGACATATGTAGACCTCTTTTTCTTGTTATTATTCACTAAACCATATAGTTTAACAACTATACACATAGGAATTATATTGTGTTAGGTATTCAAAGTAACCTAGAGATTACTTTTTGAGCATAGGACAATATACACAAGTTACATGTAAATGCCACACCATTCTATACAGCAGGAAGGACCTGAACATTTTGGAGTTTTGAATGTCTGGGGGAGTCTGGAACTAATCCTCTGTTGATAGTGCAGGACGACCATCTAAATGTCATGAATTAGAATCTGCAAAACTCTAGTAATAAAACATCCCTTCATCTACTTCAGACATGGAGTTCCAGAATAGAGTATTTCTAAAGACTCATGATACACACACACACAATTTTTAAAACTACAGATCATTCTTTTAGTCTAACTGCATTCACATTTTTCTTTAAGAAATTTCCTGCAAATTCAAAGCCTATGCAAATTTATCATGGCTATTCCAATTATATCATGTGCCTTAAAGGACACATAAATCCAACCCCACGTGAGGATACACAATATTCAAATTCAAATCCACGAGGTGTTGGGGCAGAAGCACATTGCCAATGTGACAAATACCCACCAGTGAAGGCCTAAGGAGAGCTCACCTTGCCAGCACCAAACAGGTGGCAGCCCTTGACAGCTTCAAAAATGTTGGGCGAGATGTCTGGCTGGGCAGGAAGGTGCGACTGTGCCAGAGACTGCTTCACTTTCTTCACATCTACCAGACACAGGGCCCGCTCTTCTCCTGTGTGGGAAAGGGCAGCCCTTTGTCAGCTCAGAACCAGAGTAAATACTGTGGGAGGTGGGGGCAGGGTCTGAGTCTAGCCATGAAGTAAAGCCACACGCAGTCTGGGGATAAACTGTTTTTCACACGTCTCTGCACAGTCAGAGCATCCCTTATCTGAAATGTTCAGGGATAGAAGTGCCTCAGATTTTGGATTTAGAATATTTTCAAATACAAGTTGGGCCAGGTGGTACATATATGTAAGCCAAGCACTCAAGGAGGCTGAGGCAGGAGGATCACCTCAAGTTTGAGGCCAGCCTAGGCTACAAAGTGAGTTCAAGGCCAGTCTGAACTACACAGCGAAGCTCTATCTCAAAAAGACAAGAAAAAATAAATAAATTTTAAAAATTAGCATATACATATCATGAGATCAGGGATGGGATCCAAGTCTTAACATGAAATCCACGTGCATCTCATAAGTTCCTGAAACACACAGTTTGAAGGTGATTGTATACATTATATTGCAATCCATCACATGAGGTCAAGTGTGGAATTTTCTACCTGCAGCAAGGCTGACACTCAAAAAGTTTTAGATTTCACAGCATTTTTGACTTTAAGATAAGGGATATTCAACCTATAAACTCATTTTAGGTCCATTTTTTGACCTAGGATGAAAACATTTGACCTTTGAATCAAAATTCTAGAAAACTAATTCTGCAGATATAAACTTGGAGAATAGGAGCTAAACTTTCTAACTTGAAGAAAGAATTTGTTAGAGAAGAAATTCTAGGAGGGGACATTCAGCAAAATATTAGGCTTAGACTAGTCATACATAGCTACGTCAAGGTCATAATAGACAAGGAAAAATGTCTATTTTAAATACAACTAAAAACAAAATTAAATGCAATGCATTTTATCTTAGGTTGTATCATGAGTGGGGGTGGCAAGCATAGAAAATATTAATCTTAATTCTGTATCTTCATCTCAATTTTGCTGTGACTCTAGCTCTCAAAATACAATCAGAGAGGCAGGCAAACAGGGAGGGCAGGAATGAGGGAAGGAAAATAGCTGAGAGATCCTGAAAGGCCTGTTCCTGACCACATTACTTCATTCTCTGCACCCAGCCGTACTTGAAACAAAATCCAACTACAACTGTTGTAAACTTTAAGCCAATACATTACTGTTTTTCCATTAAAATAAAGCAGCTGAGGTTGGTGGTGCATACCTGTAATCCCTGCATACTGGAAGGCTGGCATAGGAAGAGTATAAGCTCAAGGCTAGCTTGGGCAATTTAGTGAGAGATTGTCTCAAAATAAAAAATATTAAGGGCTGAGGATTTAGCTTAGTGCAGAGGCCCAGGGTTCAATAAACAGTATCAGAAAAAGAAAAGAACTTCCAACATAGAAGGAAAAGAATTGTGCCACAGTCACATGAAAGAATACCCTGTTCTTATACTGACATGCTGAAGAATTTAAAATATGCCTACAATAAACTTTCAAATACTTCAGATAAAAAGCTGTGTGTGTGCAGATGGTAGCTAGTGGTGAACCTAGCTGAGGGGTCTATCATTATGACAGATGTAAGAACATGACCTTGGTGCCCAAGGTGGTAATGTGGGAAGTGCTGGGAATCTTTAAGAGGAGGGGCCTAGAGGGTAGGTCTTGAGGTCACTGGGAGTGTGCTCTGGGAAGGCAGTTCTTGTGAGGCGTGCATTCCCAGGAGAAGATTGTTATAAAGAAGTCATCCTGGCACCACTCAGCTTGCCTGTATGAAGATGTCACCAGCTTGCTTCTGCACATGCTCCCACCAGGCTATCTGCCAAGAGGTGATACAGCTGAGGACAGGCCTCAAACCAGAGCTGGGCAGTTTGGATTAAATCAACATCTTTCATTAGTAGCCTAGCTTAGATATTTTATTATAATGAGAAAAAACTGACTAACACAGCATTCTTCACTTGGCATAATGGTAAGCTCTTCTTTGAGGGTGTCAGACTATAATACACTGGACACCAAAGGGAACCAATGTGAACAAAAAGTCCATGCATTGCATCAACAGAAACACAGAGGAAAAGAGTCACCACTGCTCCATGCTGTGATCAGGAAGCCCTGCCTTTGTGCTTCTCAAGCATAAAATTTGGCTCTAAAATTGTCTCCCAGCAAAGCAAAGAAAAGGGCTATGTGCTTGGCTTCACACCTGCTATCATGAGTAGCTTCTCCAGGTCCTTGATGATATAAATTTGGAAGACTGCTCCAATTCCAGGGACATGGGTTAAGGAGTTTTTCAAGACATTCAGTGCATAGAGCCCTTCCTCAGTGCCCACCAACACCACCTGTGAGGCAGAAATCCAAAGGTTGAAAGTAAGTACAGGTGCATAACCAGGCAATCACAAAGCATAGAGCTCCAAATCCTACTCAGCCCTTCCTTGCCTGTGTATGAGGCTGTAGCCCATTACTATTACCATCAACTGCTGACAGTGCCCCAAAAATGTTACCTGGTCACTGAAGGGCAGTGTGCAGTTCATGTCTAGCCGGTCATCACCTTCCAGTTTCAGCAGGGAGTTTCCAAGCAATTTCTTTTCAAATGTGAAAGGAAAGATAAGAGACAAGAAGGCAGTGAGATTTAAATGTTCATAACCAAACCATCCAAAGGGAGAAATTTAAAGTTAACTTCATAAACACACATCTTTTAGCTGGTCCCCATTTAAAAATTATTATTATCATTTTTATTACCATTCTCATCACTATTATTATTTTGCTGCTGCACACTGAATTCATGTCTTTGCATACGCTAGGTGTGTGTCCTACCACAAAGCTACATTCCCCAGCCTTTTGCACTGTAGTTTTATCAGAACTCCAAAGGCAAAAAGTGGGCATTGCTAATCTCTCTGGAGTAGGTGTTAAACAGCATCAGTTTTAACTCTGCTTGGATGTAGAAACCAGTATTATAGGTGAAAAAAGTTATTCTGCAACAGGAAATAAGCTGAAAATATAGATATTTCAGTTGCCAAGTGTTAGTAGCCCATATGGAAGGCTCTTTCCCCTTCGGAAAAGTGCAAAATATGTCAATAGCAAGACCAATAAGCCTGATTCTCTTTACCTGAACCCATATAAGCAGAATCTAGTAAGAAATAGAGTCACGGGCCAATTGCACACATGGATTTCAGTAAAAGGCTAACACATGTAGCAGTAACACAGTTCAAAAGCCTATCCCATGAACAAACATCTTCCCCAGAGGCTTATGGTTAAGCATTTTTGAATTGCTAACCTTTCAAGTGTTTATCAGGAACTAAGTGTCTGAAAAGAGCTGTTCAGTCTTCAGGAGAACAAACGCTGATGAGCAATGAGCAGTGTTTGCTTCCTGAAATGTTCTAGAAGAATGATGTCTATCACGACACACCTACATTTCTAACATCTTAAGGATAAGTAGGATTTCAAACCTTCCTGTGGAAGAGCAAATACTGCAGAAGCAACCAGAAAGGTAACCAAGAGCCTTCCTCAAGTAAACTGCTAGTTGGCAGCCTATTGTGCTCTTTTCTAGCCAAAGTGCTTGTAACACAAGTCACCAAATCAAAAGAACATAGCAGAGTAAGTGAGAGGATTTCCTTGTAAGTACACTGGCTGCTGCGTTGCCATAATCAGCCGAGAGTTGGCTGATGGTGTTGTCTCACCAACTCCACACAACTACAAGGGGGGGGGGGGGCTTGGGATGTTCCATGGCTGCCTTGAAGCTTGTGCCTTCCCTGCCCCAAAACTGGTCCTGACACAGCCTTGAGGCATCAGCCCTCAGACAGAGAGCTGAAAGGAAAACAAGACAGCCGGCAGGATACCTGCCCATCACTAAGATGTTACACTCATGCTTGCTTTGGCAGCACACTTAGTAAGATCAGTTATGAATGACCAGCCCACTCTACAAGGTCAAGCGCCAGTGCCCGCGTTCATACTCACAGCATCAGCTTCTGCCTTTTCCCTAGAAACTCTCCCACCTGCAACAACTGATTCTAAGGCGGTGACCCAGCGCTGTTTGTCAGGAAAGCTGGGAGCTAGCAAGTAGAGGGTTCTCCCCGGCCAGCAGGTGGTGTGTGGGTGAGACTCCATCTTCAGGATGTATGGAACATCTAGGAGATTTCAGAGAGCACAGGATTGGGCGTGGATTTCCCCCATTCCCGTTGGTAGGCGTGGCCCTGAGACATCAGAAAGCCCACCAAACCACTCGGGCCCCAGTTACTGCTGAGGTGGAGGAGCAGGGGATGGCCAGCTTCCTTGGCAGGGCCAATGCTCCACGTCTCCTCTTGGCTCTCCCCACTTGCCAAGCCCAGCCCACATCCAGAGCTGGTCTTTCCCAGGTCCCCTCACCTGCTTTGGCTGTGTTTGCGAGTTCAGAAGCACCAACGGCACCATGAATAGATACGTCCCCGTCGGGAAGGCAGAGCTCAAATTCTTCCACCGGTCTCTGTCCAGCTTGTTGCAAAGAGGAAGGGCAGAAAGAAAAACAAAAGAACAGGACCAAGAACAAAGGGAGAAGACAAAGAGGAAGAGGAAGAGCCAAAGGAAGAGGAAGACAGAAGAGAAGGGAAGAAAGGAGAAAAGAAGGGAAGAGAGGAAAAGGAGACAAGGTACGCATGTAAGGAGAGATGCACAAGAACAAAGAAGGAGAAAAGGTGTGCAGAGAAGGCAGAGGAGGGAAGATAAAAAAAAATAAAGTGTGTCAGATGAGTAGCACACTCAAATTTCTGATGACGATGCGGATTTATGGGCTAGTTGGCTGAGGCGGAAGTTCTCTGAAGGTGTATTAGCAGGTGGAATCTTCAGGGCAGCACCCTGCGGGTTCTTCAGGGGGAAGACCTATAGATGTGAGTATCGCACCAATAACCTTTAGAGAAGTCATTTGGCTTTTCATTTTCAAAAATGGGAAAGTAGAGAAGGCTCGCGAGGCAGTCCAAAAACAACACAAAACAAAACAAAAAACAAAGCCTTCACACCAACACTGGGAGACCTGGGTTAACCACGTGCAATGAAATTCCCCCTGAATTATTAATTTACCTTCTCTAGCTTCATTGTCATAAATGAGGACTTTTGATCCCTCTAACACAATGTATTTCCTGTCCCAGCCTTGCTGTCCTCGTTTGTTATTCCTGGGGAAAAAAGATGGGGGGAAGGTCTGAACTTAGAAAAAAGCCAATTCTAGAAAACGTCAGGAGTGTATCAGTGGCCTGTGGTCTTCCTTGTGGGGACCTGCTAGACAGCCCTACACCAATACCTGGGCACTTTCATCCACCCTTCCAGGTGCAGGCTGCTGCTGGGTTCCTTGCTCTGTAGACCTGGGGAGTTCATTTTGTCACGGCAGAAGGCCTCAGTGAAGTGCGTGGCATATTCGGCAGGCAGGCCACAGGTGGCTGGCAAGCAGGTAGAGCACTTGGGGTGACACATCACCTGACACTCTGGGAAAGAACAGTGAAGAGTCTGAGTGCAGAATATTCCCTTCCTCTCCTCTCCAAGCCAGCCCAGGAATCCAGGTGACACCTAAGCTTTCCCAGGTGCCAGAGCCCTACTGGGAGAGGAGAAAAGAAAGCCACATACTCTAAATCCAGTATTCCTGGCTTCAGAAATTCAGGCTGCCCACAAACATGTGCGCAAAAGGTGTTTGCACATTTCAGATGGAGCCAAGTGGCAAAGAGACCAGCCTGACACAAAGAGGCTGGAAATTAGTAAAGATCAAGGCATTTTCTGTATCAAGCTGAAGTCACGAACTGATGACATGAATGAAATCATTGCTTTTGAGGGGGAAAAATAGAGTCCTCCCACTGAAATGAAAGGCTCAGAAACAAATGCATTATATGCTGAGAAATGATCAAAACATCTCCTCCATCTCCACGTAGCAGTGGAGTCGCCCACTACAGATGAACAAACACTGCCCTTACCAAGACATTTGGATGCTTGGCGTCCAAAGTGCACAGTATCCAGACACACAGCGCACTTTGTGGCTCGCATGTTCAGTCCTACATTAAATCGATGAGGAATATTGTGGTGCATGCGCTCCTTAAGACGCCGACTAAATTCTGAGGGGAAAAAAATTAATAATCATTAAAACGGCTGCAAAGCAAAATGAAAAGACAATGCACAAAATGGAGAAAATATCTGCAAATCACACCTGATTGAGGATTTGTATCTAGGATATATAAAGAATACTGAAAACTCAGTAATAGACAGAAAACCCAACTAAAAAGTGGGTCAAGGAGTTGAATAGATTATCTTCCCAGAGAGGACAAGTAAGTGGACAATAATCACATGAAAAAACTTTCAACATCATTAACAATTAGGGAAACACAAATTAAAACCCCTAGTGAAATAGAACCATCAGTATGTTTAAAATACAAAAAAAATGGAATACACGCAGTGTTGGTGGGGACATGGAGAAATTAGAACCCTCATACGTTCTTGATAAGAATGCAAAAGAGTGCTGCCATTTTGGAACCCAGGCTGGTAAGTTCTCAGAAAAGTTAAATATAGAATTATCAAATGATCCAGAGATGTATATAGTCCAGAGGATTGAAAATATATGTCTGTGCAAAATACAGGGGATTGAACCCAGGCCTCTTGCACTAGCTACAGCCCTGTTGTTTTGCTGCTATTATTGTTGTTATTTAGTTATTTCTTTTTGCGAGACAGGATCATCTTAGGTCACAAAGGTGTCCAGGCTGGGCTCAAACATGTGATCCTTCTGCCTCAGCTTCCCAACATGCTAGGATTACAGATATATACCACCATGCCCCACTATAGCAACATGACTTATGAAGGCAAAAAGTCTAAACAATCCAAGTACACAGTAATGGGTTATTGGATAAGGAAAATGCACTATCTATGCAATGGAATATTATTTGGCCACAAAAAGAAACAAAGTACTATAGCTTGCACAGGGCAGGTGGAGGTGAGGATGGAGAGCACCTGCTGGTAAGTTCAGTGGTTGCTTGTTTGTTTTGAGAAAGATGTTAAAAAAAAACTACGGTGTGATCACGGTTACACAACACTATGAACTTACTTAAAAGCAAGGAATTCTCTGTTTTAAATAGGTCAATGATATGGTATGCAAGTTATATCACAATAAAGCTATTACAGGTATAGATTGTGAAATTATTTCAACAGATGCATCTAGTCTTCTATGAATCAACTTTAAAATAGAATCTCCCCTGTCTCCTTATTAGGAGCTAAGGACATATTTAAGAGCATAATCCTGGTAGAAAATTGATCATTTGACAGTGGCCTTGTATGTGGGCATAAAGAAACAAATTTTGAAATCAATTACTTACAAATATTTTAGTCATGAAAGTTTTCTGTTCCAGTTGAGATAGTATTTACTGCTTTTCAAAATCCCATTTAAAAACCACTACTATGAATTACAGAATTTCTAATTATTAAATATATGAACTGAATATAGACGACTTTCCTTTCATGTTCAATTTTTATATAACTTCCTTTTATTCAAAATTCATTTTTTCCCAAAAGAACTGGCTTTTACATTTATTGCTACTTTGCTAAAATTAACAAGGCTGACTGTTTTCCCCATCTACTAAGCTCCCTTTTGACAGTGAAGTGACCCAGCTAATTAAAGTCAACTTTAAATAGAAGAGCTCCAGATACAAATTTCTGAATCCTTCTCTGAATCCTTCTCTGTGAATTATCTTTACATTTCCCCTTGTTTTCCCAGAAAGTCATAAGGAGAAAAGAAACATGCATGCACTGTGTGTTGGGTAGGATACACTGTACACAAAGGGGGGCACCTGGAACACATCCATAATGGCAAAGCTGCTCTACAGAACCTTGCCAGTGGGCATCACAGTCAGGAATAATTCTCTCTTCTATGTTACCATCACCATTGGGATGGAAAACTTTTTGATCTAAGTAAGGTGTTACATAAATGTAGGAAAAAGATGACCTCATGGTCAAAGAAAAATGCCAGCAGCAACAAAATGCCCTCAAGATTTACAGGCAAAGCAGGTCTGACAGTGATGCCATGACTCTTGCCCTTAACTCTACCCTTCTCCCCAGGGTTTTCCAAGCCATCCTTACCACTTTCTTTTTGATTTTTCAAAAAGCAATCATGCTATGCAGTTCAGGCAGGCCTTGAACTCACTGTGTAGGCCTGGCTGCCCTAGAACTCATTGTGATCCACCTGCCTCAGCCTCCTTAGTGCTGAAATTGCAGACACGGCACCTCCAGGTCTGGCTTTTTTTATAGAAATATAGATATAAGACAAAAGCCTAATGTCCCAAAGGAGCAGGGAGCAATAGAAAGAGCCCACTGAGAGCTTATGTCTCTCACTTGTAAATCCCTGCAAGCTAGGATTCAAGGCTGCAGATAACAGTTTCTCCTGCTGGTGTCCTGTTCTTTGATCCCTTCCTTGGGATGTTATCAGTTAACATTTGTGTAAACCTAGTGTTAGGCAAATGGTGGAAGTCAGCTAGAGCAATAAATAGCTCAGTGACTTAAGCATCTGCCTGACAATTTCAAGGTCCTGATTTTGATCCATGGTAATGCAAAAAAAAAGGTGGAAGTGAATAGAGATAGTAGTTTGTGTTTACCAAAGTAATTATGCATATTCCTTAGCCTCTTAGCCTGCCTTTAGCCCTCAATAAACATGAGATGCTTCTGAGGCTCTGGGCTTACTTCCAGAGAGACTAATCTCAGTGAGATCTCTGAAGCTATATTCATCAGGTCTTCTCATTGTTTCTTTCAGCACTGAGACATAACATAGAACACTTTGTTTTTAAAAAACTTTTCGTCTCTAAGTGAACAAAGTACTTTTGAGATTGCAAAGAAAGCTCTTTACCCTATTGCTAATCATATACAAACGACCAACACATGAATCTTTAACTTGCATAGAACCTTTAACTTAATTTGTTCCCCATGAATTTATTCTACAAAGAGAAAATCTTTGTTAGTCACTTTCTTATAAAGGATTTTTATTTAGAGTATAGAAAGAACCTAAAAAGTTAACCCCTGAAAAATAAGTAACTCAATCGACAAATGAGCAAATGAACTGAATAGACACTTAAAAGGAGTATACAACATGCACATGGAAAACTGCTTAACATCTCTACTCTTTAGAGAAATGCAATCCAAGCAACAGTGAGATTCCATCTCACCCCACTCAGAATAGCTATCCTCAAGAATACTAAAAACAGTGAGTGATCTCTCCTACTCAGTTGGTGAGAATGTAAACTGGTACAACCACTGTGGAAATACACAGTATAGAGATTCCTCGGAAAACTAAAAGTAGAAATACTACCTACTTGATCCAGTTATAGTACTTCTTGGTACATTCCAGAAGAATTAAAGATAGCATACAACAATGCTAGGTGAACAACCATGTTTATGGTGTGCAATTTAACATATCTAAACTGTGGAAATAACCTCAATGCCCATCAATACATGAATGGATAAAGAAAATGTAGTATGTGTACACAATAGAATACTATTCAGCCATAAAGAAGAACAAAATCGGGCTGGTGAGATGGCTCAGCGGTTTAAAGTGCCTGCTTAGGCAAGCTTAGGCAACCTCAGGGACGGCAGTTCGATCCCTGGTACCACATGCTGTGCCAGCCCCACCTCCAGGGCAGGCTGAGCCAGCTTATATATATGAAAAAGAACAAAACCACATCACTGACAAGAAATAGATAGAACTGGAAACCACCATATTATATATATATATATATATATATATATATATATATATATGTCTAATAAGGCAATCTAAGAAAATTAAACATCACACATTTTCTCTTCTAAAATAAGTAAGAAAGATGAGAAAACTAGATGGCAGACTTTTAAATATGGAAAAGGGGATATGGGGAGAAGGGAAAGAAGTATAAGAGAGATGAAAAAAATTCAAAATACGTTACATAACTGGACACACATGTGTAAATACCCCCTTCCTTGTTCTGCTGTGAGAAACCAAAATTGTAAATAAGGTCCAAAATGTAGAATATTGTGAAACAGGAGGAAAATATGCAGATGAGAAGGGGAACAAACAAGAGGAGAAAAGGAAAAGGAAAAGAAATGTTATGATTTGTGAGACAAGAAGGAAAAAATGGAAACAAAGCTTTTATAAATAAGGAAGGGTTGAAGGAAAGGTAGGGAATGGGAAAGAAAAGAGTAAGGAACACATACAAATTCCCTATAATGACTGCGATCATTATATACACCTCCTACGTAGCAATAAATCAACTAATAAAAAAATTCAAAAGAAAAAAATGGTTATGTGTATGTGCCAACGTAGCAAAACAAAGCTCACTAGTCTGTTTTACAAATATGCACTAATAAATACTAGAAGTATCCAGCAGCCACAACACCTGCTGAGAGGTAGGATGTTCTTTTTAGGATATCTGTGGTAACGGGATCAGCAACACCCTAAATTCCCATTGACAGGGGTCTAGTTTAATAGGTGAATCACAGACCCATACCATGGAATACTGTGTAGTCCTTTGAAAAAATGAAACAATTCCACGCACTGAAATATGAAAATACTCTCAGGCCACATTTTATCTAAAGATTTCTTGCAGGGTGCAACACAGTGCTATGCTACTTATTACAAAAAGAGAGGTGGTTTGATACATATTTAGGGTTGAGGATGTAGCTTAGTGCTACAGCATTTGCCTGGCATGCACAAGGTCCTGTATTAAACGGTCAGTCCCAGGAAAAAAGAGAAAAACTGTTTCAACTTATATATTTTCATAGAAGACACATCAATTAATAGACACATATCATTTCTACATGATCTATCCCTACAATGATTGACAGCAGTGGCTGACTCTGTATAAGAGGGCTGGGGGGAATGGGAAGACAAGTTTTACTCTTCATCTCTTCATATTATTGTGATTTTTACTATATGATTACATTTCTTAGAAAGTAGGGGGAAAAAAACCCACAACTCCCACAGCCCATAAGATTGGATATGGTTTGGCCAGCCATAGAAACATAACCTATAATCTCAGCTACTTAGAAGACAGATAGAAGAGGATCACAAATTCAAGCCTAGCATGGGCAACTTAGTGAGGGTCCATCTCAGAAGAAAACTTAGAAAGGGCTGGGGATATATAGTTTACTGTTCCCTGTATGCAATCTGCAGTACAGTGCTGTCAGGAAAAACAAAAAGAATGGATATAGTTTGAATGAGCTCTCCTCAAATTTATGTGACAATGACACTGAGGTGAGCCCTCCCTCTGGGAAGTCCTTAGGATTAGCTAAGCCATAAGGGTAGAGATCTCAAAATGACATTTATAAGAAGACAAAGAGAAACCCAATATAACATGCTTGTTCTGTCTTGCCGTGTAGTACCCTCCTCCACAGTATGGTGCAGCAAGAAAATGCTCACCGCTGCAGTATCATGCTCTCACCTTTCCAACTGTGAGTCAGATGTATTACTTTCCTTTATAAACTAACTAGTCTCAGGTATTTTGTTACAGCAGCAGAAAACAAAGACAAAACATACCTTCTGGAGTTGAAGACTCTTTTCTGCGGCTAGATGGTGGTGCGAGCAGGCTCATGGCACTGGGCTGGTGCTCAGGCGACCGCACAATGGCAGACATGGCAATTTGCTGCCTCGCAGTGGCTGGCGTAGACGGGTGAGGATGGTCTGTGGCTTTGCGGTGTGCAGCTGTAGAGAGAGCAGATGATGCCTTCTGATTAGCTGAGTTACCAAGAGCCAGAAGAATCAGACTGCCCCTGGGCTGTCTTTCAAGGACCCAAGATCAAAAGAATATGCACTGTGCCAACTTGGCAAGATCAGGGAAGCTGTAAATGTTTTAGACTTGAAATGTCTGTACTGAAAGATTCATGGGCCATAAACTAAGATGCTAAGCTACTCATGGCCAATCTCATGGAGATCAGCCCTCTGCCTTTGTCCTATCCACAGCCTGGAGCAGTTGGCTTGCAGAGAGAGAGTCCCTACCTTCCTCTCGGGCGGAGCGGAGCTCAATGCGAGTCTTCTGAAGGGCTTCCTCTAGCTCCGCACAGCGAGCTTTCTCCTTCTCCAGGGCCAGCTTCAGCTCATTGTACTGCAGAGGAACCTGTGTGGGCAAAGCAGGGTCCTCTTTCCGTCGACTAAATAAACCCTAGCAATGGAAACAGAGATATCTCCTAACTCCTGGAAACTGGCACTGCACACTAGCTAAAGGAAAGCTGACTTGGGACAAGCAATCCACCAAGGACAGGCGCATACTCACTGTAAGTGTGTTTAGTAAAAATTGCATGTGAAGGGGGAAGGGAGGGCTGAGCCTCAGCCCATTCCAGCCAGCTGAAAAAAAAAGTGGGGTGTGGGAATTTTCACCAAAAGGGTTAAAGATGCTTGATTCACTGCCACCTCTTCCTTTAGTATTCCCATGACAGAAAATTCATTTCCTGAGAGCCTTTCTCCCTCAAGAAATGGAATCAGGAGAGATGGAGCATAGAGCCAGGAGCGAGGTCAGAGGTCACTCCTGCCTTTGAACTTGCCTCATGGTGCTTAGTTACAAGACACAGAGAGGGGTGTTTTCAAAAGAAAATGATATCAAAACAAGGGGCTTACTTTAAAAAAAAAAAACGCAAATGGAAATATTTATTGTACATGGAAGACAAAAAGGAAAATAATGCAACTGAAACAAAATTAATCTAGAAAAATAAATGGAAACACCCTAACTACATCAAATGACACAATCAGACAACAGTTTGCTGTCAAAATAAAAAAGGTTAAATATCACAAGCATAGCAAACATATACAGTCACACAGTATGCAACAAAGCCCTTCACCGAAGCTATCTCCTTTGATAGGAGATAGCCTGCCTCTGAATACTGCACTCAAGATGGGCAGGGACACAGGGACCAAACCCTGACTTCAGTCCTCCTGTCCTTTCTCCTAGGTATTTCAAGTTCATCAAGTCATTCCCTATAAAACCAATGCCACAGCCACCTTGGACTTGGGAAGGAACTGTACCTTCCTTAGATACTTTTTTGGAACTGAGAACATTTAGCCAATCTCAGTCAAGGACTTCACTGGTTTGGGAAAGCATAAGCTGGGATTATGAAAAGCAACCTTTCCATGTGCACCTACACATAACCCTGTCCACGATTTGAGTTTTTTCAGTAGTGTATAATGTAATGCTAAAATTCTAAAGGGATGGCACAGTACTAATGGAAGGGGTAGTTATCCAGCCAGCCACTTGGGCAGGTCACTTCAACTCCCTGGGTTCAGTCTCTTAGTAGTATTTCAACAATCAAGAGCACTAGACCTGATCATTTATAAATCCTTCCAATAATCCCATACAGGTGACCTTCAAGCTGGGTTAACCTCCCAGAAGTGTGAACGACTAAGCCTCCTAAAACACCATACACAAGACCTGCTAATTCCTCTAGAGTCCTGAAGAATGACCTTCAAATCTGCTTGGAGTCCTCCATAGATGTATAAACTCTTCTCTCTGCAGACCCTTTTCCATCTTCTATGGGGTGTGTGTGTCTGTGTGTGTGTGTGTGTGTGTGTGTGTGTGTGTGTTATCATTCCCTTAGGGAAAAGAACTATGATTTTAATGGCTACGTAAAGTACGGTTTGACTTGATCAATGACATCCTCTGATAAAAGTTATTGCCAAAGCTTTTTTCAATCCAAAATATAACAAGAAAATGTTTATCTTTTTCTTTTCTTTTCAACCAGCTCAGCTTGCCCTGGGGACAGGGCTGGTGTAGCCTGTGGTGCCGGGGATCAACCTGCAGTCCCTGAGCTTGCCTAAGCAGGCGCTTTACATTGCTGAGCTATCTTGCTGGCCCTTATCTTTTTCTTCTATGTTCCTATGACCTCCTATCACAGTGGTGCCCACTGAGGCATGAGCAGTGGGGTGAAGCTGCTGACTGCCACATGTCAAGTCCTTTGACTCACCTTTTTCTTTTTAGCAGGTTGGTCCATTTTGGCTTGCAGAAAATCAATAAGTTTGGTTTGTTGAGAAATAGTACCTTCCATTTTCACCTTTTCATGAGAATAGAGAACCTAAAATTCACAAAACAAAAATAACCTCAGAGCTAAACAGAGGTGTACTTTCAAACTTGGTACTTCAAGAAAATAAAAAATAAAATTGCTAGGACACTAGCATAGGAAAATTCAAAACAAACAGCACCAAGAGAAAATTTATTTAGTCCCAATTTTATCCTAAGGGAACAAATAAGAGGAACAGATACATGAAAAAGTAAAAATAATAATTAATTATAGGATCCAGGTAGCAATCACTATGGAAATCTTCCAACTCCTCTGAAAGCTTGAAAATTTTTATGACTAAAACACTGGAGAAATATACACGGTATATAACATAAAGATACTGACCAACTTACCACAGGCTTTGCAACATCTAGCTTTGCCTCAGTCAGTCTCCCAAACACATGTGTACACACATAATGTGGGGATGGAACTCCAGGCTTCATGGATGCTAAGTGCATCCTCTACCACTGAGGTCCATTTCAGCCCTGCAGACAATTTTCAAGCAGATTCCCTTTGCCAGTCCTTACCTGAATATTTTCCAGCTGATACTCCAGATCACTTCTTTCTGTCTTCAAGAGATCAGCCCGATCAAGAGCTTCTTGAAGCCCTTGAGTAAGACGGAAAATGTGGTTCTTCTGTAGGTCCATCTGCTGCTGTAACTTGGCTTGCTGATGGGGAGAAGGCCCGGGGAAAGGTTTGACATCATACAGAACACAGCATGACCCCTACTGTACCTATCCACCATTCGGTTCAGGCTCACAATGAAAGCTCAGTGTTTGAAACCATCTCTTTCCAGAAATACCACTTGTCTTTATGCTAAAATGATGTGGTCATGCTTAATAAGAATTGACAAGAAAATCTTGAATGGATACCAACCACAGGATCCTCACTATTAACAAGAAGTCCATGCCCAGGATCTGCCTTATATCTGAGTATGCTCTGGTACTTAAACCTCCTGACCTGATTACAAAGGCAGTGCAATCCAGTCCATGTGTCCTTATCTTTTGGTTTTAGGAAACCAATGGCTGTTAAGAAAAATCACTAAAAGGCAGTATGAAATACACAAAGAAGAATTATATCACCCCTAACTTCACAACTTCCACGGTTCACACATAAATAGCCACAACTGTAGTGTGAGAAGAAAAAAGGGAAGAACCCAGCTATACTATAGCAGTTGACAAAATGCAGAAACATTTCAATTTAGTATACTGGAAATAGTTTTGTGCCAAAAATCTCTCTCCAATTTTTATATTGGAAGTCAACCAGAAAATAGGACAGGTTATTGAGATTCTGGTTTTATGGCTCCCTTTCCTAAAAAGTATGTGTTTCTTTCCTAAAATGTGTTTCACTGTGATAAAATGAAGCCTGACTTCATCTAAACCTCAAGTTATCGTCTGGCTGTGGCCCAGATAATCTCATCGCTGGTAGTCTACACACCGCACACTGAAGCGTGGAGTGCTATAGAAGAGCAATAAACATCACCATGGGGGCTTTCAAATGTTCGATGGCAGACCTCAAAGCCCTTCAGCCTTGCAAGCCCAAAAGAACTTTAACATCAGAATTCACTAGTCTTCTTCCTCTTACTTTACTTCTCTCTGCTTATGTTTTCCTTTTCTCTGCTACTTATCACCTGTCCTTCCACTTGAGAGGTAGCTGATTTCCTGAAGCACTGTGCTGTAATCAAAAGATTCTGGGATGTGGAATTTTACTGTAAATCCTGACTTTGACACTTCAAAGCAAACCTGACCACCAGCGGGTCATATTGCCTCTTACAGTCTCAGTTGCTTCATCTAAGAGTGGATAAAACATCTTGCCTCCTGCAATGACATACAGAGCACAGTGCCCAGGAAATGGGTGGTTCATCAACATTGGTATCCTTCCGCTTTTTTGTCCTTCCTTCTCTCCTCCATCCAATTCAGCTGCCCACCCCATTTTCTCATTTGCCTTTTCCCTACTGGGCCTGCCATAAGCATGAAATACTAATGATCAGCTGGTCTGTACATAACTGGAAATTTCTCAATCAAACCACAGAACTCCCTAGGAGAAAAAAGAAAAAGGAAGGAGGGAGGGAGGGAGGGAATGGGTAAGGGAGAGAGAGAGGGAAGAAGGGAGGAGATAGGGAGGGGGCAGGGAGGGACGAAACAGCTAAAATATGCTCTGAAAGGGAGCTACCAGTCCCCCACAAACCAAGTGATTTCTTTTGCAAATCCCCCTCTTTAGTTTCTTTCTACTATTTTAGGATAACATTAATTACTAGGCAGGAACCAAAGAAACAAGTGCTGTGGACAAGGATCTATTTGGTGACAGCCAAGTCCAAAATATTTTTCTAGAATAAGCACATCAACCATCCAGGGGTTTTCTAAGAAATAGGTTATTTACTATAATAAAAATTCAGTACAAGTAAAAGTGACATTTACACTCTGTGAAATGTTTTTCAAAAACTATCTGCTGCAGAGAGAGGCAAATGGAGAAATAATCATGGGTCAGTGTTAGACAGAAATGTGGGCCTGAGCTATACTTAGACTTGTCCAATAATTTCACAAGGGTGACAGGAAACTGGGAAGATGAATGAAGGAGCTGGATGACAGAACCAGAAATACAAAACAACTCAGTGGGCAGGAAGGATGGGTCAAAACCAAACAGAAAGGTCAATAGGATGGTATTATTTTTAGATAGTATGGTATTTTTTAAAACTTCAGCTGAATAAATACAGAACATTGAAATGTTTTTAAATGAAAAAAGTATGTGTGTAGGGAGGGAACCTGTGGAAGGAGAAGTACAATTTTATAGGCTCATGGAAGCAGTGGTATGCCTTAACTACCTAAAATGCTCCAGGAAATTGGCAGAGATTTATAGAGCCTAGGATGTAGGTATAAAAAAAAAAAAAAAAAAAAAAAATCCTTGTAAACCCACCACTCAAGGGAGGTTGAGGCAGGATGATCACTAAGAGTTTTAGATCACCATGGGTTACATAGAGAGTCCAGGCCAGTCTGAACCGCATAGCAAAACCCTGTGTCAAAAAAATAAGTCACACACATTTCAGACCACCTGGATTCCTAGGAAAGACAAATCTACCAGAACAGAACTCAAATCTTTGAGAGATCTGAAATGTTTTACTAAAAAAAAGGTGGCAATTTGGAGTGGCACAGACAGTTTTATACCTAGTGATCAGAAAAATAATAAAAGTAGTTATAGGATTTATACTGAAAATAGGAATTAATTCATCTAAAGCAGTCAGAAAGGCACCTGACACACAGTAGTAATCAAATGTTATTTTTATTAAGTAACTTAACAAAAAATCAGTATTGATCTCTGATTCTGATTGGCTATATCAGTCTACTCTTTGCTTTTGAAGGGCTTATCAGTATTTGTTTTGATTTTGTGTTTTTTCTTTCATTTTTATCATTGTTTATATTACTCTATGTTTATAGTACCTAATGTTTACATTCCTTGTGGAGGACCTTTGCGCGTACACAACACACCTTAATCTCTTCTTTTATTCTTCTTCTTTCCCCTCCCCACCATCCATCTCCAAACCTCTTCCATTTTTGTACTTATCTGCAGTATGTAATATTTACATTCCTGATGGAGAGTTGATATGTGTACATAACACAACCTAATTCCTTCTTTAATCTTTTCTCTTTTCCCTCCTTCTCTTTCCTTCTATCTCTTGATCCATGTCCTATCTGACAAAGATCTATCTCCCTAATTCCTATCATCTAACATTTATTTTGCTCTTTATATTTTAGATTTCTCATTATCAAGCTACTCTTTAATTTCATGTTGTAATTCAATAGAATCAATGGGTGAAAGTTGTAGGCTTTGGTTAAAAATAAGAATAAAGTTCTTAAGAATTCCAGCTGATGAAAAATGGGCTGGGATATCAAAAGCTACTGGAATAGTTGGCCAAGGTTCTGTTGAGGTACATCCAAAGGAGGTGTTGAGGTAGAGATTTTCTACTTTGAGTTCGGAGATAAATTTAACACAGATTACTACATGGAATTTCATCTCTGGCATTCCAGTGGACAGGTGGTTGTAAACTATTATGTCAAGAAAGCTGCAAAGACTATTTCAGGCCCTAGAAGAAGTTGGAAGAAAAATCTATTAGTAAAGTTTGACATGGACAGAAATAAAAGTGATCATGGAAATATCAACTAGATAGACAGAAAATTTGTCTAATAATATCTCACTTAAAAGTCTCTGTACTTATGAAGAGGATACTCATGTTGAAGTCTTGGCTCATGCTTTAAAAAGCACACACCAAAACCAAGGATCCCAAGTGTATTTTGGACAATAAAGTTCATTCTGTACGTGTGAGGCATGGATTGAATCCTTAGCACAAACGAAAATAAATGAGCAAAAATGGTTCCAACTACCTGTGAAATCTGATTCAAATCCAGTACCAGCCAGATGTCTGTGCTCCAACATCTATCTGGGAGGGGAAGACTGGCAAACTGGAAATGTTCTCGTGTAGGTTAGAAGTGAGAATAAGGGGACTGAGTCAAGCTCCTGGTAGTCTATTCCTAGCACTGTCATGATTCACCAAGTAACCTAGGACCAAAGCACTGAGCTATCAGGGCCAACTCACCCTCCTCAGAAGAAAAAGAGGACAGGTAACTGCATCAGTTATTTCTCTCTGGTTTCCAGCATGGGGCTAAGGTGAGGACATTGCCTATTGATGCCAAACTGAAAAAGTAATACTCTACCTGACCACAGGTGCATTTAAAGGTTCACTAATAGGCTGAGCATCCCTAATCTCAAACTGCAGAATCTGAACTGCTCCAAAAATCAGAATTCTTTGAGTGTCAACCCAACAACACAGTGAAGAATCTGACACTTGATCTCATGTGATGGGTCACAGTCAAAACACAGGCAGATTTTTAAAAACTATAAATTACTTTCGATCTATGAGTTTAAGAGCTATATAAAGCATAAATAAATTTTGTGTTTAGACTTGGGTTCCATTTTAAGAATGAAAAAACAATTGTTTTGTTTTTTCAAAATCCTCATTTAAGTATTTTATTTTGTCTTTTTGAGACAGGGTCTTGCTATGTAGTTCAGGCTGGCCTTGAGCTCACTTTTGTAGCCCAGGCTGGTCTCAAACTCGCACTGCTCCTCCTGCCTCAGCCTCCCAAGTGCTGGTATTACAGGCATGCACCACAATGCCTGGCCTTCAAGCATTTTAAATTAAGGATATTCAACCTGTACGGTGTTTCTAGGGCTGCTTGGTGAATTTCATTCACACACATGCACACATAAAATTAATCTTATTTTCAAATCTGTTGTTATCAAAATATATCATTTTTAAGGGCTAAGGATCAAACTAGACCTTCCTACATGCTAGGCCATTTTTATCATTCTTAAGTGTTCAGTAGTATGAATTATTTCCTTGTCTACCCCTAGCCCACCCCTCCCCCTTTTAAGAACAAAACTAAACTCATGTAGACAAAAAAAAAAAAAAAAAAAAAAAAAAAAAAAAAAAAAAAAAAAAAAAAAAAAAAAAAAAAAAAAAAAAAAAAAAAAAAAAAAAAAAAAAAAAAAAAAAAAAAAAAAAAAAAAAAAAAAAAAAAAAAAAAAAAAAAAAAAAAAAAAAAAAAAAAAAAAAAAAAAAAAAGTCAAACTATCAGATGACATGGTAATCTACTTGAAAGACCAAAAAAAAAACTCCACCAAGAAGCTACTAAAATTAACATACAAATTCAGTAGCATAGCAAGATACAAAGTCAACACACAAAAGTCAGTAGCATTCCTCTATACAGATAACAAACACACTGAGAGAGAAATTAGAGAAACGGGCTGGGGAGATAGCTCCGCGGCACAAGTGCCTGCTGGGCAAGTGCAAGGTCGTGAGTTCGAACCCTGGTCCCACAAAAAAAAAGAAAAGAAATTAGAGAAACAATACCTTTTACAATAGCATTGAAAAAAATGAAACACTTAGGAATTAACCCAACTAAAGAAATTAGGTTAATGAAAACTACAGTACTCTGAAAAAAGTGATCCTAGAAGATTCCAGATGATGGAAAGATATTCCCTGCTCCTGGATAGGAAGAACCAACATTGTGAAGATGGCCATGCTCCCTAAATTGTTATACAGATTTAATGCAGTCGCTATCAAAATACCATCAACATACCTGAGAGACCTGGAAAAATCATTCCTAAAATTTATCTGGAACCAGAAAAGACCTAGAATTGCAAAGACAATCGTGGGCAACAAAGATAAGGCAGGAGGAATTACAATTCCTGACCTAAAGTTATACTACAGAGTTACCATGATAAAATCAGCATGGTTCTGACAAAAAAATAGACCTGAGGATCAATGGAATAGATTAGAAGATTCAGAGACAAAATACAAACACACTCAGCCACCTTATTTTTGACAAAGGGGCCAAATATGTTTACTGGAAGAAAGATACCTCTTTAACAAATGGTGCTAGAAAAACTGGATCTCTACATGCCAAAAACTAAAACTTGATCCAGGTCTATCACCATGCACTAAACTAAAGTCAAAATGGATTAAAGATCTAAATATTAAAACACTAAATCTCCTGGAAGAGAAAGTGGGAGGAAATCTTAAAGACATTGGGGTAGGCAAAGGGTTCATGGACAAAAATCAAAATGCACGTGTAACACTTGAAAGAATCAGCAATTGGGACCTCCTCCAGCTGAGAAGTTTTTTCATGTCAAAAGAAATTACCAACAGAGTGAAAAGACAACCCACAAATTTCAAAAAGATTTTAACTAATAAATATTCAGACAGGTTCTTCTATCTAGAATTTATAAAAAACTAAAAAACATTAGGGTCCCAAAATTTAAAGACCCAATCCAGAAATGGGCATCTGAGATGAACACACACTTGTCAGAGAAAGAAATTCAACAAGCCTATGAATACATGAAGAAATGCTCCACATCACTAGCCATTCATGAAATACTAATTAAAACAACATTTAAATACCATCTTGCCCCAGAACAGAAAAAAATGACTATCATAAAAAAATCAAGCAACAACAAAAAATCAAGCAACAACAAATGTTGGAGAGGCTGTGGGGAAAAAAAGAACACTTCTCCACTGCTTGTGGGAATGCAGACTGATGCAATCATTATGGAAAGCAGTGTGGAGACTCCTTTAAAAACTAGAACTGGAAATCCCATTCAATCCCACTATCCCCCTACTGGGAATTTTCCCAGAAGAACTGAAAACATCATTATCATAGTGATATCTGTGCACCTATGTTCATAGCAGCACAATTTGTGATAGTCAAATCTTGGAAACAACAATAATGCCCATCATCTGAAGAATGATTGAAAAAGATGTAGTATTTTTACACAATGGAATATTACTCAGCTATAAAGAATTATAAACTAGAAGACTTCATACATAAGTGGATGTATCTTCAACACATACTCATAAGTGAAATAAAACAGACCTACATTTGTAACTATCATATAGTCTCCCTAGTGTAAGAACTCAAAAGAAGAAATAAAAATGGGAAGGCATAACACAGCTGAATGGAAACCAAGGACTTAAACATTAAACAATGAAGTGTCGCAAACAGAAAAGATAGGAAACATGGCAGGAGCAAAACCATGCACTTATATACACAGGATGAATCAGATAATGGTTCTAAGATCCAGCAAAATATTTTTCACACTGATAGCAATGGTAACACTAAAATTATGCTTGGAATACCTGTCATTCTTGTCTTTTAGATTTGTGCTGCTTCTAATGTAATTTCAGTTATTAATATACTCTCAAATAAGTGGTTTACAAGAAAATAAAAAAGGGTATTAAATGAGAGTAAGAGACTAAGAAAAATGCTGTAGGATTAACCAGCTACAATTTTGTATATATTTAGATTTCTAAATGTCTGTGTAAAAATGTGTAACTGCTTTTGTCACATTGTATAGGGATTTATTAGAGTATCACTGATCGATGGAAAATACTGATCCCAAGTTAAGCGTAAGATGCTTGATATTCAGAAAGACAGTGATCTGTTATAGAGAATAGTATCACAAAGCTTTTCTTCTGGAGGGTTAAGAATGTAGGTTTATAGACCAAAAATTAGGGGAAAAGGAGGGCTACAAGGATTGCCAATATTTTGGCCCTAGCCCTTCAAGGTCAGTGAGAACTCAGGACATTAAGAGAACTTGCACTGTAATATCCTATAACTCAGTGGTATCCCAAATTTTCTGTTCAAGGAGATTATGGGACCACAGAGGAGGGGGATTGATAATGTATAGTGTGCCTAAGGAGAGTCACCTTGTAGTGGTTAATACATTGTGTCAACTTGGCTGGATGATTCAGCAGCCCAGTTCCCTGTTGGTGGGAGCCCCACCCTGGGATACAACTGGTTCCTCCCTGGAGCGTGACCAAGGCTTGCCTAGGATATGATTGGCTCCTCCCTAGAGCAGGATCAAGGGCCCATCGTTGGGTATGATTGGTTCCACCCTCGGGCACAATGGGCCCACATCAGAATGAGCACGAAGAGACTTTTTAAAGGGCTGAGGAAGGAGTCAAGACTTCACTTCGTTGGAGAAGCTTCAGTCTTTGCATTCAGCCTGGACTTCACCATCTGGCTTGCAGTGCAGACTCTTCAGCCTCCAGCTTGGATCTTTTGCCATCCGTCACAGACTCTTCAGCGGCCATTACAAACACTTCAGTCTTCCATCGCAGACCCATCAGCCGACGCATAGAGACACGGAGTGCTGCAGTAAAGTTCAGACCTCCGGACTGAATTCTTCAGTTCAGAGCGTGCAGACGCCCTCTGCACACTTCCTCATGAGACTCTGGCTGACTATTGTAAGCCAATCTTATAATTCTTTATAGACTGTATATTTTGTGTGAATATCCATTCCTTATATCTGTTCTGTTCCTCTAAGTAAAACCCTGACCAATACACACCTAGAGAGAAAACATTCTCTCAGGCTTTCACAGAGAGAAAACTGGCCAAGCAGTGGCCATGACTCATCCAGACAGCTGACACTGACAACAGTTCTATAAAGCACTATACATGGTTTCAAAGCAAATCCTGAGGGGGTTTGACTGACCTTGGGAAATACAAAAGTTACATGTTTTGGTATATAGGTCTTGCTTTAACTTGCTCTTAACCACCCAGCAGAAAAGTTTAACCTCGAGGCATAAAAAGTAAAGCCAGATTAGTATGCTGAGCTGTAAAAGGCTTAAGTCAACAGCTTCCAACACTGCCATCTCTGCTAATAATCCACTGTGATTATGGCATACTGGACTATGTATACCACTACTTTCTCTTAGTTCAAAAAGAAGAAATTTTTTGTACCAACAATGATTAGAAAATTATCATGTCTACATCCTGTGCTCTGCATAACTACTAGGAGGACAATATGCATTGTATCGATTATTGGGAATGTACTACTAACATGTTTTTGAAAATGTAACATTGTTAATTTTTATTAAGAAATAAAATTAAAACCAAAAAAATTAAATAAATAAAAGAAAATTGGTGGCAGCAAAAAAAAAAAGGTCATATAATTCTGCAACCATCACCATCATCCATCTCGAACTTCTCCAAACTCCTACCTATATTTTGCAAATTATTCAATAACACACTTTATACTCATGTGGGATATTTTCACTATACATTTTAAACTTGATGCACAGTAATACTGTTTCTACCAGGAGAGCTCCTGAGGAGCTATGAGTATTATATGACAACTGATTAATTAAACTGCCAGGCTCATTATAGGTTAAGCAGAAAATTCTTTGGAGTTTCAAGTTTTCATTAGACATCCTTATACAAGCACATTTGCCCTTGTAGGTCAGTTCTACTCAACAAAGCACAGTCATTAGTGATTCAATGTATAGAGTTGGTTGAGAGTGGGATGTAGCCGTCAATTTAAATAGCAATTTTCACAGTTCTTGGAAAGGGCACATGAAATAACATAAAGGAATGGTTTAGGAGATCAATTTGAGCTTGTCATCTCATATCTCAAAAGCATGGCACGATTTTTTCAATTCAATTAAGTACATGTTCAAAAGAGCTCATGGAATTTGGCACTTGGCATAATCTGATCAAATCTGTGTGCCCTGTGTAGGAAGCTAATTGGCACGGCTGTTCCTTCAGCATGAAACTTAATATATTTTGAATATTAACTCCAAAGAACAATTTAGCTTAATATTCATTCAGCCATATATTTAATAAACTTCTATTGAGCACATATTTACTACGTGTTTAACACTTTATTAAGCAGCATGTAGGAGGATGCAAATGACAGAGACCCTCTGGCCTTCAAAACATATAATTTTAATTTGTAAAGTACTTTGTAGAAAATATTATGTGGCCACTGCACTCTGCCTCAAAAACTCCAGTTTCAAAATCTGAGTGTCTAACTTGGATCTGACCATCTGAATGTAACAAATTTTAACTGTCAAAAATCCCACATGGCTCCAGCTCCTGGGTGGTCTACACTCACCTCTTCCAGAAGCCTTTGTTTGAGCTCTCGCTCTGTCTCCAGTTTCTGCTGTAGGCTTCGGGCATTCATTTCAAGCATAGCATGCTTCTTTTCCAGATCATTGAGCTGGACATTCAAAAATATTGGCAATGATAACACAAATGGAAATGTTAGAGGCAAACAACTTCTACAAACACCCACCAACCTTCACATATAAAGGTCAAACAAGTTCTAAAAGTTAGAACATAAAGATTGTTTTAAAAAAAAAACCTAAAGCCCATGTGCTAGGTAAGTCTCCTTCAAGAGGACAGAAGTTCTTTTTTCTTTTCTTTTCTTTCTTTTCTTCTTTCTGGTGGCATTGGGATCAAACACAATGCACTGTGCATGCAAAGCAAGAACTCTACCTCTGAGCCACATCTCCAGCCCCAGATATAAAAAGTAGCTGATACCTAAACATGTGTGCACATATACAATGACTGCTTTGTCATAGGAAAGATTAACAAGTATGCACAAGAAAATTTACACCGAATAAAGGGAAGAAAACATGGTACTAGAATGAATAGAACTTTAAAGGACAGATAGGAACTGACTAATGAATACTTCAACAAGTCATCACGAAAAACATATTCTTCAAGTGAAACATAAAAGTGTTCACTTATCTCTAAATTATACTTATTTTCCCCATATTTTAGGAAACTGGCATCAGGTGTAGTGCTGTATATGTCTGTAATACCAGCTACTCATGAGACTGAAAAGGGAAGATCCCACATTCAAGGCCAGCACAGGCAACTTAGAGAGATCATGTCTCCAAATAAAACTTAAAAAGAGACAGAGATATTGCTCAGCGGTAGAGCACATGCTCAGTACAGCATGCACAAAGCCCTGGGTTCAATGCCCAACAGTATAAAAATGAAAAGTGATAAGCCAGCTTTCATGAGTGCAGGAGTATTCCTGAGTGACAAGTTTTACCCTTGAATCCAATAACCCTGTTCCTATAAATTTCCAGTAAAAATATAACCATGGATGGCTACAAAGATTTATATTCATCACAGTGTTATTTATATTGCAAAAGAAAACTGGAACAAGTCCAAACTTCCAAAACAAGGAGAATGCTTAAATTAGTCGCCTGCTTACAGTTAGACATTTTCAGAATTACATGTTTAAAAAAATATTCATTAACGAAAAGCAGTCAGTGATACTTTTTTAAAATGTAAATCTATATATGTAGTAGGAATCTAAATTTATAAAAAAAATATATGTGTACATAAAAATATAAGCAAACAAGAGGTTGTAAATAAATATACCAATATAACAACGTAATAGTTGCCAGTCATTTTTTTTGCATTTCTATGATTTTTGTTATCTACAATGCTCCTAAGTAATTGCTTTTATAAACACAAAACACACAATCAGATTATGTGTTATGTGTGTATAAGCAAAACACTGTACAGTTGAGTCTGTGTGTATACATACAAAATGTTTCAAATCTTCATTTTTAGTATCTGTAACAATGAAAACACCTGTTCTACATCTTCTAAGATGATTACATAAAATCTCTAGAACATTAGTACTTCACTCTATAAATAGGAAATGGTGACAGGACAGAACACATAGATTTCCAGTGTGAGATACTAAACTACTCACATGTATCACTAGACTTTGCTATGATTTGAATGTGTTCCCTGTAAGTTCCTGTGTTGAAAACTTCATCCAAAAGTTCATATGTTGACAGTAGCTAGTGGTGAGGCCTCTGAGAAGCAGTCAGGATTAGATGAGGTCATAAAGATGGAACCCATGATGGTATTTCTGGCTTGGTAAGGAGGAGACACTTGGACTAACACACTTGCTTTCACTGTGCGATGCCCTCTACTACCCCATGATGCAGAAAGATGTCCCCACCAAATGCCAGTGCCATGCTCTTGGACTTCGCAGTCCCTAGGACCATGAACTAACTGAACTTCTATTCTTTATAAATTATCTGCTCTTGGGTATTTTATTATAGCCACATAAAGAGACAAAAATAGATCCTATTATGTCCCTGAACTTGGAATAAAGAGAAACTGAGTCACAGAACTGCAACAGAAAGGGCTGGTAAGATAGCTCAGCTGACTAAGAGCCTGCCTAGGCAAGGGCAGGAGCTAGGGTTTAATCCCCAGCACCACATGCTATGCCAGCCCTGCCCCCAGGTGCCTGTGCTGGCCACCGAGACTGAGTGTGGTGGTGCAGCCATAATCCCAGCACTAGGGAGGCTGAAAATAGGAGGATCACTATGAGTCTGAGCTGCATAGTGAGACCCTGTACCAACCACATTAAAAAAAAGATGAAAGGATTACAACAGAAGGCTGAGCCTTGATCACTGCTACCATGCCCTCCACAAGGTTGGACAACACTAGCAACACTAGTCCATGAAGTCTTCTAGAAATCAGATACCAGAAATTAAGCATTATATATCAAAAATCAGGGGCCTGGCGGGATGGCTCAGTGGTCTAAAAGCACCTGCATGGGAAGACTTGGGCGGCTTCAGGGACCGCGGTTCGATCCCCGACACCACATGCTGCGCCAACCCTACCCTCGGGGCGGGCTGAGCCGGCCATAAAAATGAGTGAATAAACACACAAAGGTTCTGAAACAAGAAAAAAATAAATAAATAAAATTAAAAAAAAATAATTTCAAAAAAAAAAATATCAAAAATCAAAATCTGACTTGTAGAGTCCAGCTACTTAGATGCTAAATAGTCACCCAGTAACCATGATAACCCAGTGCCCACAGGGACCTATGTTTTTGCCAAGCAAGGATATCCCACAGTGAATCATAACTGGTACTTTTTTTTTTTTTTTTTTTTTGTCTTCTTGAGACAGGGTCTCACTATGCAGTTCAGGCTGGCCTTGAGCTCACTTTTGTAGCCCAGGCTGGTCTCAAACTCACACCGATCCTCCTGCCTCAGCCTCCCGAGTGCTGGGATTACAGGCGTGCGCCACCACACCCGGCTCATAACTGGTACTTTTGGAATGAGCAAATGTATGTTTATGAAATGTGTTTACCATAGGTTGCATTAGAATTTGTCTCAGCCATTTAAAAGAAGGAAATGAAAATGTTTTCCCAAAAGGCAGACAGGTGCTGACCTTGTCAGACAGGCTCTCAGCTTTCAACTTCTGTTCTTTGAGAGCCTGCTGCAGAGCGAGAATCTCAGCCTTGTGTTCCTTCACTGCCAACTCCACCACCTGGCGAGACTCAGTGATCCGCTGATCAGCTCGTGCCCTGCCAAAACAAAATCAGCACCAAGTTCAGAAACACCACCACCACTGAATGGAGAAAGAAGGCTTGTCCAGCTCTAATCCTGAGGACCAACGAACCCAAGTCCTACCTCCAAATTAGGTCTTCCTTTCTGACAGCTTACATAGCCAAGATTTGGCTACAGGTAAAATTGTCCTTAAGATCCTCTAAGTAATGACTTTGAAAGAGAAGGAAAAAGGTACTTCCAAAAGCAACTGGACTGCATACAAATGTGTCAAGACTATGACACCCTCCATGTAGGGGTAGACATGGAAAGGAGCCCACCAAAGAACCCAACATGTAGAGGACTGTGGGAGACTCCATTAGAGCAAACATTTTCTCTCTTTATATCATATGCAAGTTTTAGTTTTTTGGGCACTGACCAAAAAACTAAAACTTAAATCTGACAAAAGTGTAGAGAAACAACATTAAATAACATAAAAATCAGAAGCAAACTTGGAAAATCACTCCTTTTTCCCCATGTCAGCCCCAATTTTTCCAACTTCCACACTTTGGTTTGTACATTCTCATCCACAGGCAATATTCTTCCTTACTCTACAAACCCACTTCCTACTCAGCCGTCCAGGATGCACTCAACTGCTATGTCCTTCCTAAAACCTTTCCCAATTTCTCTTGTTCTGCTTCCAAAGCATAAATAGAGACCTTAGCAAATTTCTCCCCTACCACGCATCATTCTCTATCGTAGGTGGTAAATATTGGAATGCCCAGTTTTTCTCCTCCACTAGATTCAGTCTCTGAGGACAAAGATTAAGAGTTCTGTTTTACTCATCTCAGTACCCTACATTATTCAAGAAAGAAAGATCTTTCAAAATTGCCCTGAAAGTAGACATGAAATAAAAGTAGGTTAATGCTGATCTTCCTAAGCACAATCCATAATTATACCTTCCATGTGTAGCTGTGTATTTCTTGATTCTGAAGCCAGACCTGCCTCCTAAAAATTATCTCTGAAGGAGTGGGAGGGAAGGGGTTTGTGAGAAGAGAGACCAGAACTTCCAGTGGAACAAGGGGAGCCCAAGGATTTGAAGAAAAACAAAACCAAGGTTTTAAAACAGCAGCTCTTCCTATTAGCAAACACCCTGGTCAGGAGGACATCAAGGAAGGAAGGAAGGAAGGAAGGAAGGAAGGAAGGAAAGAAGGAAGGAAGATCAGTACCAGTTTCTCTTGAAATTTAAGGATTCTCATTTTTTCCTCTAATCTTTCATAGAACTTAGCATAAATTATTCATCCAACACCTGTGGTTGAATCCACTATGACCAGATAAATGTTGAAAATATCAGGTGGTGTACACAGTCTAATTAAGCAATAAATATGTCTATGTTTAGTCTAGCTTGCTTAGGTAATTCAGAGAACTACAGAAAGGTGATTCATAGGAAGGTGACCTTGGCAAGGTGAGGAAGGATGATATAATTCAGTTGGGCAGACATAAAGCCAGGGGGCTAATGCCGGCCCATATGGTACCTTTGTGCAGACTAAGAAGAGGTTCCTATTCTTGAAGACCATTTATTTCCACCTGTAAACTGTCATAACACACTAATTTTTGTTAGAGCAAAACACTTTCCTGCCATGAGCTATAAAATTGTCATAATAACTCTTCAAATTGATGGCATCTTCAGTGTGAATGGCACTCCCTGCACTATTATAACCCAGCAGGAAGGGAGCTGCGCTGGGGGAACCGTGGAAGCAAAAGCAGGAGAGTTGCCGAAACTCTTCTTTAGCATTTTCTACCAAGAAAAAAAGAAGGAAAACACCCTACTAGAGAGCACTGGTACTCAGCTGAGGGTAGTTTTCCCCCTCTCTGATGGGATACTTACTAGGCACTAGTATCTAGGCTCATTTTGGGCTGTCACAACTTGGGAAGGAGGTTGCTGCTGTCATCTAGAAGGTAGAAACCAGGGATAATGTTCAATATCCTACAATACAGAGGACAGACCTCTATAATAAAGAATTATCCAGTCCGAAGTGTCAGCAGAACCAAGGTTCAGGAGCTCCAGTGTAGCAGGAAGACCAGCAAGTACACATGACCATGTCTGGCTACACAGTCACATGGTCATGCTGATAAGAAATCTGACCAGAACCCAACTGACAATGCTGGGAGTTATAACCAGGATGACCACTCAGCTTGGTTTGTCTACGAGCATTCTGCACTTAACCCTAAACATGTTGCATGCCAGGAAACGTCTTGATCCCAGACAAGCTAGAAAACTTGATCACCACGTTTACAACTCTCAGGTGGACCCAGCTGCAGTCACGTGTCACCAGCCTTCTGCAAAGAAGTCCCACCTGCTCTGTTTCTCTGTGTCCAGCATCCTCTGTAGCTCTCGAACCCGACACTCAAACTGGGACTTCTCATCACCAAGGACACTCCTCCAGGCCTCCCATTGGCGCTCTTTCTCTAGCAGTTCATCATTCAGGGCCTCCAGATCCATGACTTGTTCTTCTAGCATCGTGCATGTGGTCTTCAGAGCCTCCATTGTCTGCAAATCAGTACCACTGAGTTGTGCCTTGTATAAAACGAGGATTTCCTGGGGGTTACTTTTATAGGCTCGCTTTCACAAAAGCACAAGTTCCTAACTGCATTCTTAAATACAGTACATCTTTGGCTTCTACACCCTGAGTGGACTGGACAAGAATGGGTGAACAGCCACTGTGCTGCCATCGTGGAGCCAGAATCCAGAGACAGCCCAGGGTTAGGATCACCAGAGGGAACAAGCTTAAAAGCAAGTGGTCCACGATGGCTTCTCAAATCTATCCATTTTACTTTTAATTTTTTAAAATCAAAATTAAGAATGACAACAAACTTTTAAAAGGTATTTATGAAACTCCAAACCCTCAAGAAACAAGATATGACTGAACAGGAGATGATGTACTAGATGAGAAGGTGACCAGCCCCTTCTCAACCCTTTCAAGAGCCTTCCAGGGCTATCAGGACTTTGTTCACCCTCCTTACTTGCTTCTGGCTCGTGAGCTGCATCTCTCTCTCAGTGATCTCACGCCGGAGATGGTCTACTTCACTTCGTAGCTGAACTATCTCATCATTGGCACCCGAAGCTTCATCGAGTTGTTTGGACAAGTAGAAATTTTGGTTGTTGAGTTCAGCATTGTCTTCAGTGAGCTGGTTTAGCTGCTCCTCCAGGTCTGTGATGACCTGGAAGGGGGAAAGAAGCCAGCTGTACACCAAGAAGTTCACTGCATGTGAAGACCTACTTTTAGAGCCACTGAGGTTTTAGTCTCTGTGAAAGTGATAACCAACGTGCAGCTATCAAAACATGAGGTCAAATCTAACTCCAAAGCCCCTTGCTTGGTTCTAACACATGTATAAGCGGAGAAAAAGAAGTCTCAAGTTTCTAACGTAGGGTACATGGGGCTGAGGAGATAGCTGAGTGGCATAATCACCTGCCTGACAAGCATAAGATCCTAAGTCCTAAATTCAATCCCAGTACCAAATAAGTAAATAAACAGCCAGCAAAAAAGTCTAACTATATGGTGTAAAAAGGAAAGCCATATTAATATGCTGAGTTGTAAAACGCTCAAGTTAACAGCCCCTGCTAATGCCAGATGAGCTGATAATCCACTACTGTTATGGACTATTGGACTAAATATACAGCACTTTCTCTTTGTGCAATGAAAAGAAAGATTTGTAGTAATGAGATTTAGGTAAGAAATTATGCCTTTTTTTTTTCTTCTTAGCAACATCAATAGGAGGTGGGTCATGCCCACACACTGTGCTCTGTAGAACTATTGTGAGGACAATCTATAATGTGTCAACTTTTAGAAAAAGAAAGGGGAAAAGAAAAAAAAAAGTAATGTTTATTGAAAGTGTTAATGTTTAATTGTTTGATCAATCTTACATACCTGTATCTATTAATCTAAACTGATCTGATGATGAAAATATGTAATATAACTATTGTTAAATTCAAATAGTAGAAGTATTAAATCATGAAAAAAAAAGAAATCAGGCCTGCATCTTGTACTCTGAACAACTAAAATGAAGACAACACTATGCAATTATTAACTATTGTAAAAAATAATAATAATACAAATAAATTTTGAAAAAATAAATAATCTTTGAATTTCAAACTTTCATGTGTCGGTAGTTTGGGATCCAAGTTACCCTGAGATTCCTGATAAGTTAATATATTGTTAGGAAAGTTACTTCTGAATAAAATGTGCATTTATAAACACAAAAATAAGTAAATAACTCAGTGTACTTTTGGGAAATATGGTAAAAGCAAACCAATCAAAAGTGACTGTTAAACAGATGGCACACATTCAAATGAGATTAACTTCATATCAGAGAGACAATAAAGTAAAAGGGTATAGAATACAAAATGCAAGTTAAGGAAAGAGAAACAGCAGTCTGGTATCACGATCCTCTAATTAAGCTAAGTATGACCTTGACAGCACCAATATGAACTCATTGGTAGAGACAGCCATAGTCTTAGAAAGTTAAATTCAGTTCTTATAAAGGAAGACTAACAGAGAAAGACACCAAGAATTATTTTAATAATATCACAGGCAATGAATTTAATTTCATGTAACAAAGAAAAATCTTAAGGGAAGCTCAGAATAATCCTGAAAATATATTATGGTATCATATTAATGGATTTTACTATACAGTTAGCTCTTAGCATATATGAAATTGTCATTTTACTGAAAGAGATTTAATCTGATTTTGCTAAATTATTTCCCTGCTCTGTGGCAGAATTGACTTCAATTTCAGTGCATTTAGCTTTTCTATTCTCTTTGCTGAGGTTTCGTATTGGCACTTGCTGAGAGCTTTTATATAAAATACTTTAGAAGTTTAAGGGCAGTTTTCTAATAATAGTTAGAATGAGGCAAACAGACTATAAATTAAATTTTATGCAACAAAAAGAAGTTAAAAGCAAATGCCTTTAAGCTCACACTTATTGTTTCCAATTTCTAGGCTTAGAATAGATTTAGTTTGTGAAATGTTAACGTTGTTTCCATGACTAATTTTCTATTTTAACTCCTTTTGGTTATCAATTAAAAAAAAAAAAAAAACTTCCTAGGCACAGAGCATTAGAAAACATCAATTAAAGTACATTTGTTCAATGTGGCTTAGCAAATACAGTTCTTCATTGTATTAACTGAGCTGACAACCTTTTAATGAAATAGTGGTCTAATAAAATAACTTGCTTTTGAATGTCAAAAAACATGTTAATTCCTGTTTGTTTTTGTTTGTTTGTTTGTTTGTTTGTTTTTGCCCTGCTCAGCCTGCCCTTGGGGTGGGGCTAGAGCAGCATGTGGTGCCAGGGATCAAACTGTGGTCTCCATGGTTGCCTCAGCTTTCCTAAAGAGGCACTTTAGACTGTTGAACCATCTCACCAGTCCCAACTATGTTAATTCCTAATGCATTGATCTGAGGTACACTGTGAGCTACCAGAGGAGAATAAAGGTGACCTCATCAGCTTCTTAGAAAAGGTTTCTTTATCAAAGGGAAAACACAGGTGAAAAACCTGTACTATTGCCCTACCTAGCAGTTACATCTTTCTGTGACATGGCTTAATCTTCTAAAGTCAGAAACAAGCTGGGTGTGGTGGCTCACGTCTGTAATCCCAGCACTTGGAAGGCTGAGGCAGGAGGATCAGTGTGAGTTCAAGACCAGCCTGGGCTACAAAAGTGAGCTCAAGGCCAGCCTGAACTGCATAGTGAGACCCTGTCTCAAAAAGACAAAAAAATAAATAAACAAATAGAAATAAAGTCAGAAACAATGAATACTGTCTCTCTGTTCTTATGACCTCTGTCTTCATTCTGAGTGTAACCCCATTCCTTCAGATACTTTTCATCCTAGATTATAAAAGTTTAACTACCATGTTTTATTCTACTCCTTTCCCAAAGGAAAATAGTACTAACACAAACTGGCCTTGGAAGATGTGCTATAAAATGGAATCCAGGGCCGGCAAGACAGCTCAGCGGTCAAAAGTACCTGTGTAGGCAAGCTTAGGCAACTGCAGGGACCATGGCTCGATCCCAGGCACCACATGCTGTGCCAGCCCCACTCCCAGGGCAGATTGAGCTGGCCATAACATACATACATACATACATACATAAAATAAAGTTAATAAATAAATACATAAATAAAATGGAATCCAGAACCCCAAATAAGCCACCTTGTCATAGGTTGATTTCTCTATCTAAAACATGGAAGTAAATACCATATTTACTTGTTTCTAATTTTTGAATGTTACTATACATTATAAGACCTTAATATGGGCTGGGAAGATAGTTCAGTGGTCTAAGCACCTGCTGGACAGGTAAAGGGACCTGGGTTCTATCCATGATACCAGATACCAGGCCAGCCCCAGGAACCTGAGATCATGCCAGCTACCAAAGCAGGTGTTGTTGTGATGCCTGTAATCCCAGCACTGGGGTGGCTGAGACAGGAGGATCACTGTGAGTTCAAGCTATGTAGCGAGACCCTATATCAATCAATCAATCAATAAAATTTTCAAAAATTATAAAAAAGACCTTAATATGTCATGTGAAATACAAAGAATAAAAACTAGTGATCATGGTAATGGCTCAGTTCTAAAGGCTTTTGCGTAACACATAGCCTATAGGAAATCTATTCATGGAAGAATATATAATTTACTTGCCATTCAAAGTCCTGAGTACCTATTTCCTTTGATTCATGAAAATAATACTATTTATTACATAAAAATACATTTCTGCCACCTCTTCCCTTTCTCCAAAAATTAGGTGACAAAGGACTAAAGAAGAAACACACAAGAAAAGTCCATGAGTTGTTGTCAGTTATTACCCAATGGAGATGGGCCTGCAGGAGTAGGAAGGGCCCTTCTATTTTCCTGTCATTAGCCAGTTTTCAAGTCTCCTGTGGCTGATTACCAGTCTCTGTACTGTTGTTTATGTATTAGGCTACTGTTTCCATATTGCCCATTTGATAAGATAAGGATCACATGTCTACGTAAAGCACTGTGCAGGGATTTAAAGCATTTTAACTCAATTAAATTTTTTATACATTCTGTCTATCCAAGCCATAATAACTTGTACCCTTAATCTTGTGACCCTGTTTGCAGCGGCTGGAGCTGTTAAGTATTAGACTCATCTATGCACTATAATGAGCTTACACATATTAAGTGACGAGACACAGCCAGAATATTGGTCTTCATAGCTTAATAAAAATATAATTGGCAATCGTTATAGCTGTTTTTAAAACATGTATTTAATCCCATTGTATAGATGGAACAATTGGGGCAAAACAAGGCCAAATAACTTGCCCAAGGACATAATGCTAGTAGATAAAAAAGAAAAAAACTAGAATAAAAACTCAGCACCAAAACTCAAGAATTCCTGCTCCTAGCTTGTCTTGATGTATACCTCAATAATCTACATGCTCTGGGATGCTGAGATAGGCAGATCTCAAGTTTGACCCCAGCTTGAGTGATTTAGCGATTCAGTGACATCCTGTCTCAAAAATTGCTACAAAGGGCTAGGGATGTACATCAGTGCAAAGATCCTAGGTTCAATCCCTAGTATGATCACAAAAGGGAGAGGCTCTTGACAAAGCCATTCCCCTAAAGTAGGGAGTCAGGTTTATTTAACTTCACTTTGAAATTTTAGAAACCTGAAATGATACAGCAAGACATATCAACCATGGAGGATCACCATTTTTGAACCAAGTAAAGTGCAAGAATTGTTAGGTGTACTTTGTGGCCATGGGTATATTCTCTCAACACCAAGAGCAAAGGATATGTTTATTAACTGAGGGAACATAAGAGTCTGTTAACTTTTCAGCCCTAAGGATAAAAGGGAGAAGAGATAAACTGAAAGACTGCTTCTATCTTAGCAATTAAAAAAGATAAGGAGGTGGCTTCATAATGCAGGGACTAGCAAAGCTTTCTGATATGCTATTTTTTTATAGATAAGAGATCTTGCTGCCTTTCTCATAGACAACAGGAATAAAAAAAAACTACTCTGTCAAAAAAAAAATCTGCTTGGAGTTATCTGTTAGCTTTCAGTGTTATTATCTGAACCTCTTGGTTCTAAGAAGTGGATGTTGACCCCTCACCACTGACTAGCAGACCAGGAAAGTTAAGTTGCCAGGCCAACGTCCAACAGTACATTGCATGAAGGGTGAAAAAACCAGACAGACAATGAGCATCAGGCTAAAAACACACAGGACTGAAATCCTATTTTAATGCCTGCTTCTTTCCTGAAGGCAGCTATTTGCATATTATTTATTTTTAATCTTATGGCTGACAGATTGATTCATAATTAAAGCTGTGTCATATGTTTGCCCACCAACTCCCCTCTAAAACAGACTTAGGTAGGGTTTTAGGTGCCAGATTGAATCAAATCCTTTTTTAAAGCCTTTCAAAATATAGAAATGGTCTGAGCTTGAAAATCTTATTGCTGCTGAGATTTTTGAAAGCTGTTAACTGGGCACTCCTATCAATTGAGTTATTATGGGAGTTCTTCCCAGTAGCAAAGATGACACTTCCTGATGGAGACAATATTGGATAGCACCAAAAAGAAAGGAACATCCATCACACTCTTTTTTAACCCTCACTGAAGCAGCCTTGAACTTGTAAAAGCATAATTGAGGTCTACTACAGTTTTATGGCCACTGTCCTAATGTATTGATCTTCAAGCTTTTTAAAGGAACACTCCTTTTCCAAACAAAAGATTATAAGCTCAACATAATAAAAACAATAAGGGCAAGCAACAGAGCTTCATACTTTCTATGGGTCAGACCTCCTGCAACCACTTTGCATGCAACATCTCATTTGATTACTGCAGAAACCCTATGGGGGAGGAATCAGTGCTCCAGTCTATGACTCAGGCTTCCTAGGCCTTACTGTTTCTGAAATTTGAATGTATATCTGAACTCAGCAACTATCTTTTTACTCAGAACACAAAGAGCAGTTATTAAATTGATTATATATCAGTCAATCAATGGTGTATTGCAACTGAGGATGTACAATGTTATTCTTTTGTTGTTGTTGTTGTTGCTGTTGTTGTTTAGTATTAGATATTGAACCCAGGACTTACACTGAGATGTATGTCCAGCCCCCTTTTTAACTTTTATTTTGAGATAAAGTCTCTCTCAGTTGCCCACGATGGACTCAAACTTGATAATCTTCCTTCCTCAGTCTCTGAGTTCTGAGATTATAGGCATTCTGCACCATGCCTGGCTTGATATTCTATCCTTACTCCACCCTCCTTAACACAGGGTTTCACTATATAGCTCAGGCTGCCCTTGAACTCACTATGTAGCCCATGCTGGCCTTAAATGTGCAGTAATCCTACTGCCTCAGCCTCCTGAGTCCTGAGTTTACAGATATGCACCATCACACCCCACTGTTATCCTCACTTTTACAAAGAAGCAAAGGCCTCAGAGAATAGCATCAATAAGCTATCTGGAGGCCAATCTATAATGTACGCTCAGATTGCTGACTCCAGAGGCTCACACTTGAACCACTAGACTGCTGCACTGCTCTAGCTAGCATGTGGATGGGGGTCACTTCCTCAGAGTCTGTTGCCCCACTTGAGAAGGTGCTCAGAGGCTTCTCCACAGAAACTAAGTGAAGTAAGTATTAGAAGTTACTCTTCCCAACAAATTTGGACAATATAAATGGTGTATAAATTAAGCAGATTCACTCTATATTCTGTAATACTCCATTAAAACTAAACTTTCAATATAAAAACAGAGGGCAGGGGAGATTCCAAAAGGGCATCAGAGAAAGTTTTAAGGGTGATAGACATGTTCACTATTTTATTATTGTGGTTTCACAGATGAATATGTTCTAAAAAACAAAGGATTATTATATACTAATTATACCTTCATAAAACTACAAGAAAGGTTCCTTAAATTTCTTCATATGCTAAAAAGATTTTAAAAAGAGAGAGAGAGAGAGAGAGAGAGAGAGGCTTTTTTGGGTGTCTTTTTCAGATAGGGTCTCACTATACAGTTTTGGCTGGCTTTGGGCTCACTTTTGTAGCCCAGGCTGGTCTCGAACTTGCACTGATCCTCCTGCCTCAGCCTCCCAAGTGCTGAGATTATAAGCATGCGCCAGCACGCCTGGCAAAAAAGAAACATCTTAGAAAACTGTTCATCAGAATTACTTTTTTATTTTATTTATTTATGTATTTGTTTGTTTATTTATTTATTTATTTATTATTTTTTGGGTGGGACTGGGGTTTGAACTTACGACCTTGCATTTGCCAGACAGGCACTTGTGCCACAGAGCTATCTCCCTAGCCCCATAGGTATTGTTAATGACTTTTTTTTTTTTTTTGTCTTTTTGAGATAGGGTCTCACTATGCAGTTCAGGCTGGCCTTGAGCTCACTTTTGTAGCCCAGGTTGGTCTTGAACTCACACTGATCCTCCTGCCTCAGCCTTCCAAGTGCTGGGATTACAGTTGTCTGCCACCACTCCTGGCTTTCATCAGAATTACTGATGAATACATTTTGAAAGCTCCCAAGTTAAAATAATAGAAACGTATCATAGTTAAAAATAGATCTATATTTTACTCAATGATCATTCACAAGCATATATAATACAAGCAAATAACTGGTATAACAGTAAAAACCAAGACAATAAGAAATTTTTTTTCTAGAATTATTTATTTATTTATTTATTTATTTATTTATTTATTTTTCTTGTTTCAGAACCTTTATTTGTTTATTCACTCATTTTTATGGCCAGCTCAGCCTGCCCTGAGGGCAGGACTGGCGCAGCATGTGGTGCCGGGGATTGAACTATGGTCCCTGAATCCGCCCAAGCTTTCCCAAGCAGGCGCTTTAGACCACTGAGCCATCCCGTTGGGCCCCACAATAAGAAATTTTAAAAATTAGGCTGATGAATACAGAAACAGAATCTACCAACTCCTCAAAGGAGGAGAGACAGAGGAAACCAACAGGTCCATCTTGATGTAACCACAACATCCAGAAATACAGACGCCCATCAATGGAAAACCTGATAAACATACTAAAGTTCTATTCATACATTGGCTATACCACACAATAATGAATGAGATAATTATCTAGAAATACAACAAAATAAAGGGACATCAGAGAAAATTTAGGTTAAAATAAGAAAGAAGAAAGCTAAACCCCCAGTAGCATATCTTCTGTGATTCTATTCACATGAAAGTCAAAACCAAGCATAACCAATGCATGGGGACTAGGAATGTAACTCATAGGCACAGTGAGGGAGAAAGAAGGCAAAAAAGAAACAGAGAGAGAGAGAGAAAAGAAAAACCCAAAACAACGCATGGTACCAGAGATCAGAATGGAATAAAGAGCTTGGCAAAGGATGCTAGAGAAAGGGACATGAGGGAACCCCCTGTGGGCTGGAAATATTCTACATGTTAATCTGTATTATAGCTACACAGCTGTCTGGGGATGCAAAAATTTCATTAAGCTGTACATTTAAGATTAGTGTCTTTTATGTATTTTGTACCTAAACTGAGAATAAAAACACGTATTATTAGGATCTTAAGTCCTGGTTATAGTAGCTAACAAGGAAATAAAGAGCTCATTATGAAAAAAATAAACTCTAGATGGGAGATATTTCTGGAGACTAACAGATGCAGAATGGTACAAAAAAGAACAGTATCACCAAGGACCACAAAGTAATAAAATGAGGGGAAGATCAAAGAAAAGAGCTGGAAGCACAGATAAGGATAACATCCTCATCTTCTGAAAAGGGCCTATTTCAGTCTTTCATTTTGATCAAAAATAGACTTTGCATTTTCACTGCCTCTACCCCATTATATAACCTATGATTATCTGCTAACAGAATTTACATCTCAGTATAAGTAACATTACCCAAAAGATCCCAGATTTTGAACTTTTTAATATTAGGAAGCCAGACTTCATCTGCTAGGAAGTTAAAATGTCTAGGTCCGCAGAAGAACTAACTGGTCTCTCCTGGGGACAGAACACAGGCTGAAGAAGCCCTGCAGATGGCACTGTCCCTGGTACATGGACCTTGTGCACTGGGCAAGAAGGAGGAGCTACCACAGGGTGGATTGGGGTAGGGAGCTACAATTGCTGCAATGGTATAGGGGTACTACAATCTGAGTTATTTTCACCATCTTGATTATCTTTTTCCCAACATGAGATGGTTTTATTTCTTATACCCTGAAAAAAACATTATCTAGGACTCAATAACCTCCACATAAGTTTGACTGCATTATCTGCTTCAAATTGCAAGCTTATATCAAAAAAATCACTCACTGATATTATAAAGATATCCCTTTTTTGCATCCCTGTTTCAGTTCCCCGAAATTTCAGTCACCTTTGGTTAATTAATACTCACAGTACAGCTGTTACGAAGGGCATCAAATTTGCGCTGGATTTCATCTCTATGTGCCTAAAAGGTAAGAAGTTGATAATAAATTTTCACAAGATAGAATATAGCTCTATAAGGTAAAGGTCAAATACACAGAACAGCAATTTGTTCAAAAACCCAACAGCAGCCCCAGCATCTGTTTTGCAAAGGACCAATTAATCAAGTCCTCAGCATTAGAAATAAGTCACCAGGATACATGATGCTGTGCTAATCACAATCAGCTATCTAGACTGCACATGTGTGTCCTGTGCAATTATCTTCTTGCATGCATATTAACACCTAGGGACCTCTGGGAGAAAAGGGGAAAAGTAACAAAGGATGAAGTTTTTATTGTCCTTCACTTGTCCTACTGCCCATTCTCAAAGATGAGTAACTTTTCCTCTTGCCACCCAGTGATAACTCTCCAGATAGACACACACACACACACAGGATAACAGCCAGGAAAAAGTATAGTCATTTTTTGTTTTTGTTTTTCAATCAACAGCTAGTGCTGGGCACAATGATACACATCTGTGATCCTAGCTACTCTTGAAGCTAAGGCAAGAAAATCACAAGTTCTAGGATAATCTGAGAAACTTAAAGAGACCTGTCTCAAAACAAAAAGAGCTGGGGATGCAGCTCAGTGACAGAATGTTTGCCTAACATGCATGAGGCCCTAGGTTCAATCCCTATCACCATGAGAAGTTCTGAAAACCCCACACTGACTTAGAAGTAAATAAACAGGCTTTCTCTGAGGCTAAGCTGTCCCAATACAGCAATATTGGTTCAGGAGACAAAAACTTTTTGAATGTATACGATATGCCTGACACTAGCAGGAAATCAATACACGTGGCCAATGCCTTCATTTAGGTGATGGAAGACAGAAAATAAGTGCCTGATTACAGACTGGAAATAATGCCATGAAATACACAAAGAGGGGTCAGTAAGAAAGAATAACAACAGATACTTAGAAGTTGTGAAGAAGTGCTTCTTTGAGGAAACGGCATTGAATCTGAAACCTACAGGACAAGAAGGAGCCACACACACACACACACAGAGAGAGAGAGAGAGAGAAAGGGCAGAAGGAGCAGCACTAGTAAAGCCCCTGAGGCAAGAAATAGTTTGGCATATTTCGTGAACAGAAATAGAAATATAGCTGAGTGGCTAGGGCACGATTTCTTAAACTTCAGACTGACCCCACAACAAGCACGACAAGTGAAGTTTCTTGTTGGTTGTTCCCCAGAAAACAGAATAAACAAGATAGTTAACAGAGTGTTCCTTGGGTAGTAAAGATGAACACGGTCTTAGGGCACTTTCTTTACATACTACAACCAAACAAGTTAGACTGTCTATCACATCACATTGCATTACAGTAAGAAAGGAAAGGTGTTGTCAATTAAAACATGACACATTCTAGATCCACATCTAACTGATACATCATGGTTTCACATACTTTAGGATCAATGGAATGCAGTATTTATCCAGCCCTCTGTATCTGTGGGTTCTGCACCTACAGATTCAACCACACAGACAACATTTGGGGAAAACTTCTCCTATGCAGTGGAAAAAAATTTTTTTTTCATTTTTTGTATTTTGAGTTATTTTAAATAAGATCAATACTCCTGACAAACTATATCCACATAATATATATATATATATATATATATATATATATATATATATATATTTTTTTTTTTTTTTTTTTTTTTTTTTTAAATTTAATGGCTGGCTTAGCCTGCCCTGGGGGTGGGGGTGGGGCTGGCACAGTATGTGGTGCCAAGGATTGAACCATGGTCCTTGCAGTTGCCTAAGCAAGTGCTTTAGACCACTGAGCCATCTCACTGGCCCCTATCCACATACTTAAAAACACTGCATTAAGCATTATAAATAATCTAGAAATAATTTAAAGCATACAAGAGGATATGTACATTGGCTCTATGCAAACACTGCCATTTAATAAGTAAGGATGAGCATCTGCAGACTTCGGGATCTATGGGCAAGAAAAGGCTCTTGCCATCTCTCATAGATACTGCGGGATGATGACTATATATGCTCCCTTGCATTAAATTGCAAGTAAAACACATTCTTTCTTGAGTTGTGGTCAATTTTAGAAAAAGCAAGACAGAAAAAAAAAAAAAAACTAGGCCAAGGTGGTGACAGGCAGACAAGCAAGGACCAAAATTCTTAAAGGTCCAGTAAAAGAATTTGGAATTCACTCAAAATTGCAATAAAGTAGAACCCAATTGGGGGGGGGGGATTTTAAGAAGAAGAGATGTAATATGATGATCTTTTAAAATTTGTTGTTAGTGTTCCAGGGAAAACAGAACAAAAATGCAAAGAAAAAACTATTGAGATTAGTGCTGTCATTCAAGCGAGAAATGACAGTGGCTTGGAGGACAGTGGCAAAAAATAGGAATAAGCAGACAGGACCAAAATCTCTTTTGGGTGCACAATTAAAGGATGTGCTGAGGGTTGTGGGGGTTAGGCGATGAAGTGCCAAGGATGTCCTAGCAGACCTGAGAGACAAGGTGAATTATAGTACCATTTGCCTAGCCATGAAAGCCCAAGAATTACCCAATTTCATTCAGAGGGAAATGTCTTTTCCTAGGGAGGAAAAAAAAATCACACACTACATAAGAAGACATTTAAGGTAATCAAGTAAAAAATGTTACCTATGTGCTATTTTCTCCAAAATATCTATTTTTCCATTAATTAGTGAGGTTTATCAAAGCAGAGTGGATAACTTAAAAGACTAGTAAACTTGAAGACATAGAAGCAACCCTTTTGATACAGACAAAAAAAAAAAAAAGCCTTAAAACTAAGAACAAAACATCAGTGAACTATGAAACAATTTCAAACAGCCTAACTAGAGTCTCTAATAAAACGAGTATAAAGATGGATAGAAAAAGGTCTAAAGAAATAATGACACATTACCAAGGTTAGGGAAAGCCACAAATGCACAACTGCAAAACATTCAGGGAGTCTCAAACACAAGAAACAGAAAAAACATTAGCCTAAAGGACATCATAATAAAAATTCTTTAAAAACAAGAGAAAAACCTTGAAACAAACCATGGGAAAGACCCATTACACAGCACTGGGCACGGGCCAGGATCATACCTGTAATCCCACCACTTGGGAAACTGAGGCAGGACGATCATCAAGAGTCTGAGGTCTCAGCTACATGGTGAATTTATTTATTTATTTATTTATTTATTTATTTATTTATTTATTTATTTATTTGAACCAGGGATTGAACTCAGGCCCTTGCACTTGCCAGGCAAGTGCTTAATCTACTGAGCTACACATAGTGAATTTGAGGCCCACTTGAAATGCAGAGACCTTTACTCAAAAGAAAGAAAAAGAGAGAGAGAGAGAGAGAGAGAGAGAGAGAGAGAGAGAGAGAAAGAGAAAGGAAGGAAGGAAGGAAGGAAGGAAGGAAGGAAAGAAAGAAAGAAAGAAAGAAAGAAAGAAAGAAAGAAAGAAAGAAAGAAAGAAAGAAAGAAAGAAAGAAAGCAAGCAAGCTTGATATCTAGAAAGACAGTGATGCTAAGCTCAAGTACCTGTGCTATAGAATAATAGTATAACTAAGCTTCTCTTCTAGAGGCTAACAACTTAAGTTTATAGACCAAAAAATTGGAGAAAAAGAAGGGCTACAAGGATAGCCAATATTTTGGCCCTAGCCCTTCAAGGTCAGTGAGGACTCAGGACACAAGAGAACCTGTACTGTAGCATCCTATAACTCAGTGGTATCCCAAATCTTCTGTTCAGGGAGATTATGGGGCCACAGAGGAAAGGGATCAATGATGTATAGTGTGCCTAAAGAGAGTCACCTAGACAGAAAACATTCTCTCAGGCTTTCACAGAGAACAAACTGGTCAAGCAATGGCTGTGACTCATCCAGTGGCTGACACTGACACTGACAAAAGTTCTACAAAACGATGTATATGGTTTCAAGATAAATCCTAAGGAGATTTAACTGGCCTGGTCACATACAAAAGCTACATGTCCTGTTACATAGGTCTTCCTTTAACTTGGCTTTAACCATCCAGCAGAAAAGTTTAACCACAAGGTATAAAAAGGAAAGCCAGATTAGTATGCTGAGCTGTAAAAGGCTCAAGTCAACAGCTTCTGACACTGCCAGTTCTGCTGATAATCCACTACTATTATGGAAGACTGGACTATACATACAACTACTTTCTCTTAGTTCAATGAGAAGAAATATTTGTACCCATATTGTTTAGAAAAATTATAATGTCTGCAGTTGACCCATTTACATCTTTGGATCACTTTGAACATATATGTATGGTACAGTAAAATGTAATAAATTATTGTTGTTACAATTTCTTATTATTGATTGTAATAAACTCAAAAGGTAAATGTGACCCTGTTGTCAATGAAAGAAACACTATAAGCATTTAATAACTAACTACTAAGAAAATGATGATACATACGCATAACGTTTCTTTGAAAGGAACTGGAAAAAGGAAAACACCAAGCCAAAGGCCACAGAGTAGTATACAGCAGGTTAGTAAAATAAATAAGATAAGCTTAGGATTCTCTCAGGGAAATATCTGAATGCTAATCAGGCATTATGTAGTATAGGGAATATTTATACTCCAGAAATTATAAAGTACAAATGTTACAAGGAAAAGTACAAAATGATAACTAAGTATCATTACAAAAATTATCTAACCTTGGAAACCATTAAAGACCCACAAACCTACTTTAGAACCATGACCTAAGCGTTAGGGGTCACTGAGACAGATTATAGACTAAAGCCAGCCATGTCTGAGAACCAGACACATGCTCTCTAGAGAGTTTTTATGTCTTCATTAATTTTAAGGAAAATTTTTAAATTCATTTATTTATTTATTCATTTGGTACAGGGTCATACTACACAGCTCAGACTCAGTGATTGTTCTGTCTCAGCCTCTCCAGCACTGGGGGATTACAGGCCTGTACCACCATGCCCACTTTAATTTTAAGGAAATTGAAAAAAGGAAGAAATAAGTTGCAATTGATTAGAGGAAAGGGCTGCAGAACTAAGGAAAGGAAAGTGGATGGGGCGAAGAAGTCCATCTACCTTCTGATTCTAGGTTCTGAGTCACAATGCTAGAACCCCTGACTTCCATACTCCCATCCCTTTCTTGATAATATAGTCTGTCTGCAAGACTATCACCTTACATGCCCCGATTTTACATCTTCACTATTGTGCAGATGGCTTTCTAATTAAATACAGGGCCTGATGTTTATGTAAAAGGGTGAGAGTGTGGACTGATTAATAATTTTAACAAATCAGCAAAGATGATTTTGGGATCCCATAAATACATTGTGCAGAATTCCTTGTATGGATATCTCTAGGCTTCTGACTCTTAGCTATCTAAATAGTCACTTGACTGAATCAGTATAAGAACATGAAGGAGAAAGTTCATGAGGTCTTACTGAGGAACCCTAAGCACACACCGTAGGAGGCTATCCCACTCATATGACCCATCTATACACTGGAGCCCTAAACTACCTTTTTTTTTTTTTTAATAAATTTTTTTAGGAAAGGGTCTCAGGGTGTTCAGGGTCTCACTACTAGATCAGATTCATAGTAAACCACCTGTTTACAGCCTCCCAAGAGGTGGGATTACAGGTGGGCACACACTACCATGCCCAGTCTCAGTTGCCATCTCAGCACATCCCAGGGGTGGAGCCAGCACAGCAGGCCTGAGGATGAAACCCTTGGCCCCTTGCCCCTGAGCTTCTTTTCAGGCACTTTATTATTTATTTATTTATTTATTTATTTATTTATCTAGTCTTTTTGAGACAGGGTCTTGCTGAGCAGTTCAGGCTGGCCTTGAGCTCACTTTTGTAACCCAGGCTGGTCTCGAACTTGCACTGATCCTCCTTCCTCAGCCTCCCAAGTGCTGGGATTACAGACATACACCACCACGCCTGGCTATGTTTACAGGCACTTTAATCCACTGAGCTATTTGGCTGGCCCTTGAGCCCTAAATTATCAAGTCCAGGCAGAAAACTTCTACCAATAAGTAAGGAAGTATCTTAAAAGCATGTTTCTGTGTAGATTTGACTCTTGGTTTTCCTCTTCACTCAAGCTCAGCTTTTAATGGCCAATTTCAATGCAAATGCAATTAGCAGGATGGGTTAAGTGAGAGAAGAAAAAAGAAAGCATTAGGAAGGCCAACAATGGCCTCCCAGCTGTCCCTGCCAAGCTTTATCAAAGCAGAGCTTCAATTTAACTGTGTCCCATCTAATTTGGCCCAGGAGCAGAGGCCAAACAAGGTAACTGCTCCCTTTCCAGGCTAGGAGATGGACGTTTTTTTAGAATTAAGCAATAATGGCCCATTTGACCGTTCCCTTTTATTGATAAAACATCATGCTGTGAAGCTCACAAACCTCCTAGGAGATCGTTTTAGATCCAGCTGATTTAATTTGATTGATGCCCGTGTTCGGTCTAAACTCTGGCCTCAAACAATGAGAGAGAAAAATACTGCATTTGTGACTTTTTTTTTCCTTAGAAATGAATACATTCTTCAGAACAAAGCAAACCATATCATTTGAGCAACAGCCACATAGTGGTCATAACTAGGTCTCTGAGATAAATCAAATCAAGAGAACTTGGGTTTGCTGGTTGTTATGGTTTGTGTCTAGATGTCTCCCCAAAGCCTCATGTAGTTGTGGGGCAGGTAATTCTAGAGTTTGAGATTAACTCAAGATCCACTGGGATTATGGATGATCCAAAAACGAGATTATGGGTGGAGTATTGCTGGGATTATGGGTGTGGTCTGAGGTAGATAGCCTGAGGCAGAGAGACTGAATGTAATATAAGAGAGACATAGAAACATATTTTACTATTGTTGGCCAGTTGCTGTTGCTGCTGTTCTGCCGCCATGAAATGGATGCTCTCTGCCATGTGCCAATCTGCCTTGGAGCCAGCAGAGTATGTATCAAAACTTCCAGTAACTGTGAGCTAAATAAACCTTTCTTTTCTTTATTTTGGTTGTCAGGTATTTGTCCCAGCAACAAGAGAAGAGACACTGAGACAGTGGTGGATGCCTACAATTCTAGTACTCTGGAAGAATGAGCCAGAGGTTAGAATTTAGTGCAAAGGCCCTAGGCACAATCCCTTTTCGGGGAAGGGGGATATGTCTATATATATCTATATATAGATATAGATATGATATAGCCTACAGCTAAGGCATACTGATGATAGAAGTTTGAATTTCCATACAACAGGTTTACAAACAGCTGTCTAACTGAAGCCACTTCTGCCATCATTCTGCAAGCTCTATTTTCCATGGCATCTTCTTCTGCAAGAGAAATAGAGCCCTACTTTCTAGACCTACGGAGGTTTATTTTTTCAGATGCTTTGAAGCAGTGATCTCATCTGACTAAATGAAGTCGTGACTTGCTGCTGTGCTCGGCTCCTAGCAGCCACTAGACACAGCACATTTCAACCAGCAGCAAGACAGGATTTAAAGGACTAATTTCCCCACAGATAAACAGCAATGACACATGCTCTATTTTATATCCTCCTCGTTCCAAACAGGGGCAGGATAAGATACATGGCCACCACCTGCCCTCCCAATTCCAACACGGCAGCTAGATAAATGTGCTCTTCTCTACTGCTCCAAAGAAAAAGGATTTGAGGGATTGCAGGCCAATACCCTGGGGAGAAAAGACTAACCACACAGCATTGGGCACATAAAAGGTTCTCATTAAATATGATTAAATCATTGATATCCTTTTCTTTCAGAGCTAGGGTATTCATAGCAGGGGAAATACTAATATACAATGCATTAATAAAGTGGCTCAATTTAGGTTTCTCTCTATAGTAGTTAAGAAATGCTATCTGTCTGACTTTCTCTCCTTCCACCCACTGCAATCCAGGAAAAATATAAGCCTTCTTGGCATGCCTTCTTATAGATCAATGTCCTTCCTAGCTCCATATTTTTTTTCTGTATAATTATTGCTTTGTCTTTTCATTCTTATTGTTTCCTATTTTACTAACTTGTATCTTGCCAAACTGTTTTCAATCCACTTGAAAATTAAGCAGAGGGCAAACAGAGATATCATGACTATTTTTTGCCAACTGAAATATTGAGTGCACATGGCATTATTTGATTAGTGTCCTCATAGAGATGATAGAAACTATAGTCTCAATCGATATCCAGACTTGGCATAAGTCCTAGAAAAATTCAAGTTGTATAAGCACCTTCATACAGGACATTACTCTGCATCACTAGGGTCATGTAGAAGGCACTGTGCTTCTTACTGGCCTCATAAGACTATGGCACTAGAAGATCACATTCCCAATTTAATTCAAATGATGTTATGGATTACATCTAGGTCCCCCCCCACCCCCACTCCCCACTCTAAGTCTCATGAGAGGAGGTGGGACTTTTCAGAGCTGGCTGGATCTGGATCTAGGCTGTGTAATACAGGGTTTAAAGGTATGTGGTACTAAATTAGTTCACTGATTAGAATTAGCACAGTTGTAGGCAAGGATAATGGAAGTCCAACCCTGGATATAGATGGCACCAATCAATAGGCTTCTAACCTGGATGGAATAGAAAGGGGGAGAGGGAAGGAAAGCCTGCTGCTCCTGCACAGCTGCCTCCCTACTCTCTATCTTCCCTTGACTATTTCTCCTGTGCAGTGCCCTTTTTGCAATGCCGCTCTGCCATGCTAACCCTGCTTGGAGCCAGCCAACGAGGGACTGAAATCTGTATAAGCCCTGAGCTGAAACAAACCTTTCTTCCTTTCACTTTTGGTCTCAAGTATTTGTTTAAGCAACAAAAAAAGTACCTAAGACAAATGGGATCCCCACACTCAAAAAGATAACTTCTAAGAATCAAACAAGGTAAAACATAAGCAATGAATGTGCCTGGCCATCTACAGAAGTATCCCCACTCTGAGAGATGTCCAGGGATGCTAGCTGATGGAGATAGGGCCATCAGCCAAGCTGAGTCACAGTGAGGTACTCATTAAAAACTGAGTCAGCAGCATTGTGTCCTCCCAGGAGGAGGGTACCCTGACCAGCAGGCATGAGTGTGCCCATCTACTTGGCAGATACAGTATATTTCTATGAGAAATGTATGTGCTCCATTGAGTAGCCATTGAAACTCATTCAGCTTTCTAGTCTTTAAGAGTCCAGGGCCACCAAGCAGCCTTCCAAGAATAGGGTTTTTAACTAGACTTCCCTGAAAGGGGAGAAAAAATGTAAAGAGTGGATACTCAGAGTGTCACAGTCAATTCTACAGTTATAATCCTCTCTGCAAGCTAGTGAGTTGGCACTTTACGCAACTCTTGTTTGATTAATCTGAATATATTCCTATAAAAATGATCAGCTACAGCAAAATGGCCCAAAAGTTGCACTTTTAGACTTTCAGAAAGAACTGAGATCTAAATCCAATAACAGCCTTGTAAGTTCTATCTCCTCAGAATACTCCAACTAAGTAAACTATACTCTCAGAAAAAGGAGAAAAGCCAGGTCCTTTTTAGAGGACAGATCTCTCATTCAGAAGATTTCCCATTCAGATCATAGCAGAGGCACACAAAAGACATAAAACAGAATCAACTAGTGTTAAAAAATATATAGTAGCATTAAAAAAATATAGTAACACAAATGAAATTAATCAAAACAAAACCCAGAAATATGGTAGAAAGACTACTATAAGACTTGACTATTATTACTTAAATAATTACTAAAAACTAAAGTAGAAGACCCAGGACAGCAGATTATCCAAGACCAAAATTTGAAATATAAGGATGATTGTTTCAAAGAGAAATAGATAAATAGAAAAGGAACTTTTTCAGGACACTATAGAAAGCACATATATTACTAGAGACCACGTACGGATTCCAGTAAAAAAGTCTGTAAGGCAATTTTTCTGTCCAGCTACAATCTCTGCGGATGACTTGTTCCTACTTGAAATCGCTATGAACAAGCGAAGATCCTCTGTGCCACATTCATCTGAGCAGAGACCACATTCATCCCAGCAGAGATGGCTTAGCCTGAGAGGCTGCTCACGGACCTACCGTGAGAGCCTGGATCTCCTCCTCAGCTTCCGCAGTTGTCTCCTCCAGCTCTGTCTTGGCCTGGCGAAGCTGGCTTTCCAGGGCAGCCCGGGCGGCCTGCAGGGCTGTCAACTGGGACTCACGTTCTTGCAGGGACAGCTGCAGCTCTGTGAGCTGGCGCTTCAGCTCCAGTTTCTGCTCCTCATGCTCCAGACTGACCTGAGAGAAAAAAAGAAATGCTCTGTTGACCTTAAAGGAAGACAAAGTGAAGATGTGACCTGCTATTCAACCTTAAACATCCTATCAGAAACAATTTCTCAGCACTCAAGGCTAGAAGGTGGGGTACACAAATGGGTCTGACTTCCATGCAACTCAAAGACCAACAGGAGTGAGAATACATAGGCAGATGTATAGTCTGTCCTACAGATCCATGGGCTCTGCACCAATGGTTTCAACCAGCCACTGTTTGAAAAGGTTCAGAGAAAAGCAACTGTGTTTGTATTGGACATGCCTAAACATGTATGGCTTTTTTTTTTTTCTTGTCATTATCCCCTGAACAATACAGTATAACTCTTTACACAGCATTTACTTTGTATTAGGTAGTCTAGAAATGGTTTAAAGTATACAGAAAGGATACATAGTTTATGTAGGTCATGAGATGGTTATATGCAAATACTATTTCATGTTATATAAGGGACTTGATGTCTGGGTTGGCTGGTTGGGTGTATTGTGGGTATTATTTCCAGTATTAGAGACTGAATACAGGGTCTCATCTGTGCTCTATCACTGAGTTACATCTTTGGCTGGTCTGTCTGTCTTTCTTTCACCTCCCCTTCCTTTCCTTTCCTTTCCTTTCTTTTCCTTTCCTTTCCTTTCTTTCTTTCTCCTTGCTTCTCTTCTTTCCATATGTGAGATAGTTGCTTGAGCTGGCCTTAAACTTTCAATCTTTTTGCCATAACCTCCAGAGTAGAGAGAATTACAGGTATGTACCACCATAGCCAGCTTGCATTCTGCAGATTTTGGAATCACTGGGAGATCCTAGAGCCACCTGCCCCCACAGATATAAGATTGTGCATACTAATCATCTTTTACAAATATTCAAATGAATGGACAGCTTTCAAAAGAAAAACCACACAGGAAAAAATTCAGTGATAATTATTCTTACTAGAAGAATATTTAAAGGTAAATGAATATAAATAACATTTAGTAACAGGAATACCTTTATAGTTAGGATGCCAATAGACACCAGGTTGAATTATTTTTTTTTTTTTCTGTATTTTTAGGGAAGGGTCATAGGGTGTTCAGGATCTAACTAGTAGATCGAGATTCACAGTGATCCACCTATTTACAGCCTCCCAAGAGCTGGAATTATAGGTGCCACCATAGCCAATCTCAATTATCTTCTCAGTGTGCCCTGGGAGCAGGGCCAGCACGGCAGCCCCAGGGATCGAACCCTCGGCCTCCGTGTCTGTTTGCAGGCGCTTTAATCCACTAAATTATTAGGCTGGCCCTCTGAATTTTTTTTTTTTTTTTTTTAATAAGAAATAGGTACTGAACTCAGGCCCTTGAGCTCGCCAGGCAAGTGCTTATTCTGCTGAGCTATCTCCCTGGCCCTGAATTATTTTTGAATAATTTAAATAATAAATCAGTTTTTCTCTGATTTATTCTCATCAGGTACCCCACATTAAGGTCACATGTAGAGCTAGTAATTCCTCCCTGCACCTAACCATCAATCCATCTTTGTATCTACTCAAAGTCTCATGCATTCATTTCAAAAAGCTGATACAGCAACTTCTACATAGAAAGGAATATGGAGATGAAAGACAGTCTCTGCCTTCATGAAACTAATCATTCCCATACATCATGGTCAAATGTGATGGTTAGGACATGGCAGGGAGGTTGTGAGACCTCAGCAGAGGGGTAAAGAAGGTAATTCTTAATCTATTAAATTCTCCAAACAAATCTAAAGGAATCAAACAGGCAGATAAGAAGGGAAAGAAAATTTCAGATGAAGGAAGCAAGACCTCCAAAAGTACACATATGAGCAACACTATGGCACATGTGCTGACCTAATAAATGCTGACAAAATTGTTCTCAGCACCAAGGCCAAACAAATAGGAGATGTTTGTTGTGCTTAAAGAGCTCCCTGTCTAAGGAGACAGCCAAGAGGAACACAGGGCGATGAGCTTAGCACAGTAAGCTACAGCGATACAAATGGGACATACAGTGAAGAAGGCCCCCCATGGATGTCAGGCATGACATGCATGTCCCAAGCAGAAGGAAGAATTGCAAAAGACTTAACCCACAGGAGTCAGTGGTTAACTAAAGGTGGGGCAGTGAACAAAGAGACAGAGGAGAGTCAAGAGCGTAGCCTGCATTTCTGGACGGACAGATGCATTATACAGAAAGGGAGACCAATGGCTACAAAAAGGAAGAGGAGAGCCAGAGCCAGTTTGAGAAGAAAGACAAGAATAGTCTTATGTTGAAGCTGAGCTCTATGGGAGACATCAAAGTGAAGACATCTAATGACTACTGCAACAATGGGTCAGAAACTCAAGAGAAAGGTCAGGGCTGTAAGCTACATCCAGAAGTTCTTAATAAAGCAAGGGTAGCTGAAACCATGACTGTGAGGCCTCTCTAATAGTGATTAAGATGACAATGATGATGATAATGATGTGAAAGCTTACAAAACAGAGGCTTGAATTCACTCATTTCATCCCTATGAAAGCGCAATAAAGACAATCTTACTGTCACCTCCACCTTACAGATAAGCAATCTGTGACCCTGAGCTATTAGCCAACTGAGCAAATGGCAGGTTAACTTTTTTTAAAAATGCAAGGCAGGCATTTGAACCCAAGAAGTCTGGCTCAAGTCTGTACTTACAAATGTTGCACCTGTCTGTCTTATTAAATGCCAACGGCCAGAGCAGGCCAGGATTCTGCAGCAAGCCTGAAAATTCCTAGTGCTCCTTGGGAAAACCAAAAACAAGTGACACTGAGTAAAGAAAAGGTCACAGTCACAGATCCTGGGCCACAAAAGGAAAATTAAGGGGTTCTGCACCCTAGCAACTCCACATGTATTGCTGAAGAAGAGGTACCAGTACAAGTAAGGTGGAAAGAGGAGTCAGGCATGATGACACACGTCTGTCATCCCAGCACTCAGGAGGCTGATGCAGGAGAATTAGTGTGAGTTTGAGGCCAGCCTGGGCTACACAGTGACTTTAAGGCCAGCCTGGAATCTTTAAAAAAAAAAAGAGGAAAAAGGAAAGAGAAAGAGGAAGAGGAAGAAACAGATGTAGAAGCAGGAAAATAAGAAAAGCCAAGCCAAGCCCCACCACCCCCACCAAAAATGTTAGCAAAGGATAAGTGCCCTTTAAGGTAGAACAAACTGGAAGCTGGGGCCTCTGTCCTCAATCTCAATAGCAGCATGTGGCCAAGAAAAGATAGACCAGTCTCGTTAAATTTAGAACTAAACTCCACAACTCCTAGGGAGAATACAGCCCTGAGCCTCTCATGAAACATTTTAAGTTTCTCCTACCCTCCTTGGGGGGACTAGCCATAGCAATTCATGAAAAAGGCAGCAAGCATCCTGGGGACATTTTAATTGCTCAGAGAAGCCATAGGGCAGGATTGCTAAAACCCACATGTTGCTGAAAAGGAAGGCAAAAGATAGCAGAAAATGTTCCTAGGATAAAGAAATCTGTCTGGATTATTTGCATTCATACCCTGAAGGCTGCTTTTACTGAGAAAAATGAAAATATATCCTGGCTAATAAAAGATACCCCCCACTCTCAAGTCTTGTAAACAATCTCAAATTCCGGGAAGAGCAGGAGTCACTTAAGGGTTTATTAAAAATACAAATTCCTTTTCCATCTTAAAAAGCTGAAAGTGAACACCTAGGACTCTGCATGTTAAAATGCTGCAGGTGACCCTAAGAGAGAGAGAGAGAGAGAGAAAGAAAGAAAGAAAGAAAGAGAATGAACAAATGAACAGGGGGCCTTACAGCCCCAACTCTTGAAAAACGTGAGATGCTACTATTTTTCTGTCCTCTGGAAAACGGCTTCATTTTAATGTCCTAGTACAAATTAAGACATCCCTAGATGCATTTATTTCCCAAGATTTAGTTCCCAGATTTGTATGCTTAACAATATTTTTCCTAAGAAAGATCATCTGCTCTTTGAAGAATTCCATCACAAATATTTGAATGTTGGCCACGAGGAAGACTCTGTATCTTCATTCCCAGCCCACATGTCCAACTTACAATAACCACTGTTCTTAACTCAAGTCCTGCTTCTGTGTGGTTGTCTACCCCCAGCTACTAGGTTGAAAGCCTCCTAATTCAAGAACTCCTGTCATCACCACTGTACGTTCAGGCTAATAAGTGGCACATAGCACACATTTAATAAATACAAAATATATGAAAGCAGCTTCATGGCCTCTTACCACCCTTAACATATCTACAACCAAATTTGCTATATTTTCCTCTCAAAAACTTGGTTTTCTTTCCCAGCTCCCTTGTATCTCTCAAGAGAATTTCTATGTATGGCCTCAACACACCCAACCTCATTTGAAGAGAATATCTTCACCAGGTTAACCCAAGTCTGGTGATGTGTCTTACTCTTCCACTGTCATTAGGAAACCTCTGTTACTCATATACCTGCCTGTCACTGAGCTATGTTACACACCCAACAGTGCTGAGATCCATGTATGGACTACATCATGTGACCCTCAATAAACTCTGGGTGCTGCTCTCATTTGACACTGTGCCAATTTATGTAATCCCCATAAGACCCTAGGAAAGAGACACTTCTATTAAGAACATGTTACCAACAAGAAAACAGGAACATAGAAAAACTGAGTAGCCTGCAAAATTATAAAACTGGACAGAAGTGGAGACAGATTCTGATCCACGAGGTTCTTTTTTGTCACATGCGGTGCCTCCTGCATCTATACCAACTTATGCTTGAAAACTGGCTGGTTTGAGGCCTGCAAGCTCCAACAAAACCTCTCAAGCCATCAATCCTAATTCTCACCTCCCTCAATCTTGTCTCTAGCTCCAGCAGCCGACTCTTGTCACTGTGATCTTGGTGGCTGATTTTCTCCAGCTGCTCTTCCAGTTTTCGGTTCTGGGCCTCCAATTTCCCAGCCTGAGTCTCTAGGTAAAATTTCTGTTGCCTGAGTTCTGAAATCATCTCTTCCTGGGCCTTCCTGGTAGGGGTGGTCGGAGGATCCAAACAAAATCACAGTCATGTCAGAGGTGAAGATGTCTCTTTAGAAGGACAGGCAGAAATGGCATAAAATATGTGTCCTCATCAAGTGAATGATGGCCATTCCCAGGTTAGCTCCCTCCTGATCTGCCCTTGTGGACATTATCACAGGACGGGAATCTGAGAGTCTCCCACCTCTGGGATTAAGGACAGGAAACTGGGTTGCAAGAGATACTAACACTCCAGTCCTTTGGTAAATCTCTCTCTCTTTTTTTTTTTTTTTTTTTTGTTTCTTTCTTGGAGAGTCTGTACAGTAGAACAAAAAGGGGCCCTCTTCCCAAAAGAATGTCGCCATAACTCCTCAACACAAGCTCTGGGGAAGATGGTGTGAAGAAGACAAAGTGTTGTTGCTTCTAGTTCCTTGTAGGACTTCCTTACTTCACCATCAAACTGCTTACAAGTGACAAAACTAGAGCAACTCAAAGACTGAAAAGCAGCCTATCAAACTAGTTTATATTCGGAAGTATTTTTGAAACATCTTGTCAGAAAAAAGTCTATAGGGAAAACATCCTGGAGAGTATAATTTCTCAGGCAAAAAGATTATGATCAGAGTGTCCTTAATATAGACATTCCTCATGAAGTCCAGACATCTTCCCCAGGGCTCGGCCTAACTGTAGCAGAATGGATGGCGCAGCCTAGTGCACACACGAGCACCTCCAACTGATTACAGGAGGCAAGTCTGGGGAACAAGGGTAGCAGCTCTCCAAAAGCAAGCTATAAATAGCCTCCTTAGAGAGCAAAACACTGATAGCAATGTGAGGTATTTAACAAAACCCAACTCAAGAGAACTCTCTTAAGAGAGGGCAAAATTAAACAAGTATAGCAGGGCTGGGACAAGAACAAATCTGCTCCAGCTCTGGCAAATTGAAGGAGATCCAAGTTTATGCACGAGGAGAGATGACCAGAGTGAGGTATGTACACAGTTGGAATCTGAACACTTACATGTTCCTTTGGGTGAAGAGGCTGCTATTGGCTGCAAGTTTATTGGCTTCTGAAAGTTCCACAATCCTCTGTTCCAGAGACCTGATCTTGGAATCCATGGCATTGATCATCTGAAACACAAGATTTTTGAAGCCTCACACACAGTTAATAGCAGAATGGGATTAATGTGGGGCATGTGAGCCAAGGTAAAAGTTTCATCTGCAATGCCACTGCCATGGTCAGAGATAACAAGGCACTCAGCTAGTCCAGACCCTGAAAATTACAGTTGTCATTCCTCAAACAGCTGGTACTCCATGGTTTTTCCAATCAAAATTAAATGATTCCCCTTCCACAATTTGAATGGCTTATATTAAAAATACACAGAAGGATCTATTCCAAAACCTGACATTCCGTAAATAGAGTCTCTTATAGTCCTGCCATCTGCATGTAACCTGGGTCTACAGGAATCTCTAACTTGAATATACAAGTTCACCTTTATCACATATTCATATTCCCCAACTTATGGAATCATAAGTACTGAGACTAGAACAGGATGGGCACTGGTCAAAAATATACTCTTCCTGGATCCTCCCTTAGTGATTCTGATGTGGAAAGTCTCTCTTAGGAGATATAAAACTATAATACACATAATACAGTAGCTTAGAAAGAAGCACCAAAACCAGGCGTGGTGGTGCACACATATCCCAACTGTGGGGAGGCTGAGACAGGAGGAGTGCTACGAGTCCCAACTGCATAGCAAGACCCTATATTGAAAGATTTAAAAAGAAGAGGAAGCATCCTAGGTGAATGCTGTTAGCTGCCACTTCCTGAAACAACTGCCTACATGGATTAGAAAGGATAGAAATAGTCAAATTAGCATCAAAATGCAGGAAACCAAAGCCACTGGTCATTTTAATGGCTTGCATGAGGGGCAGATCAGCAGGAACAATTAATGAAAAGTAGAAAACTGGCCAACCAGAGCCACCAGCTCGATGGCTTTAAGAATACATGGTTTTGGAGAAAACTTCCTATTTCCTATGAACTCTGCAAGCTTACACAGAAGGAGGTTGCCAGATAAGAGTGGACTCTTCCCAAATGAGTGATTCTCGGCAATTTTCAAAAGTATTCCTTGGAAAACTGGCTTTGTGAGTCCTTCCACCTACCGCCTTCTGCTCACTGAGAATCTTGCCCTTCTCGTGGGCCTCTTCTTCATGTCTCTGCATGAGGTTCTCTAAGCTCTCCTTGTCAGCCAGGTCCTTCTTTATCTGACTGTCCAACACCTGTGGAAACAAGAAACGTGAACGTCCTGGTGAGCCTCACCTAGAGGAAAACTAGACAATCACACGAGAAAAAAGGGGTAGGGGAAGTGGGGAAGTAGTAGTAGTAGCAAGGCCCACAACCTCCAAAGAACAAAACGAGGTAACTCAGCGTAAGATTAAGGATTCAGACACCACCACCAAACGGCTGGAGAACAGTGGGTCTTTAGGAACTTCTCTTAAAATCAGCAACCAGAAAGATACCCAAAGTGAATTAGACTCCAGAATGAGAGAGGAAAGGAAGATCTTTCTCACAGTCTACATGGCAAAACTAAAGTTTTTATAATTATCAAATATTACCTGAGGAAAACCTTTTCGTAGCCAACAAACCACTGATTTTCAGAATGTTCCTTGATGCTAATCTGTCCAAAATTAACTGAGTATGCTTGGAGGTTGTGTGGAAGGAAAAAGCTGAAGAGCAAGTCTGTGTGACTGAGGCAGAGTTCAGAAATAGCCAGAGACAAGATGTTGCCCACCAAAAACACAGGTAGTCAATGGATGGAAAAGATAGCATAAAAGGGAAAAAAAAAAAGACTTCTTTTCTCTGATCCAGCTAGAAAAAAGAAAATTCAGTGGGAATAGAAACCTTCCCCAGGAGAATAGAAACCATGTGTTCTCACAGTTGAGAACACCACAGTAAGCACCTACTATCCCCAAGAGGCAAAAGTAAAATAAAACAGTAATGGTGTCACCAACTACCAGCTTGATCTAAAGTTCTGAGACACACAGTTCTACCAGTTGCCAAAACAAGCAAAAAGAAAGGAAGAAAAAAAGACATTATAGCATGGCTGAGCCTTTGGCCATGACCCTGTGTTTCTCATCAGAGAGAATCAATTCTACTTTTGCAAATGATACTACTGCATAAAGAAGAGCAGGATATTGGGGATAAAGCTGCAAGAATTGGGGTCGTGGACAGGACCGAAATCTGCCTTTCCCACAATGCCTATTGTGAAGAAGCCTTCATAGCTCATAGGGACATCATTCCCAAAAAGAGCCAGTCAGCAGGGAAGAAGTCCACATGATAAAGAAGAGAACAGGTTTCAAAGAAGGCTTTAAACTAGCACTGATGAAAAACACAGAATGGGAGTTGGCAGAGAAGAGCAAAAGGTGAAGAACAGGGTCATGAGAGAAGGGAAACAGCTCAATAGGATGATAAGTGGCCTCTTCTCTTGGATGTCTGAGTGGAATTCTAAAATTATGAGCAAGAATAGGGTTGCAGCAAGGGTATGATCATAATCATTACTAAAATGACTTTATAAAAGCTGGAACAGGAAACGTAAAACAGAAAAGGTTAAAGAGAAATGGTTCTGTATGGATTCCAGTAGGAAAGATAGACAACAGATCTTTCCCTAACCTTCCCTAGTATCAGTAAAACAAAGTTCTTTCTATCTAGAAGGTGGATGGAGACCACATAGTATCTTAACCAGACATGTTCCTTTTGTTTTGATGATGTCTTTAAACAGTAAAACGCATTTTCAGGGTAATGCTGTTCAAAATAAGATCTCAACTTTGGCAGTGATGGATACCATTAAGAGGTACAAGTGAACCAGAAGACATAAGCCTCTACCCGGAATGGAACCATCTCTCAGCTTAGAAAGGGTTCAAATGGCAGAAGAATGCACAAGAAGAGCAACTAAGTAGGAGAAGGAGCAATGAGAGAGTCCATCACAGATTCCTAAATCAATGTAAAATAAAATATGGCTTTTGTTTTGATTTTACCAAGGGCTACTGTGATCATCCAAAGGTACCAATGGCCTACTGTATAGAGAGTCATCATTTTCTGAAAATTTGTTTATTTGCAAGGTAAAAGTCTGGAAGCCAACAAAAATTTCCATCTGAATAGAAAGATTGGGGGAGGGGGCAGCTGGGGAGATAGCTTAGTGGTCTAAGCACCTGCCTGGTAAGCACAAGCACAGAGGTATCACATGCGGTGCCGGCTCTGGAACCCAAGGTGTGCTGTGCTGGCCACATGTCTAATCCCAGCAGTGGGGAGGCTGAGACAGGAGGATCACTACAAGCTGCATAGTGGGACCCTATACCAAGTAAACAAACAAACAAACAAATAAATAAATAAATATTTTTTAGAAAGACTGTGATATAAAATTTTAAATGCACTAAAGTGGGGAGGGGATACCTGAAAACACTTTTGAGGTCACTTCTGGATTATTTTCCTGTATTTCTTTCAGTGGAAAGTAACTGACTGTCATGCCAAAGTGGTGATGGTGGCAATGCTGGGTAACTAACTACATATGTGTTTGACACCCCAAGAAAAGACCACTCAACACTGATGATGCCAATGAAATCCACGAATGGATTGTGACAAAAATCAAAAACTCTTTTAGGATCTGTATTGGGAAAGGGTAGAGATAACATTCATAATATAATAGCTGATTACAGATTCTCAAGAAGATAAGAATGAATCGAAAGCTTGGTGAGACTTAGAAAACACACTGAGCCAGGTGATGCCAGCACTTGGGAGGCTGAAGTATGAGGCTCACATAAGCTTGAGGCCAGCCCACGCTACATAGTGAATTCAAGACCAGCCTCAGCTGTACAGCAAGATCCTGTCTCAAGAAAAAGAAAATGCAATGTGATTTTTCAAAGGAGAGCAATAAACTGGCATCCATTTCTCATAACACACATTTCTTCTGGAAATACTTAGAAGTTGTTAAGAAAGTAAGAAATGCCAGGTAAAATCTAAGTGAAATCAAAAGCAGGAAAAAGGATGATACAAATCTGATTGTGATGTCTTGTTTTGCTTTGTTTTTGCAGTCCTGGGAATTGAATCCTTGACCTTCACTTTGAGCCACATCATCAGACCTATTTTTATTTTAAGATGATCTTATTAAGCCACCAAGTTGCAAATTTACTGTATTCCTGCCTCAGCCTCCGAGAGTGTTACAATGACAGGCCTGTGCCATCATCAAGCCCAATTTGGTTTTTTGTTTGTTTGTTTGTTTGTTTGTCTTTCTGAGACAGGGTGTTACAGTTCAGGCTGGCCTTGAACTCACTTTTATAGTCCTGGCTGGTCTCGAACTCGCACTGATCCTCCTGCCTCAGCCTCCCAAGTGCTGGCATTCCAGGCATACACCACCATACCCGGCACCATGCCCAATTTCAAAGATTGTTTTTAAACTAAATAAACATTTAGCAAACCCAATAAACCTGAGCTTCTGTTTTGCTTTGGAGGGCTGGGGGGTGGGGTGTGGTTTGGCTGGGTTTTTTGTTTTTTGAGACAGGGTCTTGCTACTAGTTCAGACTGGCCTGAAACTCACTAGGTAGCCCAGGCTAGCCTCAAACTCACAGAAGTCCTCCTGTTTCAGCTTCCCAAGTGCTAGGATTATAGGCATGTATTACCATGCCTGGCTTGAGCTTCAATTTTGATAATCTCAAAGGTCAAGAAGAAAAACAAATCAAAGGCCAGAGTTTCAACTAAGACGAGCACATTTTCATTTCAGGGCTAAAAAAAAAACCTATTAATGATTTTCCAGGGAAAATAGACAATTCCCCAGGCATATAAAACAAAATAGGACCATAAAACATAAATGATTCTAAGGATTAAAGAGTATCAATAAGAGCAACTTATATATACCCATGGTTATGGTGGCACAGTTAAATAGCTGAATCTTCAAAATGGATAAAAGAGTTTTTTTATACAATGGAGTATTACTGTCATAAAGAAGGATAATAAACTTGAGACATCGCTAGCTAAACTAATGCATCTTAAGGCCATACCCTTAAGTTAAATAAATTGGACATGCTGCATTGTTTCTCTAGTGTGAGAAACCAAAAGTATAAACAAAATGAATAATGTATAAATAAAATATAACAACATATAATAGGTATCATGAAATAAGAAGAAAATGTTCAAACAGTAAAGGGAACTAGGGGTGGGAAAAGAAGAAAGGAAGTGAGGAAGGAAAACATAGAACAAAGCTTTTGTGAATAAGGAGGAGAAGAGGGGCTGAAGGAAATGTAGAAGAACAGGAAAAGAAAAAGAATCAAGTGATATCATGCACAGATAAAAATTTGCTATAGTGAATGTGATCAATATTTGTTCTTAAAATGCACCAACAAACTTTTTTTTTTTTTTTTTTTATCTTTTTGAGACAGGGTCTCACTCTGCAGTTCAGGCTGGCCTTGAGCTCACTTTTGTAGCCCAGGCTGGTCTCGAACTTGTACTGATCCTCCTGCCTCAGCCTCCCAAGTGCTGAAATTACAGGCGTGCACCACCACACCTGGCCCTTAACAAACTTAATTTTTTTAAAAAATGATAGAAACAGAGCAATAACAGACCTGTAAAATACGTATCATCAAACAACTATGCTTGATGCAGTTCAGGAAGTAAAAGATGGACTGGAAAATAAACATATAGAATCAAAAATTATTGTATTTTTGTTTGTTTTTGTGCTTTGAAGAAGGATCTCACTCATCTGTGCTGGGCTTGAGTGAATGATCCTGCTGTCTCAGTCTGCTGAGTGCTAGGATTCACCTAGGATTAGGCCTGGCATGTTGTTTTAAATAACCTAGTAAATCTGAGGATGGACTAAATTGAATGTCTAAGAATAAAAAATACTATTATTGAAATTAAAAAACCAATAGATAGACTGAATTGTACATTAGAAAGAGCAAAGCTAGATTAGTATGTTGAGCTATAAAAGGCTTAAATCAACAGCTTTCAACATTGCCAGTTCTACCAATAACCGACTACAATTATGGAATACTGGACTATGTATACAGCTACTTTCTCTTAGTTCGGTGAGAAGAATTTTTTTTTTCTTTTTTTTTGGCAGGACCAGGTTCAAACTGACAACCTTGCCAGGCAGGCACTTGTGCCACAGAGCTATCTCCCCAGCCCCAAGAAGAAATTTTTGTATCAATAATGATTAGCAAAATTATCATGTCTGCATCCTGTGCTCTAAGTAACTACTATGAGGACAACAATATGCATTGTGTCAATTATTGGGAATGTACTACTAACATGTTTTGAAACTGTCACATTATTATTTCTTATTAAAAGTAATAAAGCATGAAATAAAATAAAAAGAAAGAAACTGGAAAATAAGTCAGCGGAGCTTGTTACCACCAGAATGTGGCACAAGGAGACAAAAAAGATAAAAACTATGAGAAAGAATAGACTAGAGATGTCTAACACATACCAATTCAAGTTCTCAAAAGGAAAGAGAAAACATTTGAAACATAAAGACCACTAATTGCTTGGGAGTGACTTAAAAAAGATATCACCAATCTATTCAAAATCCCAGTAAATAACAAACACAATAAATAGACTTCTGTATCTAGACACCTAATAGTAAAACTTCAAAAAAATTAAAGATAAGTGAAAATTTAAGGAAACAAAGGAAAATACTGAACTACTTCCAAAGAGAACAGCAGTTAGACTGGCAAATGACTTCATCATAGCAATACTACAAGCCAAAAGTCAAGGGACAGTATCTTTAAACAGCAACAAGAAAAAGAACAAGGCTTACCTAGAATTCTAGCCCCATTCAACACCTCTTCAACAATGAGAGTGAAATAAACACATTTTCAGACAAACTCGACAGAGAACTTAGCACATCTTCACTGAAGAAAGTTCTCAAGGATGTATTTAAACAAAAGGAAAAAGGAGCTAAGGTCTGAGACACAACAAGAAAATTAAAAGCAAGAAATGTGGCTAAGTTATTGTTGCCTGAATTGACAGTAGGTTTTTTATCTTTTAAATTAAAGGCAGAATTGTAATATGTAATAATGATATATATTTTTTCCTTTTCTTTTTTTAAACTTAGACCCCAAGCCTTTCACTATGGAGGGAGGATAGCACTTGTCCCCAACAGTCCTTTGGCCTACAAAGAATGACCAACATCGCCCAGGATGAGAAGGGAGCTGCATAGTACAACTAGAAGAATAACAGGGAACACCACAAAGTGTCTTTACTTTAATTTTCTCCTCGTAGTGCTGCTCTTTCTGCTTCAAGTGTACTTCTAGGTGCTGGGCTGAAACTTGGGCTTCCCGGTGTTTCTCCTCCAGCTCCTGGGTACAAAAGAACAGGTGGTCAGATGCACAAAGGGAAGGACACAGCCAACGTATGTCAGTCACTCACAGGTAACATGACTTTGGCACAGGAGCCAGAGATGGCAGGCAGCTTCTGCTCCATTACTAGTCTATGGCTCTTGGGAAGGAAAGCACCACCTTGGCCCTGGATGTCCCAAGTATCCACACACAAATATACACACCGCTAGTGGGACATGAGGCCTGGGATTAGAAACATGTCAGTGTGACAGGTCCAACAAAGGAAGGTGTTCAACTTCACACGGAGGAATAAGAATAACAAGACAACATTTTAAAGTTTAGCACAGTACAAAGCTCCTGACCACTGTCTTGAGTCTCAGGCCATTTTCACTTGTTTCGACAGCCTTAAATGAGAAAAATAATTTTAATTTATTCTGGTGATAGACAATGTATTGTGTTTCTCTCATTTAAAAAATTATTGCTCAAGAACCCTACCAAAAAGGGAAAACTAATGTCACAATTCAAGCACTTTGAGTTTTGAATATTTGTTTATTTATTTATTTATTTATTTTTTGTGCCAGGAATCAAACTCAGGACGTTGTGCTTGCCCTGCAGGCACTGTGGCACTAAGCTATAATCTCCAGCCCTTGAATGATTATTTTAACTGGCTGATACATGAAGAATGTGAATGTCAGGAGATGTGCATGTGGTATAATACCTATATGAAACGATGTTAATGGGAACAAAGACAAACACAAAATATACTGATAATGACAAAGTGTACACACACATATTAAAGATGGGATGAGAATCTGGAGTAATACAAATACCTCAAATTGAAGGTTCTATTGGTTCTTTTAGTGTTAAGTTTTCTGCTTTTAAACAAAATTGTAATTCATTTAAAAATTATGCTAATTCATTTGCCAATGTATTATAAATTGATCTTTTTAAAAGACAGCATTCAATTCACTGAAACATTTCTCTAAATGCACAGATAGCTGCATCTAAAGTTAATTCTTTAAATCTGGACCCATTAGTTAATTACTGATACGGAGTCATTACTCCAAGTTTTCATCTCTTCATATTATTATGATTTTTTTAAAGTAGAAGCAATTCTGAGAATTTTGAAGAATGAGGAAATTATACAGGATATGTCCATAAAATGGGGTGGGGGAGTACTTTGAAATTCACACGCACACAAAATGTTAGTGATTAAGCTTTTGAAATTCTAAAGTCTGAAATGAAAAGATGGGCTTGACTTTGGGGACCATTAAAATGTTCAATCTTAAGACCAGGTGCACAAAATCCATTGCAATTAACAGATGTGATCCTGGAAAGTTGAATGTAAACAGGATTCTAATTAATAAAAACATTTTTAAGGGTTTGATACTCACTAAAGGACTGCCTGCAATGACTTCTTTGACTAAAGGAAAAGATTCTGCTGTAATGAGAACTCCAGTTATCTGTTTTGAAAGTTCTTATTGGAATGGCAAGTATTTTAAGGCAAATGGTATTCTGGAATCTGTTCTCAAGCGTCATCATTGTGTAACAGCATGAAGGACCACTCTTTGCCCGTGTTCCAGATACTCTGAAGCCTAAGCACAGGGTTCTTGAGCAAAAGGCATCATCTGTTAAGTCACAACCACAGAGGTCCTTGGGCAGGTGGTAAGATACATTCAGACAAGGATATCTGCTCATTCTTTCTTTGATTTAGAAATCACTTCACAATCATCTTTTCTTAGTTTCAGTCCTCATAAGGTGACACAGGATTCAGAATCTAAAAACATGTCTGAAACTCAGATACCTGAGGCTAATAACTTTAAGACCAAATTTCTGTCCTGTATACAAATGGAAGTATGCAACACATAATCCAGAAATGCAGAATTCTATCCTCCTACTTTTTTCAATTGCAAATGAACCTTTGAACAGCAGATATGGTAAAGTCCACTTGGTAGTTTGGCATTTTTTGTTGTTGTTGTCATTTTTTTAGGCATATATTTTTCTATACACACTGGATCAACTCTTGAGTCATGTTATACAAGTAGTGTTGTTCAGGGCTACATTTCTAGCTCCTGGAACAGTGCCTGACACATAGTAGAAGCTCATTAAATATTTGTTGAATGAATGAATGAACACATCACCATCAAACAGAGAAACCATTAAACAGTTATCCACTTTGTTTGCACTGAGCAAAGGACAGCAGTGGTGGGTTCTACTTTTGCTCATGATAAAATTCACACACTTGACAATAGCCCAGAGAAACTTTGACTATGGAACAAGAGAACAGAAAAGGACTAACAGTCACATTTGTCTTTGTGTGCAGATAAAGACTGGGTGTCAAAGCAAAATAATTTAACCAATTCCTCTTTTGCCCCGTTGTTCAAAAGCAACTGTATATTTATGAGTATATAGAGAAGTGAATCAGGTATTAAAAGGTTGGGTTGGGTTTGATATTAAGTACTATGTAAGTTGTTCATTCTTGAGTTCATATACTTGCAGGCATCTTGTTTCCCAGAAGTGATGCAGAGAAAGAAAGAGAGAGCAAGAGGCCTATTTACCACCTTGTCTCCTTAAATAGAGAAGAACAGCCAGTTACCTGAGAGTCTCTCCTAGAAGCAGGATGGGAGATTACTAACGGGCTATAGGTCATCAGCACTGAGTCCCTCAAACATGACATGAAATTTCTGGCTCTGGGAATGAGACCCAAGGAGAGTCCTTCAAAGACACTGCTCTCCTCCCTAGCACGGGCTGAACTCCAACACATCTGCAACTTCAACAACCCAAGCCTTCTTCCTTGATTAAGTTCATTTGGTCATTAGAACCTGAGATAGAATTAGGATGATCAAAAACCTAAAAAAGGACCTAGTACATCTAAGAAATTCAAGAAATAACAATAATAACCAACTGGAGCAGGGAGAGTGAGTGGGTGAGCATGGATCTATGACAAATACTACTCTGAGAAAAACAATCCTGTATGACTAATTTCTTTCTTTTCTAAATGCAAGAATTGAATTTTGATCTTAAAGGTCTAAACCCACAGCTTTTTAAATTGACACTGCAAAGTGAAGAGCCAGATGAAAAAGCACTACTACCAGAAGAATGTAAATGTGCCTATAAAAATGTATCAAAAATTACACCCCTCCTGGAAATCCAGGCGCTATTCTTCTCGTTCTTATTTGCAATAAAAAAAAAAAAAAAAAAAAAAAAACTCTCCTAACCTAAAAAAAAAAAAAAGCACATTCTATTTTTAAAAAATATATATAAAAAAATAAACCAGCCAGTAACAAACAGAGCAAAAATAATATTGGCAGTACAGAAGTGTCCAATATTTAGTTATACTATTCTACAACACATCACACACTAAAAACACCTCTCTTAATTGACCTACTTGGAGACACCACCCCTGCAATCGAGTTTAGTTGTTTTTAACCCCCTTCCCTTTGCAACCTCTAATCTGTTATCTTGAACTTTGCAACTTTTGTTCCTGCTCACCAGAATTTTATCAGCCATCTGCTGGATCTGTTGGGATTTTGTCTGGATGTCATCCTTCAGTCTGTTTTCTCTACGCTCCATGGTCTCTAGTCTCTTTACCTTGTTCTCCAGAGAATGGCGGCGTTCCTGTAGATCATGAATCAATCAGAGAGTTTTAATGGAGCAACCGCTATGGGCATATCACTTGCACCGAGGGAAAGAGCCCTCAGGAAGCATACACTTGAATCAGGAGAAAAAAGTCTCAGGCACCTGAAGCAACAGTGAGGAAAATAAGACTCTGCAATCCAGGTGCTCAGTTGAACAGATTACAAGAGTGCATTCATTCATTCAAATATTTACCAAGCACCTACTACCTGCAAAGTACCATACTAGGCATCACAGAAAATACTGAGAGGAAGATTGACATAGTTCCCACCCTTAGAAAAGATAAGACAAACATAAATAAGCACAACAGGTTAAGAGAGGAAAGAACCACAAGGAGTGACAAGATACTGTGGGAAGTAGCAAGCAGGAAGGAGGACTCTGAACCATACAGTTGAGTGGTACAATGACAGATACAAGCTTTGAAGAGGGATGGGGAAGATGGGTAGCAGTAGGGAAGATCGGATGACAGAGTAGAGGAATGGCACACAAGAGGGAGAAACATGGAGGTCCTCAAGGGCCAATTTAGGCCCCAGGCATGGGTGCACATAGGACAGGAAAGGGCAGGTAGAACAGTGAAAGGACAGCATTTGAAGGTCAAAATTCAATGGCTAAGTTTTACCTACCAGATTTTAATGTGCCAGATTCAAGGGCACCTAAGATATATGGAATCCCTAAAGGGTTTGGGATAAGGTGGGGTGCTTGGGTCTGTGAATCTGACATTGTATGAGCCAACTGGGAGGAAGGTAGAGACTATAAGCACAGAGGCAGGAAATTGTATGCTTATTTAGCTAAATGCAAAGGGTGGCAAACAGCAATGAAGGGGAGAAATAGGGTGTCTATATTTATAGGCCCAAATGCCTCACAGAACACCAGGTTCTGAAGACAAGCAAATGGCACAAAAGCCTCAAAGCTGGGGTGACCAAGAGAATGCTGGTGGCCCTGACCTGTCTGAGAAAAGTAAGAAGGGGAATTAGCTGGTGAGGGTGGTCACTGTGTTCACTCTAAATGTGAGACACTATTGAAGCACCATTTGGGACTTCCGGGAAGCAGCGGGGAAGACAGCCAGGAACACAGTGAAAACAACCCCAGAGAGCCCTGTGCTGGGAGCATGCCCAGACTGTAATGGGGAAATGCAAAGGCCCAGAGATAGGACAGTGACATCAACTATGGCACAAGCATTCTGGGGGAGAAACACCAAGGGTTAGGGGAGGCAGAGACAAGCAAAAAGGAAGTGTTACTTTTTACTCTATGTTCATCTATACTGTTTCAGTTTTCATAATGAAAAGGCAGTCATGTGTTTTCAGTACAGTTACATCAATGATTTCAACAACAACAACAACAACAAAGAATATGAGAAAGAGAAAAGGCCCAAAAATAGAGATCTAAGAGTTGTCAACACATGGGTCATAGGTGAAACCTTAAGAATTAACACGTTATGAACATTGTTGGGGAAACAGTAAGGCACAATAGAGGGAAGAGAAAGAAAAGTGAGAGATAGAATTAAAGTGAGCCTATAAAAATACAAAGTCTCCCAGATTAGTGAGGTCAGAGGAAAACAAGCAAACGGAAAAGCTTTGGTTGAGACATCTTTCAACTTGAAGCTGCTAGAACAGATCTTCCTTTCCTCTTGGGAGAAAAGGTTTCCAAGCCTGTCAAGTTTCAAAGGGATCTTCTAAAAGGAAGCAGTATGGTAAAAAAAAAAAAAAAAAACAAGCAAGTGATGGTTCTGCAGTCTCTTTTCCTTGGCACAGCCAAGGTCAGTCACAAGACCACTTAAGGGTGAGGGGTCAGTTGATAGGCACCTGGAGACTTCCTGCTCACCTCAGCTTCCACAAGCTTCTTTCTTATGCCTTCTGAAGAATCTTCTCGGTTCTGCAGCTTCTCCAGCTCCCTCTCAGCTCGCTCTTTTGCCTGACGGATATTCTGTAGCAGTTCAGTAGCCTCTGTGCTGGCTTTCACTGCCTATGAGAAAAAAAAGCATAAGAGACATAGATGTCCAGGTTTACTCATGTAAAAAAAGTGGTAATGATACCTTAAATAGAAATAGTAGGTAATATCAAGTATATATTATCTCCATTTTTCAAAAACATAAGAGCATTTGTTTCATTCTGCATTTCACTAAGGTATACTTCTTTATAACATGGTTGAATCTGGAATATATCCTATAATTAAAATTGATGAACCTTATTTTTCTTTTAAGATATATAATAGTATATCTGACAATCATTTGCATCTCCAACTTGATGTAACATAGAGAATGCAAACAAAAACCTGTAGATGCATTGCTCTCCCTAGAAATTAAAGTACTTACTGCTGACCATAGTTTTCTTGTTTTAATTATCTCATTTGCTAATATTCCCAGGGGGAATCTTACAACACTTTTATATGAAGAAAGCAAGGTAAAAGCTCTAATTTAAACTTTTTTATTCAAATACTTTTCAAAGAGCACAACAGCCCTTGTTCATGATAATTTACAAATCTAGTTATATCAAAAAAGCTAAACCTCAAGGTCAGTTATGTATTTAATATTTTTGAGTCTGAGTTAGACATATAGCTCTGACAGTACCATAGCAGAGACTCGAGCCTATGAAACCAACAAATACATATATATTTGCTCTCAATAAAAAATTTTTTAAAGTATGAACTGCAAGAAAATTCCAACTCTGACCTGTACTGTCCCACATGGGAACCAATAGGCACATGTAGACACTGAGCTATTGAAATGTGGCAGAAATTTCATTTTTTAATTTTAGTTTTGAGTTAATTTTATTTTTTTTATTTATTTATTTATTTATTTATTTTGGTCTTTTTGAGACAGGGTCACACTATGTAGTTCAGGCTGGACTTAAGCTCTCTTTGCTAGCCCAGACTGATCTTGAACTCACACTGATCCTCCTGCCTCAGCCTCCTGAGTACTGGGATTATAAGCTGTGTCACCACACCTAGCTTTGAGTTAATTTTAATTAAGATCAACTAAAAGAGGAATTGGTATCTGGTGCATACAGTTATACAGTTCAATGTTAAAATTTTCAGAAAAATTCCCAGAGATCTAGTGCTCAAGCATATGAATGTATTATGTATAGTGTATAACCTACACGCTTAGAAACAGTTACAATAGTAATTTAATGTTACGTTTTTATCACAATAAAAGAGTAACAGCTGTATTAAACCAAGCCAGAAAGTATACACCTGAACATTTTGATGTGAATACCATACCCCAGTATTGCATTTGCTCTGTCCCTTCCTTTTAAACATTTCTAGTGCTCAAATAAAGGGATAGTCTAAAAACTCCTAAGACTATATCATAAATGTCCTCACCTTACCTAAGCATATGAATGATAGGTGTTTTAGCTACTGTAATCACTTCACAATTGTATATATATATATATATATATATATCAAAACATCAGGATACCATAAATATGTATAGTTTTCACTTGTCAATTATACCTTAATAAATGTAAGAGGGAAATAATTCATAAAACATAAAACTAGAAGTAGGGACTTTAGCACAAACCTTACAACATGCTATCTACCAACCCACCCACTCTGTAACTGCATAATGACTCCAAGGATCCTCCAACCCATGTTTCTGAAGGAAGCAGTCTGGGTGGAGAACACATCAGTGTGGAATGGGGAGCCTAGCCCCTTGATTACTGAGGCATGAGAAGTCCCCTCCTCAGTTCTGTCATAGTAAAATTTACACTCATGTATCTTGGCTTTTAAAAATATAAAACTACTAACACATCTCAAAAGGAAAAAGTATATTCAGAACTCTGATATTTTCAAGTATTAGCTCACTTCCCCTTTAGTGTCCTAGGTGACTGATTCTGTTTCTTCTTTATGGCTCCAGGACAAGGTAAAGAAAAATATGTGGAAATGGAGGTAAGTTCCTAGAAAACCACCCTAGGCTTACCTTTTCCAGCTTCTCTTGGAGCTCTTGGATTTTGAGCTGCTGCTCAGCGTTGATCTAGAATTAAAATCCCAAGAAATAAAGCAGAAAGCAAATTAACAGTCATCTTGCAACACTAAGTGCTGTCTTACTACCTTGAAGGTTTCCATGGGGTCTTTTAGGTTTCTTTTCCAGAACCTACTCACGACAAGCAAGAATGGGGTCTATCAGTTCTTTGGAAGTCTACCTCCCTGTGACCTATTTCTCTAGAACTACAAATATATAAATGGTAAAAACAAAATCAAAATTGCACGGTGCTTTAAAACAATAACAATTTTCACATGTTTTACTAAGTGCCTGAGTTTACAGTCATACCATGAGAAGATAAGACTACAAATGAAGACTACAAATGAAGGTTCTTTCAGAACCATAGATTAAACTAAACATGATGACCCAGAGGTAGACCATCAAACCTGGAGGGGCTGGGGTATAATAGCATGGTAGACAGCCCGTATTTAACATATACAAAGTCTTGGGTTCAATTCCCAGCATGAAAAAAATAAAGCTAGAAACAATTTTCTTTTTCTTTTCTTTTCTTTTTTTTTTTTTTGCAGGACCAGGGTTTGAACTCATGACTTTGCACTTGCCAGGGAGGCACTTGTGCCATGGAGGTGTCTCCCCAACCCCCATAAGATAATTTTCAAATCACTGATTGAAAAAGTATTCTTCATCAATGACTGGCCACTGACAGCAACATTAAAAATTCTATTCAGAACAGCAAGAGGAAAAAAAAAAAGAATAGCAAGAGCAATCATGGAATATATACCTTCTCAAGTTTGGAATATTCTCCTACTTCAGGTTTCCCTTGATCTTTAGCCTGTAATTAAAGACACATCATACTGGGAAATCTCAACAGTCTAAAAGTCCTATTGACAACATTATCTAGAATACTCTCCTGGCCATTGCAACCAAAACAATAATAAATAATGATGTCTTCTCCTATAAATAAAGACCTAAGAATTTCCCAAGATGTTTCCCATTACATCTCAAACCTGTACCCACTAAGCTACTACTATCTTGTACACTGCTATGATCCTCCAACATTGCACCCCAAAATAACTCTCCTGACTACCTTTATCAATTTATGCTGACACTCTGTTGCTTTCCGCTTGAATTCTTCAGCAGCAAGCCTAGACTCTCTCAGCTCAGATTCATAGAGATCACTCCGTCTTCTGGCTGAGACAAGGTCCTCTTCCAGCTGGTTCATCATCAACCTCATTTCTTCCACTTGAGCCTGGTATTCCTAAAGATCAGGCAATGGAACACAGGTGAACTCAGGGTCTCTGAAAAGAAATGGCAGACGGTGAAGATGGAAGGCTAGCAACCACAGAGGAAGATGTGCACTGAAGATAGAGTGGCAAAGGACAGACCTACAGACATTGAGAGAGCATAGGTAGAAACAGACCCAGAGAGAGAGAGAGAGAGAGAGAGAGAGAGAAGAGAGAGAGAGAGAGACTTCAACTGGGGAAAGCAGAGAACTGTTAGGGGAGGAGAGAGGAACGAACATTAAATCTTTAAACCACTTTAATATAGAACGTACACTTTCAGTAAATCCATCGGCAACACGTGCTGACAATAAGATCCTCCACAAACAATACGCATAGCATTTCAAGGTGTAACTTAGCAGAAAAAGGTGGCAGTACTGTTCTTTAAACAAAGATAAACCGCTCATGTGTAGTTCTCTCCCAAAGATAATCATTTCTATGGATTTGTCCTTTAGAAGTCATGTGCTTCTAATACAATTAGATATGGTAGTAGTCTTAAAATTAACCTTTCAAATGGCACCAGAGTATAATTGGAAATCTATGGAAAACATCCAGGAAAGTGAAACTTATCATTGTCAGTTTCTCACCATTAATTTTTCTGGGCCCAAAACTGAAGGATGAACTTAACACTGCGCCTGCAATACAAGTCACCCTGAAATTTGGAAGCCTCACAAAACACTGACTCTGGAGAAAATAACTTGCAATAATAAATTCTAAGCAAATAATTATTCTGTTCCCCTGTAACAACCCACTTAAGGGGGATCTAAAAACCTAGTCTTTTCCTAAATGAATTTCTAAAATCAAAAAAGAACATTTGGGGTGTTTGTTTGTTTGTTTGTTTGTTTGTTTTTGTCTTTTTGAGACAGGGTCTCACTATGCAGTTGAGGCTGGTCCTGAGCTCACTTTTGTAGCCCAGGCTGGTCTCGAACTCGCACCAATCCTCCTGCCTCAGCCTCCCGAGTGCTGGGATTACAGGCATGAGCCACCACGCCTGGCCAAAAAAGAACATTTGAATTGAGGCTTTTTTTACATGAAAGGATTTACCAGAGGAAACAGCAATAGTTTTGAAACTTATAAGCCAAGAATAGAAATATTCTTCATTTGCAAAATCAATGTTATGTATAAGAGTTATGAATGAGTATCTAATCTAAGGTGACTGGAATGAAAGGAGGAAACACAAAATAAAAAGAACAGGGAATTAAATCAAGATTGTATTTGCGACTCATAAAGAGCAGTAATATCTCTAAGAATGATTACAAGAAAATAATTTGCAAGATAACAATTTAGCAAGGATTTTGTTTGTTTGTTTGTTTGAGTTTTTTGAGACAGGGTCTCACCATGTAGTTTAGGCTGGCTTCAAATGCACAGGGATGCTCCTGCCTCAGCCTTGCAAGAACTTAGGTTACAGGCATGCACCACCACATTCAGATAGCAAGGATTCTTGTAATCAATAAACTGCAATTTCTGTTTTTTGAATACAGGTTATCACATACACCTTTCATCCCATTTTAACAAGCAATCTTCCAAGATACACTAAATGGCTATTGATATTCTTATTAAAAACTGGATGATTACCATACAAGGACACCTCTCCCTATGGCATCAATAGAGAAGAACGTAAAATATGAGCCTGGGTAGAACTTGGGTCTCATTCTACTCCCTCCCATCCAAAAGCACAGTTACCAATAATCTCTTAAGAAAATGGGCACACAGGTTTCCTTCGTGACGCATACTAAGCAGGTGATGCTCAGTGATGTAACCAAAGGTCTTAATAACTACTCAGAATGATCTAACCCCTCATAGTAGAATAGGAGCCATAAGTGAAATAGTACATACTTTCTTTGGGGTTTTTCTAGAGTTCAGTGGTGGCAAACCTATAGCATGCATATTATTTATAAGACAAAAGATGTTAATTATTTTTTTTAACTAAAACCTTGTATTCGGGTTTAATTGCAGTGTTAGCACCTTGTGGTAGGTAAGGTATAGAGTTGCAGTTTGGCAAATCGCCTCTGAATGGTTCCCTACCATTGTTCTAGATCCTCCTTAGCCAGGAGGGCATTATGGCTTTCTTGGCTCTGAGCGTTGGGCCTTTGTTGACCCCTTACTCCATTAAAAATAATAATTACATATGCATATTCTATTACATTGCACATATATGCATCTACATAAAATTACATTTTACAATTGCCTTCCTATAAACACCAAGGTGTTGTATTACCTATAAAAAGTGTCTTTAACCTAAAAATTTACTTTTTTCCTTTGAATTAAAGAAGTTAAAACATTTTTAAAAAAAAAAAAAACATTTTATATCACAGTAAAAGTACAATGGTCTCTTATCCCCAAGCCACCATGTCCAAAAGAAAAACCAGCCTGCTCAGAAGCATAAAGTCTAATCTGCAAAAGTAGCAAAGAGCTGGAGAAAGGTCTTAGGCATCTTTGATCGTCAGGCTCCCTTTTTGTTCTGGAATTTATGTCAGCAAGGAAGGAAGATAATTTTTGTGTTTTATCAACAGCACAGACAGAATTTCCCCACCCTGATCATATGCTCAGCCCCTGACATCTTCCTTTCCAGAGCTGTCAGTCCTGAGGGGGAAGAAGACAAGGATCAGGCAACATCCCTGTCAGTTCTTGGACTCTCGCACAGTGGGCCGCCATGGGCAGCAAAAGGAATTCTAACTCATTTATTCATCTCCAGTTATTAGCTGAGGCTTCAAGGAAATCCTATAAATCCAACAGCTAAACAAATCCCTGCTTCAGGAGAAACATGAAAGAACGTAATCAGGTCTGTGTCTAACAGCAGCTAAAAGGGCTGCCATGTTTTCACATCGCATGACTTGTGGGCATAAGTCGAGCGGGTAAGTATGGGGAACAGCTCTCATGGCCCATTTATTTATTTGTTATTTATTTATTTATTTATTTATTCATTCATTCATTCATTCATTTATTTTTGAAGAACTGGGGATTGAACTCAGGATCCTGTGCTTACCAGGCAAGCGCTTATTCCACTGGGCTATCTGCCCAGCCCTACATGGCCCATTTAAAGCAGGTCTTCTGAATGAAGCTTCAGAACTGGGCAGGCAGGGAGCATGTATGCATGGTCCTGAACATAAAGAAACCCTGTTGCAAATGATTTCTGTGTTACCCATACTTCTGTTTCCTTTCCTGAGAAAGGGAGAGGCAATGAAGAATCAGCAATTGCTACAATGGCGTATAAATCAAACTGAGACCTGTAGGTGTTTTTATTGTAAACTAAAGGCAAATACTCCATAAGGAGTGGCTAAGTAGAAGCAAAATATTTTTCAAATAACAGTTGTACAGATAATTAGCATTTGAAAGGAAAAACAGAATCCCAAATCTGGGAGGCATCAGTATGCTGAAAATCAAATACTCGAAGTTTTTTGTAAGAATTAAAAGCTTTCTCCTGGTTTGCAAACACTCTGTTCTCACAAAACGTACCACAAGTCGTTTTAACATAACCTTCTTACAATGAGAAACACAATCAGAAACTGAGAAGTACCCCCCACCATGGAACTTTTAACAGTCATTAAATCTAAAACTCCACATGCATGCCGACTGTGGTATGAACCAGAAAAGACATTTCTTTGAACTCACACACCAGTATACACCTTTTCAAAATGTCCTGATAATTCTATTTCTACAGAGTTCATGGACATCAGCTGCTCCCTCTGGTGGTCAAGTACATCTTTCATTTCCCCAGGATGTCCCAAGAGTAAATTTCCAAACACATTGAACTATCGGGGACAAAAAGAATCCTGCTGCCTGAAACTTTTAAGGATGAAAAACTATGTTGATAAAAGCGGCATGAGTCACTTGTCAAAGCAGATTTCTCAAAGTATATGCATGCCCTTCAAAATCTCAAAGGTTGGTATTGTTCGAACTTGGTAATGTGTTTGTGAAGTTTCTTATACACATTTATTTATAACATTTTTAGAAAGCAAGAGGAAATTAACCTATCATTTTAAAATACTAAGGTGACAAATACAGTGTTCCAACAAACCCCCAAAGACAAATCTTTCATTCTGTAAAGTGTAACTAACAGATTGAGTTATTTGCAGTAGTTTCTTGCATTTACGCCACCCAGATGGCTAAGTTGATGCTCCCCAAAGACAAAAATGCTCATTTTTCCTCAGTGTTTCCATTAGATTTTCTGAAGTGAATGAGAGTTGCCTGGCAGCTGATAATTCAGCTCTCTAATTACTCACTGCCATCTCTTCATTAAAGTTTCTATTTACAGTTTCTTCAAAAGACAGAAAAAAACTGTGCTAAAAAGGAAACAATGAGGCAATAAAAGTGAGCCATCTAGAAAGAAACCCTTTTTAGAAAGGGTGACAAGACAAGAATGAGTGAGCTTTTTAAAGGCCTTAATTCTCTTTTCTGAACACACAGGGGAAAGTTTTCTGCACTCAGATATGCCGTGTCAATTCTGGCTTAGCAGCTCAAACTTTTCTTCTACAATATTAACTTATATAAGCAAAATTATGACTTACTTTGGCTTTGCTCAAAAGCTTAAAGTACACCTGAAAAGCTGCAGAAATAAAATTTTACTTTCTTTGGAACCGTTGTGTACACGGTTGGCCACCTTTTTCAGCAAAAAGCCAGAAAATAAGGAGTTCTCAACTTCGCAGAACACACAGGCTCTGCGACAACTGTTTACTTCCATAGCTAGAACATGAAACCAGCTGTGCCCAATAGGTTAATGAATGATCATGCCTGTGTTCCAATCCAACTTCACTTATAAACACTGAAATCTGAATTCCATAACACTTTCACGTCATAATATATTAGTTTTCTTTTGGGCCAGCGAGATGGCTCAGCAGTCTAAAGCGCCTGCCTAGGAAAGTTTAGGCAACCATAAAGACCAAGGCTAGATCCCTGACACCACATGATGGACCAGCCCTACCCACAGGGCAGGTCGAGCCGGCCATAACACAAATAAATAAATGAGGTTTCAAAAAAATAAAAAATTTTTTAAATATTATTTTTCTTTTTTATTTTCTTCCTATCATTTAAAAGTAGGAGGCTAGAAAGACGGCTCAGTAGAATAAGCACTTGCCTGGCAAGTGCAAGGGCCTGAGTTCAATATCTAGTTCTGCAAAAAATAAAAATAAAAATAAAATGGAATACCCATTCTCCACTGTGAGCCACAAAGCGTAGGTGGTGGGTCAGATTTGTTCCACCAGCTGAACTGCCTACCATTGCTCTAAAACAACTTTATTATTATTGAAATGCAGACTTCAAAAGGAGCTGAAACAAGCAAGTGCTACATGATTTATATAAACCATGGGAAATCTAAAGTTTTCAGTTGACCTACCTATCTTCTTTTCCCTCTGCTGCCACCCTCACTCCCCTACCCCTTCCTGCCGCTCAGATACTTCTGAGATCAGAGGTCGAGCTGGCTGTTTGGCCATACAGCTCCGGGTAAGCATTCATACCTGCTCTTTGATTTCTTGGAGCTTCCGGCTCTGTTCTCTGATGTCATGGAGAAGCTGCAGTGCTTTGTCATCCTCCTGGGACACCTCCATCCGTGCTTGCTCCAAACTTCGCTTTAAGCTCTGCAGAAAGCAAAAATTTTAATAGGGATGCCCCATGGAGGCTGCTTTGGCTGAAAAGATTTGTTAAAAGAGCTCCAAGTTTCTTCACAGACACCAGGATGGTTTCAGGTGACGAACCAAAGTCCACAACTTCCGATTGGCTGCTGATTCCAGCTTTCATCCTGTGAAACCCCCCATGTCAAGGAACACCATCTCAACTTTGTGGCCTTATGGGTCCAGGCTGAAACTCACCACCTACCGGTCTTCACAGGTACTTACATTGTTCAGTACTAAAAAACCAGTAAGATCCCTTAGTTGTTACACCCACCCTTTAGATGGACATCTAGTCTTTTGCACAATATCAATTATTTAAAGCCTCTGAAATATAGATTCTTCTTGCAAAGTAGAAATGACATCATATTCTACCCAACTGAACTATTTCCACTTCCTGGCTAATTTGTCCTGGGCACCTATTATCCATAAAGTTCCTTCAATGCTTCAATGGCACTAAAATAAATATCTGAAATACACAGCTGAACAACTTCACCCACCACTGAAAGGCAGCCAAGCCTGGAATGGAAACATAGCAGTTATTCTTAATCCGCCACGTTCTATAGATTTCCTCTCCCTTGTGAGAAAAAAAAAAAAAAAACACTTTAAAAATGTGATTCAACTTCTTAAGACTATTTAATTGGGCACATTAAAAAAACACCTGAATGAAAAATTCAACAAGACAATGGAGAAGACAGTCTACTCTTGTGAAGGAAAGAAAAAACAAAAATCATATGGTAAATAATGACAGAGGGTCTGAGTTTTAAAGGCTGAGTTTCTTGTCACTACATTGTTTCTAGTGAATGGAAATGTTGATTTGAGGCAGGACTGAAATATATTTTCCTGTACACATTAGGGAGTTTGGTGTCCAAGGCTGATCATGGTGGACATGGTGTAGACCAGAAAGGCTGAGCTGGGAGCCATCAAGACCTTTGCCCCTTGCTGCGATGACAGCTGACTCCCATCTCCAGGCTTTCTTGTACCAGCAGCCTATCTGGACGTCCTTTTGAAAACAAATCCAACCTCATTCCTCGGGGACCTTACAGCTGGCTCACACTGTTCTGCAGATCATAGATCTTGCTTCCGTACTCTCCCTGTCTCTACTCTCTGCCACTGGCTGTGATGTGCCTCATGGAGCCATCATGAAACAGGATGAGACACACACAACAGGAAGTGCCACCTCCAAGGGAAGGGGGCTTTGGGGAAGGCTCACACTGCATTCTGTGATGTAGGTAGCAAGGTCCTGCTCCAGGAGGGATCTCTGAGTCTCAGAGGCCTTCAGCTCCACCTCCTTCTGACTAAGCACAGCCTCCACCTCTGACACTCTCCGATGTAACCGGGTCATTTCCTGCTCCATCTGAAATAAACACATCGACAGGTTAGAAAAGCCCTTGGATGTTCCTTAGGAGCAATCAAATCTCAAGCAGCCCAAGACCACCTGATGGTCAGGGCTACTGCTACTGTAAAAGGTTGGGATGGAAATACCATTGTTTCTTCGCCCAGGAACGCACAGTTCTTCGTAAGGACAGTCACCAAATGCTAAGTCACTCCTCTCATCCAAGTCCCGCTTCACACTCGATCACTTCTCTAACCCAGTTAGCAAGGAAGCCAAAATCATCATTTTTCACCTGTTTGCTTTTTTTTTTTTTTTTTTTTTTTTTTTTTTTTTTTTTTTTTTTTTTTTTTTTTTTTTTTTTTTTTTTTTTTTTTTTTTTTTTTTTTTTTTTTTTTTTT
>PVJA010000344.1:0-58007 GCA_004027025.1 Myocastor coypus | reverse complement strand
GGCTTTTATTAGTTTCCAGGGAGTTGCCTCTGGGCAGGAACAGTGAGTGTTAACAGACGTTGAGCATAATCAATACAGTGGCCGCAGTGACATAAGCAGCAGTTTTAAAAGACTAGGAAGAGAGACTTCGAATCACTCAAGGCAGATAGGATGCATCTCAGCCACAGGTGAGGACCCACGCCACCTGCCGGAAGAAGTAGACATCGGGCTGGGTCATTCTGAGAAACGGGCCGTTTTAAATCCAGGGCCTCCTCTGGTTAAGATTTAAAGGATTTACAGCAAAGTCAAGGCCTGAATTCATCTCCCTCTGAGCTGCCGAGGCGCGACTTCAGCGAGGCAAGGAGCACCTCCCTCTCTGCGCATCAGGAGGCTCAGCGCCAGCAGTGGCCCAGGGCGGATCCCTTGGCATATATTGACGGGAGGATCCTGGAGCAAGGAGAGAGGCCGGCTGCAGAGATAAATACCTTGTGACACTTGTCCTGAGAGTCTTGCAGCTCTTTGCTTTTGATGAGAAGTTTCTTTTCCATGGAGCTAGTCTTGGCAGGGGAGTCCAGACTCAATACAATAGGCCTGGATAGGAAAGCAAACAAGGCCAAGGTAATCAGCAGGTGAGTCCAAGAAGGTGACAGACCTGCCACTATTCTGTGGCCATGCACAAGGCTGGCTGAAACTGCTTCTGATGGCATTATAGCAGTAAGGTTGGGAAGCAGAAGGAAGAAAGGACTGTGGAAGTGGGCAGACCTGGTATAAATTTATATGGCTCTCTGAGCCTCGGAGTGCATATCTGTAAGGTAATGGTTAAGAATCATAAAAGAACCTCCCACTGGGCATTGTGTGGTACATGCCATAAGCCCAACACTGTGGAAGGGTGAGGCAGGAAGATTACCAGTCTTGAGCCTACCTTAGGCAACTTGGCAACTTAGCAAGACCCTGTCTCAAAATAATTATCTACAAAGGAGATATAGCTCAGTGTAATGGGCCAGGTTCAATCCCTGATACAGGGGGAGAAAAAAATCCAGAAATTGTGAACATGAAATGCTCAGCACTACATCTGACATGACTCTATTTGCTTACACACTCAACAGTTACATGCACCCATTCTGTCCCAGGAAAATATTCCAGGCACTGACATTAAGTAATCAGCAAGACATCAAAGGTCCCTGCCCACCAGAAGCTTACATTGTGTATGGGACAGCAGCTTGCATTAGCCAGACTCAAAAGCTAAAAGGTTTGGATCAAGATAATACCAACATCAGGCCAAGATAAAATGGAGAGAATGGGGCTGAAGACCTGTTTTAAGCAAAAGTGACCAGGGATGGTTTCTCAGAGGAAGTAATGCTTGGCCTGAGACCTAATGGGTAAGAACATGCAAGCCACACAAAGCTCTAGAAGAAAACAAGTTGCAAAGAGAGGAAGTGACATATGCAAAGGGCCTGATGCAGGATAGAAATACAAGTGCACAACAAATGTTGTCAGGTACTAAACTGGTCAAAATATTCTTTATTGTCTCCCCACACTAGCCAGTTTAGTTGTTCCATTTTATAAAAATAGCTTATGATAGTTGGTTAAATAATGTCCCCACTACCTATCCCAAGGATATCTATGTCCCAATCCCCAGAGGTTATGAAGATGTTACCATCATGACAAAAGACTTTGAAGCGGCAATGAAGTTAAGCATCTTGAGATGGAGAGCTACCACAGACTATTTGGGAGGGCCAATATAATTCTAAAGAAGAAGGGCACCTTCTAGAAGTTGGCATGGAGACTGGATTCCTCTTGATCTTCTAGGGAGAGTTCAGTCTTGTCTGCACTGATCTCAGGCCCACAAGACCCACCTTTGACTTCCCATCCCCCAAACTATAAGATATAAATTTGTGCTGTTTTTGCTATCAAGTAAGTAAGGATTTGTTATGACAACTGCAGAAATTCATACACTTAGTAAGCTCTAGCCACGAGCTTGGTTCTATTCAAATGGATATGTTTTAACTCTACTCCCTACAATAACTTCATGAAACAGATATAATTTATGATCCTTATTTAATAGATGAAGAAATGAAGTTTACCAAGGTCAAGTAACCTGACAATTGGTAATCATTTCTGTTGGTTTGAATAGAGAGTGGGAGAAAGACACAGGCTTTATATACCTGATATAATTTTCAGGAAAGAAACATAAAAGTATATCACAGGCCACCTAGGGAGTGAACTAGAGGGATGCTCTCTCCACAGAAAGGACATACTCATACATACCTATGAAATTTACACATGGTACCTCATTGCTAAAAGTAATTAACGACGAGTAGGGCTTAGAGCTCCCCTTCAGGGAAGCCTCTTTAGCAGGTGACAGCCTGAGCACAAACACAGAGATCAGTGAAATGCAGGGCAGCCGGACGTGGTGGCTCACGCCTGTAATCCCAGCACTTGGGAGACTGAGGCAGGAGGATTGGTGTGAGTTCAAGACCAGCCTGGGCTACAAAAGTGAGCTCAAGGTCAGCCTCAACTACATAGCGGAGACCCTGTCTCAAAAAGACAAAAAAAGAAAGAAAAGAAATGCAGGGCAGGGTCACAGCCAGCAAAGGGTTCCTATGCATGGAGGGATATGATGGAGCCCACTGATAACTCACAATCCCATCTTTGTTGCTTTGTTAACAGGACTACAGGAACTGGTTATCACTGTGTACTCCGGTCTTACCATCAGGTAGAAGTTCTGGTTTTGCTGCTCATACTACTTCCCCACCTAAAAGAAGTCAGTTTACTGGAGCAATGTAAAACACTTCTCTCCCCATAGCAATGTGACAGTGCTGGTTCGCTGTATCTCAGGATCAGTTCTCTTATGCTCACATTATAGGGCTGCCAAGTGAGTCAACACTCAGAATCAAAATAAGAATCTGCTCAGTTCAAAATCTGACCCGCCACTGAAGAGCTGTGCGACCTAAGTTTGTTTCCTTATCTGCACAATGGAGATAATTCTCAGACTACTTCAAAGAGTCCTATGGCAATTAAGTCAAACAGTCCACGTCAAGCCCTTGGCACACTGCAAGGCTTCAATAAATACCAGCCTTTACTATTATCATTGTCATTTTTATTCTTATTATCCATGCACTTTGTAAATAGCACATGCCTCACAAGCCTAAAACAGTTGCTTGAAATGGTAACTCAGGGGGCTGAATGTGCTCTGTGCTATTATTCACATTAAAACAAATGGTGATTATTCATAGAAATGGGCATCAGGGATTGAAATCCATAAATAAGCCTTTCTTTAGACTCTCATGTTGGGCTAAAAATTTTAACACCTCTCACCATTCTATTTTCTAGCCAAACTATACACAAGCACACACATATTCACACACACACACACACACACACACACACACACACACACACACACACTTCCTTCTCTGTTTGCTTTTTTCTTAATCATACTCTGGTAGGTTAGCTAGAGAATGAAACCCAAAGCACTCAAGGTTAAAGGGATGATCCCAGGTCATTTGATTAACCAAGGGTCACTGCATGCCATTAAGCCACATGCATGACATGTGACTCAGAGATGACACAGGCCAAAACTTTTCATGTCTGAACACAAAACTGGCCCCCTTTTGGAAAAACAATCGCAGGGGTTCATGATGGCAGGGTGGGAGCTGGCTCGCAAAACTTAATGATACATAGAGGGCAGGCTCCAGCAGCACTTAATGCTTAAAGTGTGCGGCTGTGGATACAAAACAGATTGCTCATGCAAAAGAAAAACACTATTTCCAAGCCACTCATTAGTGGAGTCCAGAATCAAGGAGATGTGCAGCCAGTGCTTGCTACAGCCTCCCTGTCACCTGAGGTCCAACTCTCTCATTCTGCTTTTTTGATGCTTGACAAATGTTCACTGTTTAGAAGTTCAAAGTACAGCAATTAAGAGCTCTTCAGAATAAATATGCTAAAGAAATCTTTTTCCCCCTAGAATAAACAAGAATCACATCTAAAAAAAGCTATGGCTAAGAATGCTGTAACTAAATCCAGCTTGCAGCAACAGTCACATAAATAATGACGGGACTGGATGATAGGGCTGACGCATGGGTGGAGAGGTCATGCAGATTTTCGTAACTTCCCCGGTCCATGCCCCAGCTGCATGTTAGCATTACCTGGAGAGCTTTTATAAGCACTGACATTCAGACCAATTAAATCCAAGACAGAGACTGGAAGTAGCCCCAGAAGCACTAGTGTTATTAAGTTCCCAAGTGATTATAATGGATAGTCAGAATTGAGAACCATGGTGACAGCTAGAAGAAAGTACTCTAGACTTAAGAGTCTAGGCATTTAAAACTCATAGTAAGACTGTCCCCTCAGCATCTGGTTCCATGGGGCATTTTCTCCAGATCGTTTGGTGACAGTGCCTTGTGGTCATTCCTTGAGAGTGCAATTTTAATGTTAATTATGATGGGCCATGAATTTCAGATAAGGTAGAAGTGAGATAATGATTAAGTGACAAGTCTAAGTCAATTAAAATATTATATCATTTCTTTGAATTCTTGGAAAAAAAATCTACTAAACACAGGTATTAGGGCCAGGGAGATAGCTCAGTAGAATAAGTGCTTGCTAGCAAGCGCAAGGTACTGAGTTCAATCCCCAGTACCACAAAAAAAAAAAAAAAAGATAAACACAGGTGTGGCTCAATTTTAAATATTCACCATATATAAACATAAAGGCAGTTCAACTTCAAGCATCAGTGACAGGCTCTCACATGTATGTCATAAGCAAACAGTAACACATCCCAGTACACATTCTGGAATATTTTCATGATTTTTTTTAAATTTTTTCTTGTTTCAGAACTTTTGTTTGTTTATTTATTTATTTTTATGGCCGGCTCAGCCTGCCCTGAGGGCAGGGCTAGGGCAGCATGTGGTGCCGGGGATTGAACCGTGGCCCCTGCAGCTGCCTAAGCTTTCCTAAGCAGGAGCTTTAGACCACTGAGCCATCCTGCCGGGCCCCCATGATTCAGTTTTTTTCTAGTTTTTATCAGCCATTCTGTGACTGTCACAGCAACAGCAAACTACTGTTGATGCAATAGTCTAAAACTGACTGTGTGGGGCCTGGCAGGATGGCTCAGTGATCTAAAGTGCCTGCTTAGGAAAGCTTAGGTGGCTGCAGGGACCACAGTTCAATCCCTGGCACCACATGCTGCGCCAGCCCTGCCCTCAGAGTAGGCTGAGCCAGCCATAAAAATAAAGAAATAAACAAACAAACAAAAGTTCTGAAACAAAAAAATAAAATAAAAAATTCTTTAAAAAAAGAAATAAAACTGACTGTGATGTACATCACAGCTTAAGGGGTCATATCCAAGACTGTCTACAGAGTCACCAAACAGCTCTCTGATCTTCAAGAAACAACTTGCTGGTCTGAAATATACCACCTTGGCCAGGCCTGATGGCACACATCTGTAATCTCAACACTTGGAAGGCTGAGGCAGGATAGGAGAATTGCCACAAGTTCAAAGCAAGCCTGGGCTATATACAATGAGTTTCAAGCCAGCATGAACTACATAGCATGACATAACCCTATCTCAAAACAACTCTAAAAGCTCCTGGTCAGAGCTTAAGGCTAGGGCAATGTGGTGTTGAACTACAAGAAGGAATCTAACTACAAAGTTCTACTGATTCTGGGACCAGACAGACCGGACTTACCAACTAAAATGCTTCCAAGAATTTTCCTGTAGTCTTGCAATTCTCAAACCTTAACAAGTAATTTGTTTACTACCTTCTATTAGTGTGAAGGGAGGTGTTAATATGTAAAAGGGAAATTTAAAAGCCCTACCATCCTCAGGAGCAGTACCTATTGGCCAGGGTTTTCAGTCGGGTAACTTTGCACCCCGGGGACACCTGGCAATATCTAGCAACTACCTTTTGTCTTCATGCCTGGAAGTGGGAGTGCTACTCTTATATAATGAATATATAAGCCAGAGATGCTACACAACCAACTACACTGCTTAGAACAGCCCTTCACAACAAGAATTAGTCCACCCAAAGCCAGATGAAGCAAGGCACACCTCTCATCCCATTTGCTGAGAAGGCTGAGGTAGGAGGATTGCAAGTTCAAGGACAGTCTGAGCAACTTACCAAGACGCTACCTCAAAATTAAAAAGGCCAATGATGCAGCTCAATGGAAAAGCTAAGTGTATGTGTGTGGCCCCAGGTTCGATCCCCATATACCCCCACCAAAATTAAACAAAGAGAAAGAGAGAATTATCTATCCCAAAATGTCAGTAGTGTCAAACTGAGAAACCTTGCTGCAAAGGCTTTATTATAAAGGAAGCCACACTCCTGACCTCAAGAAAGTAATCTAGGAGAGAGAATTAATGCCACTGTCATTATCATGAGTAGTAGTGCCCATTTATCAAGCACTTACTACACACCAGGTACTGTGCTTATACTTTACAGAAAACTTCCCTGCAACAAGATGGGAATTATTATGCCCATGGCACAGAGGCTATGGAAGACTTGACCCTACAGACTCTGTGCACATGATGATTTGTGTCTAGGTGCAGGGAAGTGCAGCTGGGCACCGAAGAACAGGATCTGCAATCAATAGTTGTGAGTTCCAATCTCAACTCTACTACCTCTCAGCTGGACAGATGCAGGAAAAGTGTTACAGATGCTCAGAAGAGGGAGGTCACAGAGAAAAGGAGAGGGGGTCATGTAAGAGAAGGTGAGCTCTATCACTAGCTACATTCAGTGCTAAGCCTCAGCACAGGACAGCCTGGGGACCCAAGGACACACGCCACCCCCAGAAACAGTTCAACCCACACAGAAGAGCAACTTTCCTGCCATCACTTGGTGGCTCAAGGGGTAATTAAATAGGAAACAGGATAGATGTTAGAAGTCCAGACCAGTTCATGCTCTGGGCCAGATGAGACGCAGTACAATGAGGATGCTAATAAAAGAACATGCAGCCTGCCCACACATTGCTTGCCTGCTCCTCTTGGCCACATCTCGGATATCCAGGCAGTTGTCCCCATGGAGAGAAGTGGCACTTGTGAGCAGCAGGTGCATGCAGCCACCCGCCCACACACAGCAGTGCTGTGTCTTTCAGCATAAAGCTAAGCTTGGGTTTTCCTTTTTTTCCCAGCTTCTATTTTCTAGAAAAATTTACTCTGAAATCAACATTGCTTCCTGATATATACATCTGCCTCGTCATTAGAGGCCAAAGAGTATTGGGACAGTAAGTGGAAGGGCAGGTTTGGCCCCTACCTCTGCAGCACAGAATATGTTTTCTTAAAATGTATTACATATGACATAAAAATTGCCTATATAAGGCTTCAACAATTTAAGTGAAAATGATAAAATGTAGTTTTTTTCTGATGAAATGCCTATAAATAATCCATGTAAGTTGAAAGTCCCTAAATAGAGCTATTACCAGAATACTTTATGTAAAAATACAATATGTGCTTCCATCTTACAAGCATGTATATGTGTTGCGTACTCTCTAATCTCCACGTTAATGACTAAGATCACGTGTAAATATCATCATGAGTTCATTTCCTTGGAGGACCCCATGCCTGCAAAATATGCTACCAAATCACATATCAGAAGTCAGACTTTCTTAAGATAGCCAAGAGCGGATCTTCAATGCTAAAATGAGAGTAATTGAAATTAGCTCAGCTGAGGGCTTCACCTTAATCGTGGCCAATGGCACTAAAAATATACTCAACCACAAGATGTAATATGGAGCAAAAGATAAAAACTCCATCAGCATCCTGTTTCCAAAAATATACTGCCTTTTAAGATTGTACATTCTAAAATTTATGAACTAACTTGATAAGTCCATTTAAAAATACACAACTTGTTTTCCAATTGTGAGCCCTTGAAAATACAAAAAAAAAAAAAAAACCTACCGGTCTCCTAAAGAGTTTCAGGGCCAGCCAAATAGCTCAGCAGACTAAAGCACCTGCTTAGACAGGTGCAGGGACCAGGGTTGGATCCCAGGCCTGCTGTGCCAGCCCCATCCTGGGGCGTGCTAAGAAGGCAACTGAGATTGGGCACGTAGGGGGGCACCTGTAATTCCAGTGCTTGGGAGGCTGAAAATAGGAGGATCACTACAAGTCCAATCTGTGTGGTGAAATCCTGCAGTCCCTGTACTAAAATACATAAAAAATTTTTAAAAAAGAGTTTCAGAGTCTAAGTTTGAAGCAAAATGTGTGTGCATGTACTCACACACATGCACCCCTACATACATGCATATTGCACACACTACCAGCAGTGGTCTTCAGATGAATTAGACCATTTGCTTTCATATGACTAATATATAGCCCGAAAACCTGTATCAAAAATCATGCTATTAATAAAAGTATACTTACAAATGTGATTTTTACTACAGTTCTCACTGCTAAGCCAGTGCCCAGCTTGGCAGGTTAATTTCATTGATGTATTTCCACTTCCCGCCTGGATGAAGAAAACAATCTAGCTTAGCTCCCTGACTCCAACTCGTGTTCCTCTGATCTCTTTTCCTCCAGCACTGGTCAGAGGGACCCTTTGTACACTAAGAGCCTGATATTTCACATCCCCACTCAAAGCCCTGCGAAACCTTCCTACCCAGTACAGAGCCAGTCAAGAGTTGAGGAGCTGACCTCAGCTCTGACCATATGCCCCAGAGATCCTGAAGCTTCTGCTATGGCAATGTGCTTTCAGTTACTGAGAACCGCTTGGGTTAGAGAGAGATGAAAGAAAAGAGTGGAAAGGGGGGGGGCAAAGGGAGGAAAAAAAGGAAAAGAAGAATCAGAGACAAGGGGGAAGGAAGGAGGAGAGGGAGGGAGGGAAGAAAGTAGGGAGGGAAAGAGGAGTGCTGGCAGTCCCAGGTCCCAATCAGCTGTAATTTAAAGGTCACAGCAGGACAAAGGAATACAAAATGAGAAATGTGTTTTTGTTGATGCTGGCACAGAAGCCTTTTGGACCCCCACACTGGAGATGGCCTGCATTGATTGCAAGATTACAATGTCACAGTGACACACATACTCTCTTGTCCAAGGGACATTTAAGCTCCTACAGGTAAGTTGGAGTTTGTGCCATCTATGCTGGGTACAGCGCACAGTTCTCACTGGAAATGGATCCTGCTAGAAGCCTCAAGAGCATTTTATGGGAAATGCAGGTTTCACTGACATATCATGGACTCCATTCAGAGTGAAAAATTGGATGGAGATATTAGGACATCTGTCAGGCACCCCATGTGGAGCCTGATTCTCTCAGTGGGCAGAAACCAGCAAGATATCTTTATAAAGTAGAAGCAAGGAGAAAAGGAGATCCGAAAGTACCCTAGCCCCATCCTTGTCCCTAAATAACAATATCTGACATGAACACCTGCTCTACTCTGGAGTTGATGCTAAGTGCTCACACACTCCACAGGAGGCCTATCAGATGGGCCCTAGTATACCTCCCACGTTAGAGATGAGAGAATTGAGGCTGAATGGGGTTAAATGCCTCATTCACAAAATTGCCATGGGATGTGAACCCATATCTATCTGACTCCAAAACCTGGATCTTTTTATTTTCCTTCTTATTTTTGGTAGTACTGGGATTAAACCCTGAGCTTCACATATACTAGAGAAGCACTTCATCAGTGAACTACATCCCCCAGCCTGGTTTTTCATATTATTTTGAGATAACAGTCTCCTTATGCTGTCTAGGCTAGTCTCAAACTTGCAATGCTCCTACCTCAGCTTCCCAAATAGCTGGGGTTACAAGTGTGTGCCACTGATCCAGCTTGGACTTTTAGTGGGTAGGCTACAGTTTGTCCCCCCAAAAAACTAATGCTTTCAATCAGTTCTCAAGCTAAAAGTTGAGCTCCCTGTGCCATGTGCAAGCTATATGACCTTCAGAAGTAACCTAAACTTCATGGTCATTAGATTTCTTGTCTCTAAAATGACAAGTATTAGCCGGGCGTGGTGGCGCACTCCTGTAATCCCAGCACTCCGGAGGCTGAGGCAGGAGGATCGGTGCGAGTTCGAGACCAGCCTGAGCTACAAAAGTGAGCTCAAGGCCAGCCTGAACTGCATAACAAGACCCTGTCTCAAAAAGACTAAATAAATAAATAAATAAATAAATAAATAAAATGACAAGTTTTACTGGGATACAATAAGAATGCTTGCAAAGCATTTAAGATGGCCCTAATTGAATGAACTAGAGGTGAATCAAAGTCTTAGACCTATAACTATCTGAAAAATCTCAGAAAAAAAAAAAAAATTCACCTTCTAAAGCATTAGTGACCTCATCTGGAAAATTGGAAATAATATCAGTGACTTCACAGAACTACTGTGACATCATAAGTACTTGATGAGATAATGTATGGAAAGTTCTTAGAATATGTTCTGGGCACACAGGAGGTGCTCAATAGATGATGGCTTTCATTAGCAGTTGTTTCAACTGTGTATAAGGAATTGGCGTAATCTCTGGTCACTTTAGTCTAATTTAATTCAACAAATGTTAGACTTGCCAGGGCAAACCACTGTTTCAAACCAAGAAAAAGAAGCCATCGTCCTGTCCTCAATGAACCTTGGCAGTTTGACCACAGGGAATAAGGAGGTAGACCTGACAAGGCAGGCTAGGGTCCTTGCGTACCAGGCTTGAATGTCAAGTTCAGGAGAGACCATTAATTCTGTGCACACTGGGATGCTATTGAAGTCTCAGCAAGCAAATTACATCATCCAACCTATGCTTTGGAAGAATTCCACCCTCTGTGGAGAAGGGAATGCAGCCAGGAAAACTAGAGGCAAAGGAATCAGTAAGCTGCTACTGCAATAGTCCAAGTAGAAGCCTATTAGGGGGTGACAGTGAGGACAGAACAATGGACATTGCAGCAAGTGTGATGTGAGGTATAAAGTGAGATGGCAGGGGAAACAGAAGAGCTTAAGATTACTATTTTCTTACCTGGAAGGGTAAGGAAAGTGGTAGTTTCTTAAATAAAATGAGGAAGGTGGCCAGGGGAAAGTGAGAGTTAAAGTCAGGGAAAAGAATGAAAACACACAGAATTAGAATGTGATGTTTCAAGGACCTAAAACAAAGATGACAATCACAAAAGAGCGAGAGTGACAAACAGAGGCAGGAAGAAAACCAAGTACCCATGGTACAGAAAAGAACAAAGTAGGAGATGTTCAGAAAGAATGTGGTAATTAATGACATACAGGGCAAGGTGGAGATCACTGGATCTGTTGATTGAATATAATAATCAGGGGCTTCTGAGATAGTTATTTCAGTAGTACTGTTGGTGGGGGAGATGGAGTTAGTGTTTGGCACTCATTCAGGAAAGTTGCCAGAGGTCAGGAGATAAGAGGCAAGAAAAGTGGAGAACTGAGACACATTCACTTAGGCAATGGAGGAGTTGTCAGCTTGGCACAGAGCTTGGGAACATGCGCCACCATTCAGCCAGTAACTGTCTTCTTTAGGAATCCGAGGCAACCATGCAAATTAGCATGTGTAGGCCAGCAAAACACACACTTGACAGATCTTCTGGAGCCTAATCTTTAGGGTTGGGATAGGGCTTCTTGGATTTGATTTCCTAAAGGTATCTTTAAGACAAGTGAGAAGGCGGTAAAAATGGTCCTGCCAGGGCTGCGAGGCAGCACGCACAGTCTAAATAGAGAACAAAATAAGGCAAGTTGGAGAACAAAATGTGCTTGACTAGGAGAAAGAAACTGAATGCGCAAGAAAGGAGAAAACCCAGCACAACACACAGAACGAGTGTTAAACACATAATCCAGAGAATAGAAGAATAAAAACAACACAAGCCACTTAAAGGCAGGAACCACAGGCAGGAGCTGCTTCACTAGTTATCTGTGCTGGAGAAACACAACATCTGTGTGCCTTCAGGTACAGAAAAGACACCGATCTCACTAAGTACCTAAAAAATCAAACCACGAATGAGACTCTTTGTAATAGGGCTCTAGGTTGCAAGTATAATGCAAAGAGCCTTTGGCTGAAGGTGCAAGGGAAACAATTTTTAAAGGAAAATCCTCCTATTTGCCAAGAATTTCAATAGAAAGGAAATAGGACTGATTAGAGAATTCAAGCTGTCTTCCACTGGAACAAGCCATTACAGGCTAAATGGAGGCAACTGGAAGTACAGAACTATGATTGAAGAGGCATAGACCTTAAAGTTATCAAGAACTTGAGATCTTCAGCCATAAACTGATTTGGATCCATTTACCAAATGCCTATTGAGCAGCTTGTGGACACGGTGGCAAGAATGTCAATGAGGTTTCCTGTCCTCGCTGAGTTTCTGCTGCAGAAATAAGAACTCTTAGGAAGAGAGAATACAAGCCTGCTTATATGTATGTATGTACATACACATACATGCGCATATGCTCTTTAAGAGTCTTTAAAATGTCAGACAAGTCTAAATGGTGTAAAATAAATGCACATGAAGCCCAGCATTTAGGCCTGTCCGTCAGCTCTCATCCCAACATCATGGTTCTTCCTTCCCTACAAAGGTCTTCACTTTAGCCTATACAAATTTCCTATTTCTTCCCACCTATGCCACTTATGCTTAGCAGCATAGCACTGTGGCAAAGAGCCTCTTAAGCCACAGTGCCTGGGCTCAAGCCCTAGCTAAGCCACATGACCTTGGAGAAGTGGCTCAATCTCTCCATGCATCAGTTGCCTCACACATAAGAACAATGATGGTACCTCCTTGTAAAGTGCCTGGAATGGAGACTGGTGCAGAGTTGGTGCCCTGGAATGTTGTTACCACTCTGCCCACCTGAAATTTTTTCCACTTTACCCTCCATTGATTCACTATCTTTTAAGGAGTAAACGCAAACATTTTACCTTCCATCACCATACTGATAAGCTCAGTTCCAACATAGTAACTGAGCACAGTGTACAGTGCTCCAGGGAAACCGGGATAAATAAGACCTAGACCAGTCCTAGAGATCCCAGTCCATATAGGAGCATAAACAGACTTTCCAAAAAGGACCATTATTCTCCATCCAGTAGAAACTGTGAATTAGGATTACCCATTAAATGCCCCTCATCGGATTTTACCTTACTCTGCTAACTTTCCTAAAGCGGTTGAGTGTCTAATTTGTACTATGCTATTATGCAGCAAAAGCATCTGCTTTGTGTTCTCTGAATAGTCCCCATAAATCAGCTTCAATATGCTCAATTTGATGGGGAAGTGCCCATTCTGGGACTTAACCTTACAATTCTGTCGCTCAATCACCTTTTACCAACAGGTATTTGGCAACAGCATATTAACCTTTGTGGTTAGTCAGGACATTTAGATCCTTCCAGGAGAAAATTCCTAAAGTCTAGGAAGAGGGCTTTCAGGGATGGCATGACTTTGGACTACCTAATTATTGCTGAGTTCTTTCCATACATTTTTGGTACATACAGAGGACACTCCCCATATCACCCCAGGTATTACTGTTATCACACCTTATAGTTAATGAAACAGCGGGTGAAGAAACCCAATAGAACAACAACCAAAAAAAGGTGCAAAAAATTATAGTTCTTCTAAAAATTGGTAAGGCAGTAGGGGCAGCCACATTGCAGTCTTTCACTATAATCGAATGTTTGACACCATGATTACATTTTCCAATTCACCCAAAAGGAAAAAGAACCAGAGAGAGAAAAGAAGAGAGGAACTCCTCCCTAAAACAGCCTACTTACCCAAACCACATGGTCCCACAAATTCAGTCTCACCAAGATCCCATTGGTCCTCCAAAATTTGCAACTTGACTAAAAGTGAAAACCATCAAGGGCAGAATTAACACAAAATATAGAGCCAACTAACTATTGCCTTACAGAGTTTACACCGAAGCTTTGTAGAAATGCACTGTTTCAGCAAAAGCTTAAATAAAGCAGTGCCTTGATCTAGAAGGAAGGAGGAAGAACCTAAAGAAATGTACCCCATGCTGACATGGGAGGGAAGACTGGGGGGGTTCATTTTATTTTTAAACCTTACACACATGGATTTCTGTTACTACCCTGCTATTGTGAAGTTCCAGAAAATAGAGGCTCAGAGAAATACTCAAGACACTCAAAGCTTGAGAATTTGGTTTGTGTTGCTGCTGGTTAGAAAGGAAAAGAAACACCAGGTATTCTCCAAATTAACTTTACCACAATCCCAGTCCAAAGAAAAACCTGGTTCTGTATACCCTCTCCTGATCTCACCAATTTATATGGCACAGAACTCTACTATGCCTTATCCACAGAAATGCTGAAATCAAGATTCTTGATAAACCTAAAATAACATAGTACACTCAACTGTTAAAAATAGTTTAGGGTATCCCACCCATAAAATGGGTCCCAACATGAGGAGCCATCACAGTAAAAATCATTCTCAAACCACAGTCTCCAAGAAAATTCCTCACTGATCCAGCTCTATCCCTGAGCACTTCACTCAATCCACTGGTTGAGTGGTCAATTTACCTAATATGGCACAGAGGCACCTGCAATTTCCTCAGTGGTGTGAAGAGTGAGCAACAGCACCAATAATCAACACGTGTGAATAAGAATCTGTGATGCTGAAAACAGTTCAGGGAAGGGCTTGAGAAGAAATCTGAGGTCACTGGATGGCAAAGGTGACATCCCCAGGAAATGCCTTCCCCTACCAATTAATTTTGTAACTATATGCCAATAAAACTGCAGGAGCTGCTAAGCAATTTCATTACTGCCTCTCACTTATTGGATTTTTAATTTATTATAATCTAACATGTCCAGGGTCACCTACATCCAACAAGTGGAATGAATCTGTAAAATGCTGCTGTAGGCTTTACCCACTGAGCTGCCCTCGATAGAGTAGCCAAGTCCAACAGAAACACCACACAATGAGACAAACGAAAAAATTGCTGATTCCAATCCCAAACTAACACGGAAAAAACATCAAAGTTCCTCCAAAGATAGGAATATTCCAATTCCATATTCTAGGTAATAGATACATGGTTTTGACTCTACGGACTTTTTTAATGAAAATCTTATTAAACAATCTGTTGGGGCACAAAGAGTAACAGCACAGATAATCAATGGAACCTCATTTGATGCCCTAGAGAGATATTTTAAAATACCAAAGGTGAAATAGCAATCTTCCAGGACAGTGAACAATACAACCACATTCTGGGAAAAAGCATTGTAAATATTTAAGTCGATTAATATTTATCTAGTACCTGTGCCTTAATACTGTGATACCCCTGTTAGAGAGCTTTCTGTGACAAGCAAAAAGATGCAACGAGTCTTCCTGAAAAAAAGCAATTAATCACACACTCCTTCAGATTAATTGCAATGCCTGAGATGTTTCACATCATTCTCCCTCCGCCCCTAAAATCCAACTGCCCCATGTCCTCCCTGGTTTTCAGATCACTGTTGAACACCCCAAGTGAGCTTTCATTCGAATTGAGTCAGCCTACCACTTACAAATCAGCACTAAAAGTCCCCACACATCTCCTTCTAGTTCGATTTGTGACCTTCAGTGCGCTGTGTGTGTCAAGGTTATACTGCCCACTAACCACACATCCTTTGCCATTGGGCCACCAGTCCTGACCCGCTCTTCAATCTCAAAGCAAAACCTTCCAGCCCCACTGGACCATCTCAAAACCATCTGACAGCACATTCAACAGCTAGAGTGCTGCTTCTCCTACCATCATCCAGACTGCTTTGGGTGGTGAAGCAAATCAGTCTGAAATCCAAAACCTCCAAAATCCACCTGAATTTTAAGCACAGATCTCAGTCAAGGGAATAAGGAGCAGCTCAACATCTTTCAACATAACCACTTCTCTTGAATTAAATCACAGCCTACAATCCTACCTCAAATCAAATGCCTAGCTCCCCATAAAAATCTTCAATCTTTTTAGGAACCTTACTGCTTCCCATGGAGAGAGACAGTCCAGGAACCAATACAACATCCCTCCAAATCTATATGTAAGCTAGGTGCACTGTAAATAGGGAATGGAAGCTGCCAAGGAGAAAATTGAATTTTGTTTGTCTCCTAAGTGGGCAGCAACTAATTACCCAACACTGCCTCCAAAGCCTCAAAGTGAGGGAACCAAGGCATCTGGGCAGTAACATAGCTGACCAAAACCTTCCTGGTGAACTTATTCCCCTGAAAACAGAATGTCATCGAGCTCCCACATCCACAGGCTACTATTGCATTTTCCGAAATTCTAGGAAGCCAGGAGGAATAACCCTCCAATCTAAGCACCATGCTAATGCATTTTTCAATAGCTTTTATAAGAACGGAGGAAGACCTAGTAGGTCAAGAGGTTTACAGCGATATTTATATTTCTGTTTTCTAGTCTCTTGGTTTGTTTGGGTTTTTTTCTTTCTCTTTTTCCTTCAGAGCCCAGTGTCTGTGAATCGCTATCTCAACTGTATCACACTCCCTCCTGGTGGCTCACAGTAACCGGGCTTTCTCTGCCCGCCCGTGCTCCCCAAGCTCAGAGAGGCTCAGCTGCCAGATCCCTGATCTTGCAGCATACTTGGAGAGGAGCCGAGCATCATCTCTCTGTTAGAGCTCTAGTTCAGCCACTTGCAGCTCAGTTAAACCCATCAGGAAACCTTTAGCTTATGAGACACGGTTTTTAGGATTCTTCTCATACAGCCAAGATAGCAACCATCCACCCACTTGAGACAGGTACAGAGACGGAAAAATAAATGGGCAGCTCGTCTTAACTCCTGCACGGCTCCTTTTTGACCAAGGATATGTACTGCTAGAAATCTCCCACTCTCTCCTCACCCTAAGCGAAGACCAAAGACTGAAAAACTAACCCAAAGTACCAAATTGACAATCAGGATGCCACAGACAGGAGCAGGTATCTCAGATACTGCAAGATGGGAATATTAACAGTCTAGCCCACCAAAGCCCAAACAGGTAGAGTGCTTTCCAAATGCAGGCAGATCAGCAGCCTGCCTCCGCCGCACTCCCCCACCCTCCCACCTTTGGCTCTGTAAGCCATGCATCCGTGCAGCTCCCTTAGAAAGTCAGATTTTCACTTACTCAGATCTACCAAGAATCCCCAGTGCCTTGCTGTATGAAAACCCCACAAACGGCAGTTCTTCGCCCGAGAAACCTGAGGGGCTCAGCTGGCACGGAGAGGATGAAACCCACGAATTCTTCTCTGGTTCATCAAAATTGGAGGTGTCATCGTCAGACTTGAGGGTGGGAACGAAGGGGGGAGGAGCTGGTTAAAGAAAAACAAGAAGAGGTGGGAGAGAAAAAAATTCAGATGGATTCCACACTGTTGTGGAGAAAAGCATCTTACTCCTTCAGCATTGGCGACAGCACTGCAGCGCCTGCTTTCAATCTAGCTCCTCACACAGGCAGACCCAGCCTCAGCTCCTACAGCAACAAGAGATTAACCCCTTCCCTGCCAACATGGCCACCAACCTACAGACAGGCTGCTGGGGTAAAGTGAAGGATAAACTCACACAGGTCACTTGGTCCAAGGAAAATGCTTGGAAAACTCTCTGGAGGAGGTCGCTCCTTCCTGATATTTCCAGAAGCCCTCTACAAAGCATTGACCAGCTAGAGTCAGGATGTCAGATGACCTAAACCTATATAGTCCCTGATCCAGGTCTAAATTATTAATAGTTGGTGCTAATCTTAGTGAAAAAGAGAACATCTGTGTCTCATGTCCTAGCCAGGATGGGAGGAAGGAAGGAGAAAGGGGACTTGCAAGGTTCGGGAACTCATGTTAGGATACCACTGCAGTCTAGTTCATTCATATCCAATGAGACTACTCAGAGATCTTATTAGCCACCTTTTTTTTTTTTTTAGTTCATTATCCCTCCTCCCCAGCGCAATCATGCCCATCGGATCCACTGCAGTTTAATCAGCATAATGAAACATCGGCCAAATAAAGTTCCTCCTGGAGATTTACAGCACCCCGCTCACTGATGGTGGGACACACGATGGACATCTGCAGCACGCTTCCTACCTCCTTATGGCATGACTCTCAGCTTGGGACACATCACATCCTCTCTGCTTTCTGCCGACCTACTAAGCTGTCTCCATCAGGGAGGTGGACACTTGTCCATCAGTCACCAGGAGGCTGCCCATCCTCAGGGACTCTGGGGGGTGTCTCCGGCCAGAAGCGTTACCATGGCTGCGGGCTGAGGCATCCGTGGTGGGCCAGCTAGGGGGGCAGGCAGATGGCAAGCCGGCATCACATCCCCCGCAGTGCAGGCTGCATGCTCCCCACTCTATGGTGCTTGCTCTGGCTGTAACCCCACCTGGCCGCCTGCGTGGCAGGGGCCAATGCTGATCTGAGTGACAGAGCAGCATGAGTCACTGCCCACCAGGGCTCGCTAGAGCTCCCCCTAGGACAGTTGTCACAGCCCTTCATGGCCCAGACTTCTTTTTTAACTCCTCATGTTCTGGACCAGGCCGTATGCCAGATATGAGCAGCAGTCTGTTTTCTGCTTACAGAATCCAAAGAATCCGGCTGTTTCCAAAACTCTCCCAATGACAACATCTGAACGAGTGCTGGGAAGTAAATGTAGCAGCGAAAGCATGTGCAGAAGAAAGGAGATGAAGCCAGAGGTCTAACTGCTCCTGGGAAGTGCAAAGGAACATTCTCAGAGCTTCAGGCGCATTAAGATAAGGTGGGAAGGGAGAGAGGGAGATCAAAAATGTAAAATGTGCACTACCAGAAAATTATTTAACACCTCCAAGCTCTCAAGAGAATTTAAAACGTCCCTGTTCGTGTCAGAATCTACTTGCTTAATACTTTAAAAATTAGCTGATGGAAAGAAAATTTAAATTGAATGCTTCAGCCCACATCGCTCATGTACTTCCAACAATATAAGCCCAAATCAATCTGATTTCAACTACTCAATGTTTTTAAGCAAAAAAAGATTTGTAATGCAAGTTACAATTCATAAGGATGAAAAAGAAAAGTTTTCCATCCCGAAATAAGGCAACCCCGCTAAAAATAAACACTTTCTGGAGACTGCTTGGCAGATGACACTGATAAGGACACATACATAGTGGTTAGCGGCACATATGCTGGAATCTGACTAGTTCAAATCCCAGCTCCACTACTTACAAGCTCTGTGACCTGAGATGGTTATTTCTTCAACTCTCTAAGCCTGAGCAGCAACAAAGGAGTAACTATCTCAAAGGCTGTAGAGAGGTTTAAAGAAAGCCTATACATAAAAACTTAGCACAGATCTTGGTATACAGTACAGACCCTAAAAAGACTACTGTCATTATTAATATTGCTTACATGGGGTGTATGTTTACAGCAGATGCTGCAGTTACTAAAGGCCAGACTATAGCAGAATCTGTATTGAGCATTCATTCCTTCACAAAGTACAACACATCAAGGTGAGTGTTTATGTTAATCGTATTATATCATTTTAATTCCTAGCAGAAGTTTAAATCCCTTTCCACTATATACTAATTTATCATTAGGAGACTAAAATAGAATTCCATTTCTGAGTAAGGAGTGCGATTAATAGAGGGGCAAGAACCACCCTCTGTGAAGTAATTATGATTTTTGAATTTTCATACTATAAAATAAGATTCATCTATAAAACTCTACCATGCTTGAAGTTAGCTGAATGTAGGCAAGATCAGAAAGAGGGTTAGATAGCTTTCAAGCTAAAAGGAAAACGTTGACATGAAATACACCAGCTGGACACAGGTGAGATATTCACAACACAGATTAAAACCTAGGATGTAAACCTCAAGACAGGAATTTAGTTAAGTTCAACAGAAAACTGTAAGAAGACATTTAAGGACCACATGCATTCAGGGTTGTTTTGTTTTGTTTTCCTTTAAAAAGTATAGGGCTGCTGGGGAGATAGCTTCATGGTCTAAGTGCCTGCTTAGAAAGTGCAAGGTCTTGAATTTAATCCCTAGTACTGCATGCTGGGGCTGGGGAGATAGCTCTGTGGCACAAGTGCCTGCCTGGCAAGTGCAAGGTTGTGAGTTCTAACCCCAGTCACAAAAAAATAAACAAATAAATAAACCTAGTACTGCATGCTATGCCAGCCCTAGAACCCCAGGCATGCCGTGCCAGCCTCAAAACCAGGCATGGTGGTGCATGACTGTAATCGCAACACTGGGAAGACTGAGACAGAAGGATCACTACAAGTCTGAGCTGTGTGCAAGATACTGTATTAAAAAAAAAAAGGGCTTATAGAGTCAGGGACGTAGTTCAATGATAGAAGACAATAGTTGCCTAGCATCCACAGATCCTAGGTTCAATCTACTACTGTAACAAAAAGCAGGGAGGGTACTAATAGGACACTGAAATGATACTCATTGTTTTTGACTCCAGGTTGATGGAGGTACACAAAGCACCCATCACATGCATAGTGCCAAACACACAGAAAGTGCACAATAAATATTTGTTGAGCAAATATATAATTAAATGACTAGGGCTTAGGTCTTGCAAAGAGAGCACCTAGCATAATACAAACCACAAAGAAGGTACTTGATGTTTGAATTAAATGAAGAAGCCTTAAAAGTTGACATTGTTCTGTCTGAAAAATATGTTAATGAGTGCCTATATTAATATTTCCTGATATGATACTATGAAATCATCAGCTCCCCTTGCCGACACATACCCACCCCATTCCGTAATGACAAATAAGAAGTCATATATTAATCTTTATAGCTCACTGGTAAAAGCCATTGAGAAAAAATAGGAGGGGAAGTCCTTACCCCATATGTATGTACATATATATATATATATATATATATATATATATATATATATATATAAATCAGCCTATTTGAGATGACATCAGGACACATTCTCCTTGGTGGCAGAAGCTACACAAGTAGCTTTTTGAGGGTTTTTTTTCTTTTTTGCAGTTATAAGAGATGGCAGAACAAGGCTTTCAGAAACAAAGAGCTATTTTAAGAGCTGTAGTTAATTTCTCTTCTATAAATTCTCTCTTGCTTCCTTTTTTAAATCTTGACATTCATTACAGCTTTGGGGGGTGGATTTATCATCTTCAAAATATTTTTTTTTAAAACAACAATGAAAGAATAACTGAATGGATTTGTCCTCATAACTCTGCGTCTAACATGCTCCACTGAGTTCTGATTACCACATGCCCATCTTTAACTTCTTAAAACACAAGACAAACATTATTATTAGTAACATAAAAGATTTCCTGATTTTGGTCTACTGTGCACTGTCTGCTTTCTGCACAGAGACATAATTTCCAGAATGAGGAAAGATGTTTTTGTCACATTCACTACTATATACCTAACAGCTAGGTCAGTACCTTTCTCATTCAATGATTAACATCTATTTTGTTAAAAGAATGAATGAGCACAGGGCCTTCCTCACATGTGGGATAATCTCTGCTACTCCATGCAATGCACCACTTTGGGAGAACACCAGTATTAACATACCCCAGAGTGCCCAAGTGGTTATGAAGAACTGACTGTTTTTTTTTTTTTAATGAACCTAGTAAGGCTCTTAAAACTTTTTCTGTTTAGTTTTTGTTTTGTTTTTGAGACAGTGTAGCCCAGGCTGGCCTCAAACTTGCAGAAAAGCTCCTGACTCAGCCTCTCAAGTGCTGGGATTACAAATGTGTTCCACCACACCCACCAAACATTTTTTTTTTCCTTGTACTAGGGATTGAACCTAGTACTTCATGCTTGCTAGGCAAGCACTCTACCACTGAGGTACATCCTCGGCCCCTTTTTAAATTTTATTTTGAGACAGGCCTCACTAGTTGCCCAAACTGGCTTCAATCTGTGATCCTTCAATTTCATACTCCCAAATAGCTGGGATTATAGGTGTATGCCACCATGGCCAGCTTGTTCTTAAACTCTTAATCGTCAATATGAGTTAGAAACACTAGTGCCGCATTATACATACCAGACAGAAAAAAAAATGACTGACAATCAGTGCTGTGTCATAAGAAAGAAGCATGGTTGGTCACTGTGGTATACCACCTATGGCCAGCACTCGAAAAGGCTGAGGCAGGAGGATAACAAGTTCCAGCCTCACCTGAGAAACTAAGCAAATTAGCAAGACTCTGACTCAAAGTTTAAAAAAAAAAAAAAAAAAGGATAGGGAGATAGCTGAGAGAAATTGATAGACTATGTGCTATACTCAATGTAAAAGAAGATTTCCCCAAGAAGTTGATAAAAGTGACACTTTGACAGCTGATAGAAGAACACAGATTTTAGGGCTATCCAACAACAAATTCTTATGATAGGAGCCATTCTGAGGGGAACTGCCCAAGAAGTTGCTATCTCACCTATGTAAAGAGGACAGCTGTAAAAATAAGTGAAGAAAAAGATATCTGTGCTATTTAGAGGTCAGGATGTAGGTGAGAGGCAGAGAATACATACAGCCATGGCAGATCTGGCTGATGTGGAAGAGAGAGTTTTTGTGTGTTCCTGCAGGGAAGCATCACAGAGGTGATTGAATCTCAAGAGGTGGGTAAAAGGTATTTTCATGAGCTGAAGTAAGCAACAGTGCTACTTTAGAAAAGCCACAGAGCAGTGACCCAAGAGAGCTGTGGGTAATAAGGATAGGGAGTAAGTAAAAGTGAAATTGCTGGGCAGTGGAGAGAGAGGGGTGCTGGACTGGACAGACAGAACATAATACCATAAGGAGTCTTAAGAGCACTGGACTGATATGATCATTTCAGTAGTGATGGCTGAAAGAGCTCAGGGATAGAAGCTTATAACAGGCATGCCTATAACAATCAACACAACAAATACTACACTAAAGAAGTTATGACAGGGTGGGCCAAATAGCTGAGTGGATTAAAGGGGGGTGCAGGGGCTAGGGGTTCAATCCCTGGGCCTGCTGTGCCAGCCCCACCCATGGGGTGTGCTAAGATGGCAACTGAGACTGGGTGTCGTGGTATATGCCTGTAATCCCAGCTCTTGGGAGGCTGTAAATAGGTGGATCACTATGACCAATTTAGTAGTGAGACCCTCGACACCCTGTATACCCTTCCCTAAAAAAATACAGAAGAAAAAAAAAAAAAGAAGTGATGACAAAAACAGTGGATGTGGCTGAGCAGGAGACAGGCTACAAACACAAGTGACACACTTTGACAACTGATACTAGAACATAGATTTTAGGGATACCAAACAGCAAATTCTTATGATAGGAGCAATTCAGAGGCGGAAAAAGGTTACAAAGGAAAGAACAAGGTACACAATAGCTAAAGTCTCATGGGACTGAACCACAAGAACAAGTTAGGGGATCGGCAGATAAAGCTAGAAATTCAACACACATAAAAAAATTAGCCCAAGAGGACAGATTATTCTGCCCAGAATGTTGGGCCTACGCCCTACTTCCTCCCCTCCCAGCAGGAAGTGGTCAGGTATCACTAACGAACACAACATGTATAAGAAATTAAAAAAGAAGATACAGCAAATCCAATTCACAACAACCTTAGTAAAAAATTATCCTATCTCTTAGACTCCCCAAAGAGACATTAAAAAAGACTTTCAGGCTGGTGATCAATTTTCACAATGTTGTCTCCAAAGTAAATGAGTATGGAAGTTTAGCATTACAGAAGTATGCTTTCATCAATCAATCTTTAAGTGCTAGGGTTTGGCTGCCAAGGCTAAGCAGATGTCCTCTCTGGTGGCTGATCTCGATAGACTTGAACCTTGGCATGTCCAAAAGTCATGTTCCTCCTTCAAGGTTGCTTAATGTCAAGCTTTTGGTAATCAACTGATATTTTCTCACAGATTTATACTTTTAGAGATGCTTTCTCTCTCCCCTGGGTTGCATTTGAGCCAGATTCCTATCTCCATAGCCTTTCTTCCTTCTTAGTCTAAGTACTCAACAAACTGTGAAATACCTGGATAGACTGAAAACACTCAGAAGGGCAACTTTTCCAGTTGTAACTAGTCATGCCTGCATTTCTCTGAAAAGCTAGGTTTGGACATACCTAGTGCTTCACCCAGGTGGAACTTCAGTAGCCTTTACTCCAGTATTTAGAAAATTTCCTCCTAAACTTTATGAAAATTTGCACACATGCTAAAGTAGTGAGGGGAGGGCTGGCCAGATAGCTCAGGGACTAAAATGCTGCTTAGACAGAGTGCAGAGGCCGGAGATTTGATCCCAGCATGCCTTGCCTTGCTGGCCACACCCCTGGGGCGCGCTGAGACTGCAATTGAGACTGGGTGTGGTGGTGAACATCTGGAATCCCAGCACTTGGGAGGCTGAAAATAGGAAAATCACTATGAGTGTGAACCAAATAGTTCAGACCCTGGAGATCCTGTACCAAATACATTAAAAATAATAAAATAAAATAAAATAAAAATAAAGTAGTGAGGGCGTAAAATGAACTCCCCCCATGTCTCTCATGTAGCTTCAACTAGCAACTGCCATTTTGATTTCACCTTGTCCTACCCTACCTTGTTTGTGTGTTTGTTTGTTACTAAAAGCAAATCCAGACATCATATTATTTCACCTAGTAGTACAGTAGTAAACACCTCTAACAAAGGGTTTCTCATCTGCAGTATTATTGACATTAAGGACGAGACAATTCTGTTAGGGAGGGAGGACACTGTGTGTATTACAGGGTGTTTGGCAGTATTCCTGTCTTCTGTTTACTAGAAGTCCATAGCATCCCCAAATCCTAACAGTCAAAAATGTCTCCAAAAATTGCCAAATACCCCTTAAACAGAAAAATGACTCCTACTTGATTTTTGCAGAACCAGAGATCAAACTCAGGACCTTGCACTTGCCAGGCAGGTACTTGTGCCCCTGAGCTATCTTCCCAGCCCCAATGACTCCTACTTGAGAACAGCTAGTGGTTAAGGCACTTTAAAATAGAAAATATAACTACAATGTCTATAGCAAACCTAAGACAATTAATAATAATTTCACAGCATTTCTAATACCATGCCTGTACTCAGTTTTCTCAGGTTACCTCAAAAACTTGGTTTGTTTCAGTCAGTATTGATCAAGGTCCACACATTGGTTTGATGTTTCTCTTTTAAACTGTAACACTATCCCTCTGGAGTAGAGGGGTCAGTTACTGGGTATTAATCCCATTACATTTGCCCTAAGTGATATCCCCAGTCCCCTTTCTTTTTTTTTCCCTTAATTATTTTTATTTTGAGGCAGTTACAATAAATGACTAAGTTGTCCGAGCTCGGCTTGAACTTGTGGTCCTCCAGTCTATTTATTGACTTAAAACATAGAAGCATGCAGTCTTACAATAATCCCCTCCTTCTGGGTTTATGGCATCATTTCTCTGTTCACTGTTTCCTGTAAATGGGCAGCTAAACACAGCACCTTCTAGACATACAAGTGCAATTCTTTTGGCTTTAGTACTTTCCTGGATGTATCAAATGACATTATGAAACACACTGTGTCTGCCTGTCTTGCTTCCTGTGATGTGAAGAATGATCCATGGGTACCAATGATACCAGCCTGATCCCTCAATCATAAAGCTCTCTCTAATCTTTCAACTAAAAGGACCATGATGATGGTAGCCTACAGCAATTATTTAATGAAGTGCTGAAAAATGGTGGCTTCCTAATTTCATCCTTCCTTCTATACTTATTAGCACATCAACAATTTGGTTACTCTACCATAAAATTCAAACAAGAACACAGGGTTAATGTTTAGCTCTTTCTCTATATTTAGCAACATTCAGGGTAACAAATTGGTGCCTTAGCAACCTCTAGAAGTGACCAGTGATATTTCTTTTTGAGTGTTATTATGAACCTATTAATTTTTGTGCATCTGATGTGTTTTAAACCACTTCTTAAAGCTCAAATTGTTTCCTCTTACACCAGTGGATGCCCCTCAGTCAGATATTCTTACCAGGAAAAAATCTAAGAATCAGTTTTACCTTTCGGATTTATTTTCCCAGTTCCCAGGAGCTTGAACAAGTATCAAACCAATTCATTCCCTTTGAAGAGACAAAGAGATAAATCTAGAATGTGTACATTACTCTAAAGGGAAATGGCCTAGCTTCTTCATCAAGTCAATAGCAAGACTATCTACCTAAATGTTCAGACATCTTTCTTTTCTTGAAAAGATCTGCTGTGCTGTCCTGGCTGGTCTCAAACTCATGAACTCAAAAGAACCTCATGCCTTATAAGTGTTAGGATTACAGGAATACCACATAACCAGTTCCAACAATTTTTTAACTTAAGCCTGTCTCCACAGCTGTTCATATTCTATGACACAACAGATTTTAAATCTCTCTATTCAAGTACCAGCAAGGACATAGAGGAAGATCTTTCATACACTCCTGACAGGAATGAATAATGGGACAACCACTTTTTAAAAAGCATGGCAGTCTCCTAAAAAGTTAAACATGCCTATCCCATATCATCTAGCCCTTCTGCTCCTAGACATTTACTCTGAATGTTTACAAGGGATTAAAAGCACCTTTACCTCAAGTAACTACTTTGTGAAACAACCCAAATGTCCATCAGCAGATGACCAAATAAACAAATTGTGATAGATCGGGTCCGGCAGGATGGCTCAGTGGTCTAAAGCACCTGCTTAGGAAAGCTTGGGCGGCTGCAGGGACCGCAGTTTGATCCCCGGCACCACATGCTGTGCCAGCCCTGCCCTCAGGATGGGCTGAGCCAGCCATAAAAATGAGTGGATAAACAAAGGTTCTGAAACAAGAAAAAAATAAATAAATAAAATAAAAAATTTAAAAAAAAATTGTGATAGATCTATACAATGGGCCTCCAACTCAGCAATAAGGGACTGATATGTGCTATAGCATAGATGAACCTCAAACTAATATTTAATGAATGAAGCCAGAAGAAAACAATTATAGACCATATAACTCAATGTATATAAGTTTGGAAAACATAAGCTTGCCAGGCATGGTGCCTAGCTCCTCAGGAGACTAAAGGGGGAGAATCACTCAAGCCCAGAAGTCTGTGAACAACTGGGGTGACATAGCAAAAATCTGAATAAAAAAAAGTTTAACTACCCCGACAAAAAGCAGAACAGTTGCAGCCTGGGGACAAGAAAGGCGATATGACAAAGCAGAGGACAAATTTACAAAGGAACATGAGGAAATTTCAGGGCTGATGCATATGTTCATCATCTGGAATCTGATGGCTCTAAGTATACAGATAGGTCAAAGTTTATTAAACTATACACTTAAAATATATGGGGTTTACTGTATATTTATTACTCCTCATTAAAACTTTTTCCAACTGCTGGGAGGCAAATACTTTATGTTCAACCTTTTTCTGGTGTAAGGAGCCTCTGTCCTATAAGGTAGGAGTATCGGATAAGCAAATCTAATCTCACCCTTTGACTCCTTCCTCCCATGTGGGAGGGTGAACACACTGGACTCATCAGAGATGGATACTCACCATCCACATTTTACTAGAAAGGGAGGACAAGTGCGTCCAGAACTCAGATCCAAGCTTGACACTCTCTCACTGTTTATATCCAGAATGGACCAGCTCTCAGCCCACTCACAGATAGCTCTAACCCCGCCCCCTGCCCCACCCCATTCCCTGCAGCCTTGTGCAGGGTCTCCCGATCCATGAGGGAAGGCACATTATTCTTTTCTGTTCAATAGAATGGGTAAAGTTCCCACAGCCTTCCACTGAGGGTTATTGGACACTTGCCTTGCCCAGAGTTAAGTGGATATTTTGGTGCCCATCTGGCTATCTGTTCTTTGCGTCTGTCCTTTATAAGGCAGAACTGTGAGGCACAGGAAAAGTGGTCTTGGATCCCAAACTGCCAATGCTGGCGGATGACTGTTCCATCACTATTTATTTTCTCTGAAGTGAGACAGTAGAAACCATTTCCAAACTCTGTCATGAACCACCTGTGCCTCCTACTCTTTGTCCTTATGCTTTCATCTCTTGTGTTTCCTGCCAACCATCCCTTTTAGTTCTATCCAACTTTCACCCCCAGAAAATGAGCATAAATGCAATCACCACACTTCATAGAATTGATTAGGAAGTTGGCTGCTGAATGCAGCCCCAGATGTTTAATAGCACTTTGAATCTTTAGCCAAATCATTTCTATGTTTGCTTGCTTATGAAAGGTTTCCTCACAAATAAGCATTTAAGGGTGAAAGACCCTAATTTGCAGGCTCTCTAATAAACCTATTTCCCACTTCTCTTCCTCCCCCAGAAAGACATTACTTTATCTCATTTAGAACTGACTTACCTAAGTGTATAGGGAAGCATACCCTGTGGGATACTATATGAAAATTACCAGGACACATATTGGAAGGACGTTGTCACCGTGTTACAGTGAGCCTCATTTATGGGAAACTCAGTAATAAAGTACCACAAAGCACAGAATTCAAAAAAGAAAAAATGTAGTCTTTTCTAAACTAACCCAACTTGAGTTTTTTTTCTCACATACAAAGGCTCTCTAAACTTTATATTGTCCTTTTTGCTTTGGCCACCAGGAAGCTGAAAGTCTAAAACTGTTCTTCATCTGCTGACCTAGCAGTCATTTCTTTGTTTTTAACCTTGACTGTGTTTTCCCACCCAGATGTATCCTTCATCCAGATTTCTATCTTTTTAACATTGCAGATTTTTGTCTTCTTAATACTGCAATTATCTCTAGAATAAGCTGTCTCAATTTATCTTGGAATAAACTCAAATATATATTTTAAGCATTGTGGTGGTAGCCTCTAAATTCAAACTAGAGGAGAAAAATCCTATAATCTTAATTCATAAGTATTCAGTTCTTTTTAGCCTATTTTCTCCTCTTAATAACTTATCCTGTAAATACATAGCAGCCCTCAAGAGATATATAAATATTCCCCTGAAAATCCCTTAAGAGACTATAAGAGCTATTGACTACATCTCTGTACTATTCCTTTTTTCTGTTCTGCCAGGTGGCGCCCACGTGTTCCTGGTCCAGTGGATGAATTTCTGCCATCGCCACTATAGCAGCTCCTTCTTTCTATCCTTTTCCCCTCCTGTGTTGATAGCCTAAACAGATTCAGTTCTTCTTCCTCACTTCTTACTGTCTGTGAACTGACTTGTTATCTGACAGGGAGACATATTTCAGGGTCAACCAAGACCAGCAGGCAGGGGCTAGAGAGATACCTCCATACTATAAGTGCCTGCCTGGAAAGTGCAAGATTGTAAGTTCAAACCCTGGTCCCGCAAAAAAAAAAAAAAAGACCAGCAGACAAGTATCCCTTCATCCTCCTCAACCTATCTTAGAAAACAAAATTGGCCAGTAGACCTTAAAAGGCCTGAAACAAATAAATAAACATATACACAAAATGTACAAGCTACCAAAATAATGCTATTCTGTCTGTGGACAGAACAATAAAATAAATAGAATATTTATGTTTAAACCATACAGGTCTTCAAATGTCTTAAGAGAGACATGTCGTGAGAAATCAATGACAAAAAAAAAAAAAAAAAAAAAAAAAAAAAAAAAAAAAAAAAAAAAAAAAAAAAAAAAAAAAAAAAAAAAAAAAAAAAGAAAAAAAAAATCAATGACAAAGTAGTAAATCCAAAAGAGAAACAGGATAAAGACTTACAAAGACTTTTCCCTCATTTTTTCCCAAAAATATAGAAAAATAATCTTTCAATAAAAATTCCCAAATTCTTGACAAGCACCATAAAAAGGTTGTTAGAGTAGAGGTTATGTTGGTGTCTATATTAGCATACAATACTCTGAAAAGTTATACAAGAAGCTGACAATAAGAATTCACTTTGGAAGAAGAGATTGAAATACAGTAACACATTTTTCATTGTATAACCTTTTGCTACTCAAACTTTTTACTATGGACTATACTGCTTTTTCAAATAAAAACAAAAACAACTGAAGTCAGGGAGAAGTGAGTTCTGTTTAAGAACTAGCTCAATGCTATGTGGCCCATCTGGTCAGGCTTCAGAATCCTCATGTATATTGTGGAACTAACTATAGGACACATCTCACAAGGGCTTGGGGAGGAGCGAGAGGGGCAACAATATGCATATGAGCTTTGTAGAGCCCTAGCATTCGAAAGGTACACAATAAATGGCATATCGATATCATACACACATAAAAAGTATAAAGAACATTTATTCTATCCTTAACTGAAAGTGAACATGAAACAGTAGTAAGGGCAGGATGGCAAGAGATATGGTAATACCTTTATGCCATCAAAAGAGAGTGGGTTAAGCCATCTTCCTGAAGGATATGATGAATATAAAGTCTATCTGAGAGAAAAGCTTTAAATTCCTCAAAATCAGGGTATAAAATTCAGTAATTCTAGGCAGCTCCATTCACCCATGGGACTCCTCAGTGAAAAAGCAGCTTCCTCTCACCCCCAGTCCTGAAGGCAAAGTGAGGAAGATCCAAAAAGATGAACAAGAAACTCTAATACTGACAGATCTAATTTTCTTCTCCCATATGTCTTGGTAAACTAATATACACAGGGTCACCTGGGGATCTTATTAAAACACTGTTTCTGATTTAGCAAGACTGAGTCTTTGCTTCTCTAACCAGTTTTGAGGTGATATCATGCTGCCAGACCATGAACCGCACTGTGAGTAGGAAGGTTTTACCAATCCCAGGCAAAAGTACTGCTATTTGTTAGTAATGGTAATCTTAAGGTGTTGAGATTCCTGGAATATTTTCTCTCCTGGTAACAACCCAACCAGTTCTTCTAAATCAACAATCCTCAACTGGAGGAAATTTTGCCCACCACTCCCAAGGAATACTGGGCAATATTTAGAGACATTCTTGCTTGTCACAGCTATAGGAGGAACGATGCTACTTACCCCAGTGTGTAAAGGCCAATGGTGCCTAAGCCTCCACACAATAGCATCTACAGAAAAAAATTATCTGGCCCTAATGTCAACAGTTCCAAAATCAAGAGACCCTATTCCCTATACTAGAAAACAAGACACAGCCAGAGCCTTCCCAATTCATCTTCAGACTATAAATCCTGATTTTAGAAGTGGGCCATCAAGCTAACATTCTTCTTTCCCAAGATGCACCTGAGACATACAGTGATCAACAAGTTAACAGAACAATATATGTGGAGAAGAGGCCACCAGGTCCCTGTCTATGGTCTCTGTTTTCCTTAAAAACAAGCATATGTGGTTCAGTAACCCAGTGGGGAGTCTACAAGCATGAAACTTTGTACCTTTTTTAGGACAGAGCAGTTTAACAAGATCACAACTCTATTTTAGCAAAAGAGCCATTAAGATCTTAGACTTTAAGCTCCATAAAGGCAAGAACACATCACAATCTGTTCATTTTAATAGAACTACAGTACCTAACACAGCACTTAACACACAGTAGATGCTCAAATGCCTGAATGAATTCTGAAAATTCAAAAATTACTGCAATTCTAAATGCTTTTTAAATAGAACCAGAGATTTGCCCACACTCTAGTACAACATGACTTACTATTTGCCAGCACTACAAACAATATTTGTGACAGCAACTGCTTATGCTAAGGTACAGATGGTATTGTACAAAGAGCAAAAGTTTGAGTCACACTGACTTTGACCCAAATTCAGACCCTCTCATTCACTTGCTATATGACCTTGACCAGGTTACCACATAGCCACAGCAGTATGATAAGTATAATATTCCTTATATTTGACAGAATTGCTTTGAAGTAATAAAATGTGATATACTTCAATACCTAATGGTGGGCATAAAATAGATGCTCCTTAAACAGTATTCCTTTTCATACTAGAGGAATTAAAATCCAGGGAGTTACATAGTGCTACTTTTGCATGCAAAGGTTTCTTAAAATGGGACCAGGGCTGGGTGAATTAGTACAACTTAAGTTGAAAGAAGTCATCCCTCAAGTTTTGAACAACCACAAAAATCTGTGCTTGAAGTTTCATTCTGGCCATTCAAGGTAAGAAATAAAAGATCAGCAACAACAACAAGAGACCTATCCAGAAGGGAAGTATTTCTAAATCAGTATAGATCAAAATAAAATGCAACCTTCACTAACAAGTGCTAATGATCTTAAAAATCTGAATAATTTGGCAAGAACTATGCCTTTTTGAAAACAGAGAAGGCTCAAAAGGAAAAGCCCATGTTTAGCCATAAATGTTCAAGGAAGGGCCGGCCAAATAGTTCAATGGATTAAAGCACTTGCAAGGAGGCTCAGGGGCCAGGGATTGATCCCCAGGCCGCCATGCCAGCCCTATCTACAGGGAGCACTGAGCCAGCAATTGAGACTGGGCATGGTGGTGCATGCCTGTAAACCCAGCTCTGGGGAGGCTGTAAACAGGCAGATCACTACAAATCCAATTGTCTTAGTCACTCTTCACTCCTTGCTGGGACAAATACCCGAGACCCAAAATGAAGGAAGGAAAGGTTTATTTAGCTCACAGTTACTGGAGGTTTCAGTCCATATTTAGCAGGCCCAAGGCTGAGCGGAATAGGGCAGAGAACATCCAGTTCATGGCGGTGGAACAGCAACAGTCACGACAGAGGCAACAGACCAAACAGGGGAGCAGAAAGCAACCATGCTTGTCTGTCTCTCTGTCTCCCTTTATATTACATTCAGGCTCTCTGCCTTAGCCTATTGTCTCAGGTCACACCCACAGTCTCAGAAGTACTCAGACCATAATCCCAACAGTAGTAAAACACGTAATCCCAATAGATCATCATTCAAGTCTCAAATTCTAGATCAATGCTAAAATACATAATCCCAGTGACTCATGAGTCAAGTCTCAATCTATAGAAGTCCCTGCCCTATGACTGCATGAGGCTTTGGGGGACAACTAGACATAAACCATTAACATCAATCTAGTAGTGACACCCTGAGTCCCCTGTACACCCTTCCCTAAAATACAAAAAGGCAAGACTTTGGGTTGGTGAGATAGCTCAGGGGAATAAGTGTTTGCCTGGCAAGCACAAAATCCTGAGTTCAAATCCCAGTACCACCAAAAAAAAAAAAAAAAATTTCAAGGAAATAAATTATAATCACCCCTTCCATTATGCCTTTCTTACTGTTGAGTCACAGCCCTTTTGGTTGAAAGATATACGTGTGCCAGTTCTACTGACATCATATCTCTTTGGAGAAAGACATATCAAAGGTGTGATTAAAGAAATTACCGGGCAGCAACATCTTCCCATTGGCAGAAGCAGATACAAGATCCCCAATAAGGTAAAAATCACCTGAAAAAAAGAGCTTTGATTGGCGTCAGCTTTGCTAAAGTCCAGCAAAATCAGGCAACACATAACCAGAATCCTATCCAGCATCTGAAACATCACTGACATTGCACAGCCTAGGGCAGTTGGTATGCTCAAAAGGCTCCCTACTGAAACTTGGAGGGAAGCCTTGAAGTAATGATAATAATAAGCAGCTGAAAATACAACCTTGAATGAGACATCAGAGTAATAATGGGTGCCTGGTGGCCCACAAGTGTGACAGTAACTCATTGCAGAGTTTTTGACATGCTGGTAGCATAAGCATCCCTCCATTGGATCAGAGCCCTGGTTCACATGGTGCTGCCCACAGCAACCCTAAGGGGCAGGACCCAGGAGGGTGCAATTGCTCTGCCTGACCTAACAGTCAAGGCCAAGGCAAGCCTAGTTTCTCTCAGTAGCCACTCCCAATTCTGTCACTCAAAACTTTGCCTACACCCTTCTTGTATTACATTTATATATCCTGCCAGGACCACCTCTTGAGATAATGAGTTTTTGGAGATTATTACCTGCTGTGTTAAGCGGTACTTCCTTTCATTGTTACAACAAGAAAAAGAAGAATTAGGAGTGAAACAGCAAAGAGGTTAATGTTGCTTTCATCAAAGTACAATCTCATGTTGAAGTAAGAAGTACTCAACAGCCAGGAACCACGAGGTTCTGAAGCAGCAACCATGAACTTGGGAAACATAATGACCAAGTGTTTTGGTTGATGAAAATCACTTGACATGTATTTATAAAAAATAGGACTGGGCAAAGGCATAATTTATGTTAGCATTACCTACTTAGAAAACAGCTCAAAGAGCACAGAGTTCAGTACTGTTCTCAATCACAAAATTCTGAGTTGACTGCAAATTGGCAAGATAAAACAAGTAAATCTGCTAGAAAACACTAAAATTAATACCACACCTCATTGAGGAATGCTTCATAATCACCAAAAAAAAGGCTCTAGCAGTCTTCAGTGGCATGAAGATCCCAGCCTTTCCCTTCTCTGAGCTGTACTACAGATAAGACTAGTCCCATTAACATAAACACCCTACCTATAATATGTTAATCTGGCTGATTCCTGGAACAGAAAAGGAACATGATTTGGAAAACTCATAAAACTTGAGCAGAATATGAAGCTTAGCTAATAGTAATGTAAAATAATCTTAGTTTTGGCATGTTTTTATGTATTTGGTACAGGAACTCACTCTGTAGCTCAGACTCATAGTGATCCTCTTATTTTCAGCCTCCCCAGCACAGGAATTACAGGTGTGAGCCACCACGCCTGGTCTCAGCATGCCTGGGGAGAGGGCCAGGGCTGGCATGGCTTAGTTTTGACAAATATGACACTATTATACAAGAAGTGAATGATAAGGACAGCTGAAGAAACATATGTGGGGACTCACACTATCCTTGTAACTTTTCTGTAAACTTAATATCCCAAAATAAAGGGTTTATTAAGATTAAAACATTTTTATAGCAAACCTATTTTCTGAGCCAGGATAGCCATTAATTACCCTAGAAGCTGGCAGTCAATAAAATCATCAGAGTTTTTAAGCATCAATATTTACCTGAGTGAGAACTCCCTGACACAGATGGAGAGGGGTGTGGAGCCCCATGTTAATGATAAGGAAAAAAATCTAAGTAAATGTTGTTAGGATAAGGAAAAATTAAGCAGATATTTATGATGAATCAACTATGACATAATATGCAAAAATATATTTTTATCATGGCCCATCACAATCTCATCTCATCCCAAAAATAACCACGGCCTTTCTAAAGATAGATCTTGGGCTGAGGGAATACTTCAATAGTACAGTATGTGCTTAGAGAATGCACCTAAGGCTCTGGGTTCAATCCCTAGCACAAAAATAACAAATTAAAAAAAAAAAGAAAACACACACACAGATATGCTTCATGATAAACAGTATGAACCACATTCAATACAGACAGGCCTCCTCTCTAGGTATTATATAATTTAAAAAAAAAAAAAAAAAGAAGTTATATATTAAGTAAGCCTAAAACCTATAAATAGCCTGGAAGGAAAAGACTAAAACAACATCTGGGAATTCTGATATGCAATGGGCTCTATGTATCCATGGAACTGACATCATCAGAGACAATCATCTAGAGATCAAAAATACTCAAAAAAACAAAAACCTGTATTTTTGCTGAATATTTATATACTTTTTTCCACTGTCATTACTTTCCAGACAATATAGTGCAACAATTATTTACATAGATAGTATTTACACCATATCAGGCATTATAAATAATCCTCAAAGAACTTAAAGTATATGAGGATGTATATAAGTTGTAAGAATAAATATATGAAGATGTGCATGAGTTGCACATAGATAAACACTTGTTTAGTCTCAGATTTTTATATTCATGAGAGGAAAGGGGATCCTGAAATCAATTCCCCTCGGATAAAAGGAAAACACTAATTACCTAAGCAGGAGCTTTAGACTGCTGAGCCATCTCACCAGCCCTGAAACACTAATTACCAAAAACAACCTTGAAGTTTACCAAAACACAAAATAAAATTACTCCAATAATTAATCACTATTCACTGACTTACTTTAAGTGAAGATATGCTATTAGGCATAATCAGACATTCACACACAAAAAATTAATTGCTTATTCAAGAAGATAGATAAAATGGCAAGAAAAGATTAAGTACTTAAAAAGCATCTATAAGAAATCCACTAAATCTTTCTAAAAGTATAAAAGGAAAAATGGATTGAAAACATATTACTGATTAGAAAGCCTCAACCTTAGATTTGGGTAGTACAGTATGGACTAAAGACTAGAAATATTAACAGTGTGAATTCCAAAATGTGATGGTTTGGATCTTAAATGTCACCCAAAGCCCAGATGTTGAAGGTTTATTTATCATCCAGTGGTGCTACTGGGAATGGGGGAATCTGCAAGGAGGAGGGAGCCTAAAAGAAAGTCAGGTCATTCAGGGTGTACTCTTGAAGGAATACTGAGATTTGAACTCTGTGCTGTCTCTCTCGCTGTTTCTTGACTACCAGGAAGTGAAGAGACCTCCTTTTCCATATGCTTCTGCCATGAGGCACTGTGCCACACAGGCCAAAGCAATAGGCCCAAGTGACCATGGCTGAAACCTCTGAAACTATGAGCCAACATGAACATTTATCTCGGGTATTTTGTCACAGCAACAGAAAGCTAACATAAAGAAGAAAACCAGCTTGCCAAGGAAAACTTAGAGAAACCATCAAAATGGCCATCATATAGACAGTACTTGTAGTGGATTCTAACCACTCTCATGTTCCAGGTGAAGGCACAAGAGGTTACACAAACTGAGATCACTCATCCAAAATACTTGGAATCAGAAGTACTTTGGATTTCAGATTTTGCAATATGAGATAATGTTGACGATAGAACCTACACGTAAACAGAAAATTCATTTGTATTTTATGTACACTTCATACACATAGCCAGATAATTTTATACAATACTTTTAGCACACCTGAGTATTTGGTTTTTTGTTTCTTTGTTTTGGTTTTTGCAGTGCTGCAGATTGAACCTAGGGTCTCACCCATAAAAGTCAAATGTTTTACTCCTAAGCTACCTCCCCAACCTAGTGCACCTGTGTTCTGAATGTGACCCCTTTACAAGGTCAGATGTGGAATTTTCCACTTGTGGTGCCATGTTGACCCTCGAAAAGTTTCAGATTTTGGAGCATTTTAGATTTTTGGGCTAGGGATGCTCAACCTGTAATTACAACAGAGCTCTAATTAGAAGCCCAGTTTTGACAACTAAAATCAGATTCTATTTCCCCACCTCCCCTCATCACCAAAAATAAAACACTTAAACAGACCAAGTGTTTGCTGCCAGCTATAATCTATGCTGATCTTTGGGTCAGGTGATTAAATCATATTCAGTCAGCAACATGACCAAGAATAAAAAGGTCTTTTAGAAAAACAGCCCATTGTAGAATCCAAGCTTTTCAGTTTTTACTGACAGTACATTGGCTCTTTATTTTTAATGGATTGGTTCAGTTTGCACTGATTATAAAATGACGTGCAAATGAATCCACTGTATATAGATATACATTATAGATTTTACATGTTTGTGAGCAATGGGAAATATTACAGAGGGAAACAAATGCACACAGAAAGGTGTTCACAGTTTCATCATAGGCTCAGCCATAAGCAGAGCACCCTGGGCATGTTGCCTAATCATCGAATCTTTTTCCTAATCTGTGAATGAAATAGCTAAGTCTATGTTTCCTCTAGAAAGAAACTGTCAAACTAAGGGACAATCTCTAAACTCTTGTCAATCTGTGCCTCCAATTCACTCCAAAATGATATTTTTTTCTTTTTTTATGGCCGGCTCAGCCTGCCCTGGGGGTGGGGATGGCACAGCATGTGGTGCCGGGGATCAATCCACAGTTCCTGCGGTTGCCTAAGCTTTCCTAAGCAAATGCTTTAGACCACTAAGCCATCTCACTGGTCCCACTCTAGATAATATTCTAAAGGCCACAGAAACACAAAGGTATACAAATGACCCACTTCTATGCACACAACTTTGAACGACAATTATTACTCAAAGACAGCTGTATCATCAGCCTTTTCTACTACTGTACATAATTAAAACATTTACATAATTTACACTATATTCTTTGGACCAAAATAATTTGCAGATTGCTAAAATATGTCTCAATCCCTGCTCCCAAATTGAAAAAGATGCTCTACTTACAGTTACGAATGTCATTCCAGTCCATCTTAGAGAAAAAAGGATGGCAGCAAAGGCCCTCAAATTTCAATCTCTCTTTCTGGCCACACAACAAACTCTGAATCAGATCAAGGTATTCGCTGCTAACTTTTGGGTCATCTGGAAACCTCAAAAACCGCTGTCCCAAAAAAAAAAAAAAAAAAGAAAAGAAAAATTATGTCCTTAGCAGTGATTCAGTTTCTCTATCTCAAAGTTAAGAAAATGTTTCTCATATATGCAAACTTTTTTTTCCTCTTTTTCCTTTTTAACAGAGAAAGAAGTTCCGTGCCCTCTTAACTTTGGACCAAAAGCATATTCCCAAAATAAGTGGCCTGTTCACATCAATAGACCTAGCTCCTTTGTAGAGTTTGGCATCCTTCGGGGCTTGACCTTTGCTTACCTCACATCTCACTTTGCAAGCTCCCCAGCTCCCCATCTCTCTCTTTGCTGTCCAACAATAATGAGCTATTTAAAACTCCCTGAACACACCATGCTATTCTTTTGGCCTAGAACTCCTTCCCACCCACAGGCCTTCCCTGGCTACCTTTCCTGCCCTGTTTCTCTCTTCTCCATGTTCTCTCTGAACCTATTTTTGCACTTACACAATGCACTGTGGTTTCTGAGTGATGATGGGGAAAGAAAGCAGAGGGCCTCCTCCTTGCTCATCACTGCTAACCTAGAACTAACAGACAAAGCCTGCTGTACTTCACTCATGAATTAATCCATCAATGAGCAAGGCAAAATGAAGGAAATAGATCAGCCCAAGAGTCCTCAAAAGAGAAAGTGAACTCAAGAGGACACTCAAGAATAACAACATATGTTGCATAAAAAATTTATTTATATATATATATAATTTTTTTAACCATTCCAGGAAGAGGAAACGAATTCTTTTTTCCCTTTAGGTTTTTTTTGTTTGGTTTGGTCTTGTCTTTTTTGAGATAGGTTTGCTATTAGTTCAGGCTGGCCTTGAATTCATGGTAATCCTCCTGCCTTTGCCTTCTCAGTGCTGGGATTATAGACATGTGTCACCAAGCCTAGCTCTCTTGAAGAAATGGACTTAATATAGTAAAAAGTATAGACATCAGAAAATGAGGTTTTATTTTATCTTGTTTCATTTTGTTTAGTTTTTCCACCACAGGAGATGAAACCCAGGGCTTCACACATACTAGGCAAGTGCTCTATTACCGAGCTATATTCTTGGTCCAGAAAATAGCTGTAATATTAGCTTATTTATATTATCATAATTTTTTCTTTTTTTTTTTTTTGTCTTTTTGAGACGGGGTCTTGCTATGCAGTTGAGGCTGGCCTTGAGCTCACTTTTGTAGCCCGGGCTGGTCTCGAACCTGCACCAATCCTCCTGTCTCAGCCTCCTGAGTGCTCGGATTACAGGCATGAGCCACCACGTCTGGCTTATTATCATAATTTTAACTCATCTCTTCATTCACTTTACTACCATACTGAATAGTACCAAGAAGCACTATAGCATAAAAGTCAAGGGCATGGACTTCAGTGCCAGACTGACTGTGTTGTTTTGGGTAAGTTCCTTAACCTCTCTGTGCCTAGTCTCCTCCCCTGTAAATAAAATAATAACAATAATAATAATAATACCACTTACCTCATAAGGTTTTTAGAATACGAGCTGGAAAACTATTTTTTATCAGTGCTAAGATTCATAGTTAGGCTTATTTAACAGCAAAGAAATCAAGATGCATTTTATAATCGATAAACATGTAGATTAATTGGCAGAAGTTCTTTTTCTGTGGTACATAAAATAATGATGTAATCTTACAATTACTGGCAGCTGAGATTCAATGAACTATAATTAACAAAGCATTTAGGGCAGCTTTTGGCAAAATGAGTGCCATGCTGTTTTACACATAAATGTTCAATCACACAATTTTTACATGACATTTCCTTATATGACTTCAAAAATCTAATGACCCTCTTTACCTGGAAATTCATGATATTATTGAAGGTCCTGGCGGAGGTGCCCTCTGTGAATGGGGTTCTCCCATAAACCATTTCGTAAGCAATCACTCCCACTGACCACCAGTCACAGTCCAGGCCGTAGGTGCCTCTTCCATCCCCATTCATCACAGTCAGCACTTCAGGAGCCATGTAATCCGGGGTTCCAATTGGGAGCTTGGCATTCACCTATGAACCCATAAATAGAGTGAACAGAGCAAACTTTCAATTATCCTCAAGTAGACAACTGCCAACAGCCGCATCAGACACAGGCCGATTTGCCGCTGATTACTATTCTCCCAGGCAGTTAAGTCCTCTGTCAAGTGGCACACATCATAAAATGCAAATGCCTTACTAATTTAAAAGAAGATGCATAATACAACACAAAGGCAAAGGGGGAAGATTTGTTGGTGATATGCACCCTTCGGTTACTATACAAATGAGAGTTCAGTACATAGTTAGAATGAAAGATGGGTTCCCCGATACAAGTTAGTGATGCGGCAGAACTTGCTAAGAAAAAAAGCAAAATAATAAACCCTACAGATCAATCTATGAGATCAACCAATTACTGAAACACAGCGGACAGCTGGCAATACAATATCCTAAATGTATATTGTGTATCAAGTTTGAAAAAGCTGGAAACTGCTTTTGAAACCCACATTTCCACTTGAGCCCACCTGCTGGGCACAATGTGACAAATAACTTCCAGCCAGGGCCAAATTTAATGAGCTCATTTTCATCACCCTCCCCTTCCTGTTCTCATGACCTCTCCCCACTGTTTAGGGACCTGGGGCCCTCTGACCAATGGTATTCAAGTACTGACCTTGACAAAGAGAGGTTAGGACAATGTAGGGGGGCTTTCAATAAAGCTAAGTATATTCCAGTGAAAGGAATATCCTTTTTTCTTTTTCCTAAGAATTTGTCCTCCTAACTCTCAGTAGTTAGATGTTGGTTCTCAAAATAATGATAACAAAAGAATTAGCTTTTCTGTCCCTGATTCTGTCTTCTTGTTAGGGAACTCAGTAAGTGGACACCCCTTTGGTCTTAAAAATATGTGTTCATCTTGTGGTATTAAACCAAGGGCCTCACAGATGCTAAGCGAGCATTCTGCCATTGACCTGCGGCCTTTATTTTGAAACAGGTTCTCACTCAGCTGCCCAAGCTGGCCTTATTTAGCCTCCTGAGTGGCTAGGATTACAAGTGTGCACCACTTCACCCAACTTCATTGAATTTTACTGATCCACAAGCTTCAAGTGAAGAGATTTCCTGTCTAACCTTTCTATCAAAATATCCCCCAAATTCAGTCAATGTGCTGTGTTGCCCAGTTGTCTTATAACCTCACGTCAAAATAGGCTCCTCATAAGTTAAGCAGTTCAGTGATACAAAAGAACCTCTCTTCATTGAAGAGCAGTAAGTGTTGTACTGAGCCCAGAGATTTGAGGGGTCTTACCACATACCTTTAAGGCTGGACTTTATATTTAAAAAGTGAACTTGCTGTGCTTTTACGTAACTGGGTACCAAAAGAAAAGGATACCATGAGATCTCCTTTCTCTAGGGAGGAAGCTGGCTGAATGCCTTCCATCCTCTTTCAACTTGTCTGTTCTTCTGCCCAAGATCTTCTTATGATAGAATAAGAGGTTTCTGATACTTCTCCCATTCCCTCTTTCATTATTTACATATATAATATCTGTGTGTATATATAAGATAGGAACAAATAGTCCTAAAATTCTCCCGTCCCTTCTCTTTTTACTCTTTTCCTTAGGGACATACTCAGATGTAGGTTTTCCTCATCCTAAACGCAGGACTCAGTGTGATGCTGTGATAGTCAGGGACCAGCCATTGTTCTAGGCAACAGAATTTCCATTATTAACCCCTATTAGGAAAGCCAGATATCGCATCATCCTATAAACCCACAGACAGGCTTGTGTTGAAGGACAATAATGAGGGCAAAGGAGAAAATATTTGGTCAAGACAGAACCACAGGGGACTTAAGCTTGAGAAACTGAAAAAAGCTTAAGCCAAGTGGATACTTTCATGTCAGGAAGTCTCAGTTTAATGTATATGTAAATGTTAATAAGCTCAGTAAGGATGGGTTAAACTATGGGAGTTTAGAACAAACCACAGTACAGACAATAAGTAACAGTTAGCCCTTAAATAACAAAATTAGAAAAACTGTAAAATTCGATTTAGCTAAATAACAATAATATCATGTTTACCCTTGTTGACTAAATGCCTAATTTTGTCACAGGGTTAAAACTACCCCATTGTTAAATATGTAGCATTTGTACTGACTGGATTTTATTTTACTCCTACATAGACTATTCTGGAACATTTATTTGTCACTGTTTGCAGGTGACAGGACATAGTCACTTGTTCACATCTACAGTTGGACTTGACTGAGTCATTTAACAGTGTGTCCCATCCAAAGAATATAAATTGCCAATGCCTCATTTTCAAAGTAAGGATCAGAGGCAGATAACTAATCTGATATCAAATAAGTCAGATATCTAATAAGATATGTAGTTACATACACTAATGTTTAATAATTTTCTAAATTTCTAAATGTCATTAAGCCCAGGGCCTGAGTTCAATCCTCAGCACCACAAAAAAAAAGAAAAAAGAAAAAAGAGAGAAAGAAAGAAAAATCCTCAGCATCTAAATGTCATTATTAATTTGTACTAGGAAGCTATGAAATAAAAAATTGCCACTGGCTTACACTCTGTACAACTCTTACTATAGTGCTTATTAGCAATTAAAGGCTTTTATGTATTTAGTACAGGGTCTTACTACACAGATGGACTCCTAGTGATCCTCCTGTTTTTCAGTCACCTATGCACTGTGGTTACAGGCATGTACTACCACACCCACTCTTAATCCCTGTGCCGAGGACTAAATCACCAGCCCCTGCATGTGGCTAAACAGATGCTTTAATCCGCTGGCTCTAACAAAGGCTTTTAATAACTACCAAGTTCTCAGGAATCACTGATCCCCAAAGGTATTAAGCCATATAATCTTACATGTTCTGATAAAGAGTTTGCAATACTCTTTCACTCTCCTCTGGTGGCAGTTCTCTCCTCTGGTGGCAATTCAGCCAGCTAATCTGGCTGAGAAGTTGAAAGTAAACATGTACTAGGAGCCCCACCTACCTGTAGCACACGGATAGGGCCCCATATTATAATCTGGTTAATTTGCACTCTATTTGGCAAGGGAAATAAACCAATTCAGCAGAAGACAGTTTGAATGTCTAGGAATCAAGAAAGTCCTTCATATTTTAGAAAACAAAGGAAAATAGAAAGAAATTGCAAAAGAGGAAGGAAAGGAAAAATGAGAGGATTAATTTAGCACATTATTTTACAAACAAATGAGGAAAAAAAGAAAGCATTGTCTTCTTCCTCCCAACCCCTTTACATAAAGTGCTAAATCTAAAACTACTTGAACTTAATTTTCCCCCTCTAGCTCCCTAGGGCATAAATGTCCACATGCAAAAGCAGAGGAAAACAATCCTCATTATCTTGCTCCCCTTGCAGAAAATAAGTCAAGTCTTTTCACTTCTACAGAAATCTGAAAGGTCATTGGCCTACATGGGTTTCCAACTGCTAACTGGAGCTGATTATTACTTAACACATTACAATGCAATTCACCTAAAATCTCCTTACAACTGGCTTCAAATAGAACCAAATGAGACAGGTTGGAACTGGCCAGCTGTTTGCTATTCTTTGTGATTCTAAAGATGTGAAATAGGTGACCAAAGTCCCACAGTAGACCCTCTGGTCACTAGGCCTCTATTCCTATAGACTAACATAAAACACTCCAAAGCTATATTTCTAAATAAGGATCAGATAAAGAAAATACCTATTTAACCTTCCACCTTCAAAAACAGAAAGAAAACACTGGGGAACACAGGAAACCCCAGCTATTAAGGAGGCTGAGGCAAAGAGATCACAGGTTCAAAGACAGTCTAGGCAACTTAGAGAGAAACTGTCTCAAAATAAAAAATGAAAAAGGGCTGGGGATGGAGCTCAGTGGGAAAGTGCTTGCCTAGCATGCACCATGTCCAGGATTCAATTTCTAGCACTGAAAAAAAAAAAAAAAATTCTACATCCAGATTTGATGTAGATTGCAAATCACTGTTCTTCTATAATAAAACAGCCTTTATATTTAAAACAATCCTCAATATTCCTTATCTGCTTGTCACATTCTAGAGCTAGACAGAGAGAGAAAAAAAAGTATGATATTCTTAAGTGTGCATACTGAGTGCCATATCTCCTTGACTAAAATAAGCAGAGGTTCAGCCTGGAGCAGGAAATAAACCTGAATGCCTCTTTGAGCCTCCTGACTGGCATAAAGATTACTACAAAGAGAGGAACTGAAAAAGGCAGTATGAGACACTGAAATGCCAAAACGACATGAGTAAGAGCCCTGACTCCCCACCAATGGCTCCAAAGGTAGTTAACTCCCAATGCAGATAGGCCTTACGTGTGTGTGTGTGTGTGTGTGTGTGTGTGTGTGCGCGTGCGCGCACGTGCGCGCGCGGGCGCATGTGTTCATTCTGTAAATCCTTTTTTAAATTTTATTAATTTCAATAAGAAATAGTAATGAGACAGTTTCAACACATCAGCAGGACAGCCACAACAATCAATACAATGCATATTGTGGTCTTCATACTAGTTGTTCAGAGTACAATATGCAGATATAAATATTCTAAACACTATTAGTACAAATATTTCTTCTCATTGAACTAAGAGAATATAATTGTATGTACAGTGCAATAGTCCATAATAGTAGTGGATTATCAGTTATTCTAACTGGCAATGTTGGAAGCTGTTGACTTGAGCCTACAGCTCAGCATACTAATCTGGCTTTACTTTTTCTGTCTTGTGGTTAAACTTTTCTGCTGGGTGGAAAAGGCCAAGTTAAAACAAGACCTACATAACAAAACATGTAACTTTTGTATATGACAAGTACAGTCAAATCCCCTCAGGATTTACCCTCAAAACACGTACAATGTTTTGTAGAACTTTCGTCAGTGTCAGCGACCAATGTGTAATACTAAAGCCATGCTTAGAATGCCTGTCATTCTGGTCTTTTAGATGTGTGTTGTTTCTACTGTCATATCAATTATTGCTATACTCTCTCTCAGGCCTTACTTTTAACTTCCATTTATTTCTCAAGCACCAACCACGAACCTTGAACCTAGTTTCCTGAGGTTTTCTTAGTTGCCACACATATTGTTAGCTCTAACTGCTGAGTTTTCTGACGCTTTTTAATCTACTGTAAGCACTATTGACCCAAGGTGATTTTAATCCCCATATCCAAAGGGAATATTTGGCAATGTCTGGACCTTTTGAGTTGCCATGGGGTCGAGTAGGAGGCTGTTAAGAGCTAGTAGGTAGAAATTAGAAATGCAAATAAATATTCTATTATACATAGGACAATTCTACAAAACAAAGACTTATCCAGATCAAAAGAGCAATAGTGCTGAGATTGTACTGTCAGACTATGCACCTATGCTGTAATTTTGTTTTTGTATTCTTTTGCCTTTCTGAGACAGGGTTTCACTATGCAGCTCAGGCTGACCTTGAACTCCCTTTGTAGCCCAGGCTGACCTCAAACTTACAATGATCCTCCTAGTTCAGCTTCCCAAGTGCTGGGATTACAGGCGTTTGCTGCCATGTCCAGTGTTGTATTTTCTATATGTATTTATTATTGTCACAAACACAATGCATGTTCTTGAATCCTAGGGAATAAATTTTTGTGTTACTTTCCTCTGTGCTTTATTCTACTAAATTCAATACCTAAATTTTCATGCCTATTTCTGAACTACACATAATTTTTTTTAAAGAAGGAATGGGCAGAGCTAGGTATTGAACCCAGGGCCTCTCCCATTCCAAACACTTGAACTACCAGAGTTATACTGCCAACTTCTCCTTCCCTGCTTTTGCTTTGTTTTTTTGTTTGTTTGTTTTTTTGGTTTTTTTTTTTCTTGGTGTGTGTGTGTGTGTTTAAGACAGGGTTTCACTATGCAATTCAGACTCCATCTGAAACCTTTTTGCTGATCCTCAGCCTCCTGAGTGCTGAGACTATAGGTTTGTGCCAACATGCATGGTTTTACTGCCAGTTTCTCTACGAAATTTTAAAACATGAAGTGCTTTGACTCAATAATCCTATGTTTAATGTAAAGACTAGTTGAATAGATTAAGAACATAATCTGAAAAAGAATAGTGCCAAAACTGAAAAATCCTGAGTTCATACAATGAAGAGAACCTGGTTTTCCACGGGCTTAAGAACTAATAACTTATCTAAAGTAGGCCTCAGACCTGCAGCACACAGGCCAGAGACTGCATTCAAGTATAGAGTTAAAGAAACGCTAAGCCTTTTCCTAATATCAATCTAATGCCCCCTTCCCTCCAAGGAAACTGAGGGTAAAGACACCTTTACTTATTGTCCTTTATGAAAGACTTAATTCTGAGTCCTGGAAGACATCTTCCAGGGCAGCTTCTCTAACTTCTTAATCTGTGCATTTTAACTAGAATCAGTATTTTCTAGAGAAAGAATAAAAGGCCAAGTTCATAAGGATTTGTCTAGCTCACCAAGCGGCTCAGTTGTGAAATTAAGTCTTAAAATTTAAGCAGTTTTCTCCTAGACCTATTTGTTTAGCATAGCTGACCTCAAAATTTACATTTTAGTACTCATCCACTTTATTAGAGGATTTTAAAGCTCCAGTTTGTTTGTTTTACTTTGTCATTCTTTTCCTAATGTAGTCTAACTCTTGATCTTAATAGCTCCTTCCTGCCTTACTAATCAGCATGTGGAATACAGCTTAATTTTTACCAAAAATCCAAGACTTAAAAAAAAAAAAAAAAAAGACATTTTGAGTTCTGGTTCTTGACACTTTAGGATACTTAGCTCAAATGCTTCAGTGATTAATTTCAATTTTCCTGCTTAGGAAATAGAAGAGTTGAAAAAAAGGAGGTTATATTTCATCAAAATATTCTAATGTAAAAAAAAGATAAGACCATTTTTGAAAGAGGCAAGAAAGATGAAGGGAAAAGCAAAATATGCCCTTTTTTTTCTTTTTAACCAAACTGTAAAAGTATTCCTAAAGATGTTTTGTAGAGTAGTAATGGATACTGCACCTAAAAGGACGCTAAGATCTAGGAAATAACTTCGTGTCCCCACCCCTAAGTTTACTCCCTCACAGAGTCACACAGAGGCAAGTGAAGCTTCCAAAACGTTTTTCATCATTGTATCCTATATTTCCCAAACTTATGGGTATCAAACAATATTTTTAGTAAAACTACATGGCTACTCTTTTCCATTTTGTTACCATTTTATTTGCATTCATTTTAGCAGCTGCTCCAAAATCCACCAGTTTGATGTGCCCCATTCGGTCAATGAGTACGTTCTCAGGCTTGATGTCTCTGTAAGCAAATCAAGATCCTGGATTAGTGTCACCTTCTCCATGCCAATCAGTAAGCAACTGCTGTCCCAAGATCTCAGTTTGGCCAAGAATTTGGTTTATATACCTGTTATACAGATTTCCCTGTTGGTAGGTATGAATGACTACCATATATTTTGCAAAACAAATTTTTGAGAAAGAACACGAAAGGAAACAAATACATGTTACTAGAGATGGAGTATTTCTGTTCAAGATACACATTGTATATAACTAAGGAACAAACATGCTAGGTAATTTGCCCAAGATCATATTGAGTTCAGTGTTTATTCTAGGTTTTGCAACTCCTAGACTAACATCACTAAATTCTTGTAACATTCTTAGATGTTCATAAAACATCAGATAAATGAGGACAGGAGGAAACACCAAGTAATTGAAAATGTTGTGGAACACCTTTGTAAATTATTAACAGATACAGTTAGAAGCATCCCATGGTTTGGATCTTAATGTTACTCAGTCCTTGGAGAGGCACTATGGCAAGGTGGCAAAACCTTCCAGAAACAGTCCCTGGGGTGTGTTCTCAAAGGGCACTGTGAGCCTGACCTCTGCCACTCACTTGCTTGAGTCCTGGCCATAACGTGAGTGGATTTGGTCTGCCACACATTGCCACCACCACATGCTGCTTCCCCATGGACACAAATCAACCATGGACTCAAATCTCCAAAATATGAGCCAAAATAACCCTTCCCTTCTATAAGCTGATTATGTCAAGTATTCGATATAGAGACGGCAAGCTGATTAACACCAACTGCAACTCTATGACCTTCTGTTCCTACAAGATATGTAGTTCCTCTTGCAAATCAAATTCAGTTTGTCTACCAGATAACCAAAACGCATGCAAGAATTCCTGATACTATTAGCCACATCATTAGTTCATGATAGGTTACTAGCAAATGAGAGACCAATTTACAATTCTAGATCTGTTTCCCTGTTGAATAGAGAGCCAAAATGTCTGCCACTTTGGAAAGTTTACAAAAGTAAGCCAGTTTCAGGGAAGACTGGCAAAAAATTGAACAAAGCATTATTTTGATCCTGAAATCATTCATCCATTCATTTCATTTAGGAATTCTATCATGATACAAAATAATTCTCAGTATGCTACTGAGAAGTCTCACTTACCGATGTACATATCCCATCTGATGAACACTGTGAACAGCTAAAATCAGTTCAGCTAGATAAAACTGAATCATATTTTCATCTAATTGGTCCTCATATCTATTCAAAAGTGACAGCAAATCCCCTCCAGGCTGATATTCCATGACCTGCAAGAATGCCAAAGTTATTAGTCTTTCACACATCCAAAGAAGGGAATGCCTCAATTAGATCCTCAAGCATCACCTGACATGTCATAATTACAATTGTCTCCACAAAGCAAGAGAGATGTGTGAGACATATTGTAAGACATAGGATGAGGTCTCTGCCCTACAAAAATTATATCCGTTACCCAAGAGAATCAATATAATGAGAGACTAGTCCCAGACGCCATGCACAGTATTTGCAAGGCAAGTCTAAAAAGTTGAATTAAATCCACCCACTCCCCACCCACCCACGTTGACACTCCAGACATTCCCCAGGATTCAGTATGCAGTGTAGATGGATATTCCTGGAGGGCAACAAACTCTCTTACATCCTTTTTACATTCCCCTCAGCACACAGTAGAACACAGGAGGCGTGCAATAAATGTGATACAATCTTTTCCTTTTACAGTCCGTGTAGAAGGCAACTGAATCTCCATTAAAAATTTAACTATACATACATACACTTTGACCAAATAATTGTACTCCTAATAATTTATTTTATAGGTCCTTACAATAGTTTGCTGATAAACAGATAAATAAAGATTCATTGCAGCAGTATCTGTAACGGGAAAAAAGCTGAAAATCATTCAAATACCCACCCACAAGAGATTGGATAAATATGTTATATCTAAACAATAGGATATTATGCAGGTATTAAAAACAAATGGATTCCATCTACTCACACTCCTGTGAAAAGCTGTCCATGACAATATAAAATGACATCTTATATAAGATAAAATAAACTTTCTTTTTATCAGAAAAAATATCAAGTTGTTGGTATATGTAACAAAAAAATCTAGAAGACTATATAGCCTCAGAAAAAAATATTTGCTTAGCAAAAACATTTTTCTACCCCAAAGAACTAGAATCATTCCTTTTGATGATAACTAGGTATAATACTCCTGATCAATACATGGCTTTGAAGTCAGTTAATAGAGACACTTCAGACTCCACCTGAAGACCTCTCTGCCTTTCAGTTTTATTCTCTGTAAAATTGGGATAAGGCTAATCCCCTTGCAGCATTAAGCAAGACAAGGTCTTCAGAGAGCTACCCACATGAGGTCTTCAACTACCATTCAATTCTCATCCTTCATTTTCCTTTACTGCATGGTCCTTTTCTAGTTGGAGAGAAGCAGGGACTCCATCTGATCATCCCTGTAACCATGTTGAACTTTATGGAGTTCTCCTATCTTTGGCTCTGATTTTCCACTTTACTAGCCATGTCATTTAAATTGTATCCAATCTTTTCTGGAAAAAGGCAAGATTCAAAATGCTTTTAAAAAGAAAATACTAAATCTAACACAAACACTGCATTCCAGAGACCAATTCTCAGATTATCACTATTATCCCCCATACCCAGTTGCTTTTAGTTCAGAATTAGAAAAAAGTTCTAGGTAAGCCAGAGGTAGCACACCGGCACAAATTCCCATGGATCCCAAGCTGGTCCAGTTGAGATTCAACAACAGATCAGCCCAGAACCAAATACCCCTACATATGCTAAGGACTTAAACATAGTCCCCAAGGGCTCCTTGAAACATGGGAATCTACCCATTTATCTGGCTTCTTACACTCAACATACTCAATCAGACATTTGACAAGAATTCATTTGCACTGCAATACTAAAACCAAATCAATTTATGAATTAACAAGAGCAACACTTAGAAGGGGCAGCACCTAATGTGCATACTTTTCTTCCTCCAAATTCATATCAGACGTAAGTTACTCGTCACAGCCCTAGAGGAGCCCACTAGAGCACCTAGCTGCCTGGAGCTCACCCACTCATCCCAACCTGGTTCTCCACAGGCCCTAGGTATGTGGGTGAGTGCTAATTTGTACATCTGTTTTAAATATATATTGCCATTAAAAAAGGTCTGAAGCATCAAAAAATTCACACATAATAACAGAAGTACTCATACTTTTAGAACTCAAATGTCTTAAAATAAGAACAATGCATATTTATGATGACATGCCACAGTTAGAAATTTCCTGTGGTTCTATGAAAGATGTGGAAAAAACAGAACAGCTTGTAAGTTTCAAGCTGAGAAAGTCAAAGGGATAGCATTTGCTGGAAACTTCTTAGAGCTCACAAACTGACCATTAGTTGGTACTTAGTGTCTACTCCTGAACATGCTATTTGTTATAGCCAGCAGAGTATTTCAGAAAATAAGAAGCTCCTCTTAAAAAGATTAAAGTCGCATATTCTCCACTATTTAAGATCCCCATTCAATCTAGGTTATTCTTTTCTATGGGTCAAACAACTTCCTATGTCTTTAAAAACCAGGATTGATTGGCAAAACAAGCAACAAAATTGACAACAGCTGCTAAGCAGCAAGCTCCACCACATGGGGCCAAAATAGACACACTAATTGACAAATGTCTAAATAAACTGGCTTCTTATCAGAGAAACTAATTAAACCTGACCCATCCACATAATTCTAAATGACCACATTATAAATTCCAAGTGTGCACCATAAGGAAGACTTAGTTTGGACACTTACTGAATAGATTGGACTAGCCCTAAATGTTATCCATATTCCAAAACTACACTGTGGGGTGTAGTTGCTCACTCTGTAATGCACAGAGACTATGAGAAAGAGGGTTTGTATGAAGCCAACTACTTGTTATGGTGGTGAGTGTGATACAATAAAGAGCCAGGATGTGGGGGTTTTCAGAAACACCTCTGGACTGTTAAAAATGGTACCAAATCAAGAGGGTCAAAAGCATCACCAAAAGTCACAAAACTGTTTTTAATCTTCATACCAGATGACTTGCTATGCCTCGAAGACTGGAGTCAGCAGAAAACTACAAATTCATTAAAGACAATGTTGCCATCAGAGAACATGCCCAGCAGTCTATGTGCAGCATATAATTTTATCCAAAAATGTGACTCTTTCTGGTTTTCAGTACTGGAAGATGCCTACCAAGGTGCTGAAATAAATCCTCCAAAATATGACATTAAAACTCAAAGACTTGCCAGCCACCCCCCAGGGCACAATTGAGACTGGGCATGGCGGCACACCTGTAATCCCAGCACCTTGGGAGGCTAAAAACAGGACACTATGAGTATATACTCATATATATATATTCATATATATATACTCATATATATATATATATATGTATATATATATATATATATGTATATATATATATAAAAGGTCTGTTAAGTCCTCTAAGCCAGGTTTCCTCAGGCTTTTCTGCTCATCAAAATTACCAGAAGTATTTTTTAAAACACATTCATCCAAATAAATACTTAAAGGCCTACTATGTGCCAGGCACTATTCTAGACAGCAAGAAAACAGTCATGAAGAAGATAAAAATCTTTGCCTTCCATCAACTGTCATTTTAGGACAATAAAAAATAATAACAATCAGTATAAAAGAGTCAATTATATGTCCTTCCCATCCCAATTACTTAGAGAGCTTATTAAAAATATAGATTACTCAGACAGACTGACTACATACTTCATGGGCCAGGCTCCATGTGTGCATCAAGAATTTGCATTTTTCATGAGCTACTGGGGCAATTCTGACATAGCCCGTCTAGCACTGTACTGGGACCCACTGCTGAGGAGGCTGCAGAACCAGTGTGGCTCCCTGTTCAAATCAAATTAAAAGTTTCTACTACAGAGGTGCCCTTGACTAGACCTTGTTTTAATATAGTCACCACTGCTGCTTATATTTTTTTCAGTGACTACCTGGAACCTTTCTAAATATCAAGACAGGATCACTGACAACCAAGGGTTGGAAAATAACCAGTTCATCAGCACTGAAGCAGCAATCTTCCAAGCATGCAAGCATCAGGAATGTCTCCTGCACACAATGAACACCTGCAGGTCACCCAGTTGGGGAACACCAAGCCATAGTAATCAAAAGCCAGGGAGAGAGAAGAGAGGAAAAGAGCCCTCCAGTGAAACAGCCCTGAATAATGCGGTAACCCCACAAGTGGCACAGAAAGCACGACAGCTGACAGCCAAGCTTAGACTGGAGTTATAATGGACTTGTTTTTTTAAAGTAGAGACTTTCAAGCCAACAGAGACCAACCCTTCTGATGGTAGCAGCTGCAGATGCTAATTAAAGGGCAAATCTTACATGTGTTCCGTTTGGAAGGAATGGATGCTTCTCTGTTGGTGTTTGCATCTGTGACCCAAGTATTCCAATGGCAATTTCCATCCATTGTGCTGAATTTCAAACAAAAGACAAATGTATGTATATGTAGGCAGCCACATTGCATGCTTGGGTATATGTGAATGCATGAGGGGATATGAATATTTAATAGTTTCTTGGTACTACTATGGTTTCAAAGAGTCCATGTTCATTTTTGAAAATTTATCCCCCAGATTCCTACAATGATGGTATCTGGAAATGAAGACTTTGGATGTGATCAGAGCAAGTTGAACTCATGCTCTTAGATTTCTCAGCTTCCAAAACCATAACCCAAATGAACTATTCTTTATCAGTTACCCAGCTATCAGTATTGTGTTAGGAAACAGACTGAGATAAGTACTCTATTCCAATTTGCAGGAAGCATCACTAGAAACATGCTGTGCTAGCCAACTCTCAGAAATGTCACTTTGAAATGCTTGCATGACTGAAGCTGCCGTGAAAAAATATAGTGATGTCCTTGGCATCATTATCATCATCATTATCTGCCCAGCGTTCCTGATCTCTGGCATGGTAGAGGAGGAAAGGGATCCTGCAAGCAGACTGGCTCCTGCCAGAGACCCTGTACTATTCCTGAAGGGCAAGGTGACCTAGCACAAAAGAGAGACGGCCCTTTATCTCAGAAAATATGAATCCCAGCCTGATTCATTCATCTACTCAAAAAAAAAAAAAAAAAAACTCCTTATTAAGTATTGAATCACCCAGAGTCTTGGCAAGAAACAGCTTACTGAAATCAGGTAATTGAGGACATTAATTAATGAAAAGGCTATTTACAAAAGTTAGGGTTAGTTTAAAGGAAATAAACATAGGATAATGGGCTAGCAACAACAGGGAAATATTCCTCACTCCAGAAGAACAAGGAAAGGAATTCTGATGTGTACAGGATTATTTGTAGGACAAAAGGAAGAAGCAATAGCCAGAAACTAATTTAGAGTTTTAAGACTTTGATTCTCAAAGTGAGAGGTTCCTGGAGCAGCAGCAGTATCACCTATTAATGTGCTGAAAATGCAAATTCAGGTGACCTACCCCAGACCTACTTAATCAGAAACTCTAGTGGTAGGGCCACCAGACAACTTGGCACAACATGATTAAATTCTGGCCCCTAAATGGCAAAACCCCCAAATGCACTCGCTTGAAATATGCATCAAAACACCAGAACACAATGATTTCAAAGGCACAGAAAGCTCAAAAGAACCCCTCCCCCCAAGGCAATAATGTACTCAGCAATCGAATTGGGGTCAAGAAAAGAATTAATATCTTGTTCTCCAATGAGAAAATTGAAGTTGAAAAGGCCAATGACTCTAGGAAGAACAAACAAGGAATACCAATAAAACAAGAACGAATATTATAAGTCACTGTTTCTTTCCGATGGGCTTCTAAACCCTGGCTTGTGAAGCAGCAACATGTGAACACACAAGCCTGGAGAGTTTTGCGACATGCCTGAAAATTCATATAATCTTAGCCAAAAGATCAAAACAGCACATGTCTCATTGTCAAAACTATCATAAGCTGCCACATTTCAGTCGAATAAACAGAGTTGCCTTCATTAACTCTCTCCTGACTCTCAGTGATAATACAGGCCGCTGTGCACAAAGGCCATGCAGTTAGTATCTAGAGGTAGTCCATTTCCAAACTATTTCTACATCCAAAGGAAACACTACCCACAAAACTGTGCAGGTGTACAATGATGGCAAGAAAGGAAAGATAAACTAACCCCAAGCCACATATCAAAATATGACTCCATTAGCAGTGATTTTCGGATGCAGCAGTATAGTAAGGAAGGTGGAGCTAGAAGGCCTGGCTTCAAACTCCCCACCCACAAATGCATCCTTCCTTTCTTCCACAGTAATAAGAATTTTACCTGGATAAAAGCCACTCAGCTAGACAGTACATATCCAAATCTCCCTAGAGAGATGTTCTGGCTGACAAAAACATGTGAGAAAATGATGGGTCCAACTTCTACATCACTCTGGGTAAAAGGAATTTGCTTGCTCTGAATTCCTGTTCTTTTCTCTTACTAGTGAGCTGGAACAGAGAGAGATATGAAATGGCCCAACTTCAGCCACACAGAAGCAGACAACATCGTAAGGGAGGAGCCACAAGAGAGAAAGAACCTAGGTCCTTGATTTAGCGCATACAACAGAACTGTATCACCAACTCAGACAGTATGGTTTTGTTTGTTTTTACGTATTTGGTACAGGGTCTCACTATGCAGCTTGGACTTGGAGCGATCCTGTTTTCAGTCTCCCCAGCACTGGGATTACAGGTGTGTGCCGCCACACCCAGTCTTGGTGGCCAGCTCAGCACACTGGGGGCATGTGGCGCTGGTGAACCCTGCTCCCTGTGCTTACCTAAGCAGGTGCTTAGTCTGCTGAGCTATCTCACCAGCCCTCTGGACAGTATGTTGGGCAGTCTTTGTTACAGTAGCTGAGCCTGTACTATAACTAATACTTCTCCATATGCAAATGGGAAAAAAAAACTTTGGAATGAACACAGAAAAGACAACGTAAGGTCAAAAAGGAGCCTGATGGTCAACTATTAATAGGCTGAAAGCCAGAGTAGCTTAACAAGCCCCTCAGCAGGAAAAACATCGATACAAAGACATTCACAAAGAACTTAAATACAGCATACCTGAGGTGGTAAGCTGTAGAACAATGTTCTCTTTGTAAAGATCAGCACTTTCACAAAGGACGATGATGAAGGCATCTGTTACCGAGAACTGAACAGATTTCTTAATGAACCAGATCAACATAGCAGTTTCCATGGGCCGCCTGCCAGAATACTGTGCTGGACTACCCTTGATATACATAACCAGATGCTACAATGGAGCTTGCTACCATTTTCTATGCACGAAAAAATCATAAGCCACATTCATTGGTCACTGGACATGGGGTATTTTTAACCATCAGAATTCAAGAGAACCCAAGCTCAATTTCCTTGCACTGTACTGTAACTTTTTTTTCATCTTACCAAGACTGTCTTAAATTACATACTTTAGAGAGCAAAACTCCCACTGTTAACTTAATATGATTTCTGTAATACAATAAGTAAATTTGTATGTAAATCAGATTTCTATGAAATTAATCATGTATTCATAGAATGAATATTTCTCAGACATTTACTTGGTAAAGCTCTACTGAAGCAAAGGGAAATATAATTGCCCCTCTCATACAGAAGTGGCCCAGTGGAAGAGACCAACAGGCTCTCAGGGAGAAGCTGATGGTGTTATGAGCATACAGAAAAGCACCCATCCCAGAAATGGAGGGTTCAGGAAGGATTTCTAGAACTGACATGTAATCCAAGTACAGAGGAATAGAAGTTGGCTACGTCAACAGAGAAAGAGTGAACAGCATGCAGAATGGTCCAAGCAAAGTAAAATAACCAAATGGAGTTAAAGTGATTGTAAAATGAAAGGAGAAAAATAACACTTCATAAATATATTCTGAGGGACATGTGAAAAAGGCCTTATGAAACTATGTTAAAGAGTCTTAACTTCATCCACAAGGGTAGAGGGTTTTAACAACAGAATGACTTGATTGTAGTACATGGAAGACTGAAGGTGGGAGAGACAGATGGCAGGGAATACTCAGGATGCAAGAGAAAACAAAGGGTGGGATTCACACAGCAGCACTAGGACTGGAAAGATGTGAGTCAGCAAGGAAAGATTCCTAGGATGCAGAGTCCTATTTGCTTTTTCATTGATTTAAAATGTATCATAAAAAAAGTATCTTCAATTAAGCTGTATTACCATTACAAATTAATATTCCTCTGCCAGCAGAGTTTACTACAACATGTAAATTTCCCCAAACTTCCAAGGTTTAGATTTTCAGGTGGTCAACAGACAACAAAATTTCATTTCTTTATTCCATTGCAGATACAGGATCCCCTTATCTCATAGCACATGTGTTTCCGTGTCCAGAATTTTTCAGATTTTTTAAAGATAAAGTGGTCTGTGTATTTCATACATGCTATATAACACCCTCCTTAGCATCTGGGATATCACCTCATAATCAAATGCATTCACAATTTTGTAGAAAAATGTGGATCACCACTCTAAAGGCAATGAATAAAGACTATAAATATCCCACAGAGAGCTTAGGTCAGGTTTGCTATACACTGAGTTGAAGTTGGGCTTTGCTGCCAAGTAAGCAATGTAAGAACTTGAGATTATTCAGAGCTCTGGGTATTTCAGAATTATAGATAACAGATGGTGGCTCTATGATCAAAATTTAATTCCAATGCTAAGTTTGGATTTTTATATGAACACTATACCCTTAGAAAGTATTTTACCAAAGCACTTGAGAGGAAAATGCAAAGAAATAACTGTAAGATCCTACAAGTAATACCCAGTTGAGGTACTACAGAAGGGTATAAAAATGTCATTGAATCCAGTATCAGTGTGCTGAGGCAAACAGAACTCCAGAAAGTAGCTGTTTTTAAAATCTCTTCCACTTCACAAGCTGGCAAGTGGAAAAACTGAGACACTGTTAATGCCAGTGGCAGTATCAAGAAAGTAGCCTCCCAGCCAAACTGCCCAAGAGAATGGCCTCTATGGCTGAGAGCCTGTACTAGCAGGGAACCAGCCAATATCCCCAAATCAAAGTATTCCCAGAAAGCTTTATCCAAGCAGAAGTTCACAGCAGCTAACACAATTAAGAAAAAAGAAATGGAAGGCTCTTTGTACTGTGGCAAAGCCAGCTGGTGGTAGTAAGAACAATTCTTTCAAAAATGGAAAATTCTCAAAATACTCAGATACTACCCTCTGAAGACATAATTTGAAAAATGTTGATTTGTGAAAGAAATACTACAGTCAACATGTAAAAAAACCACAGCAGAGCATCTTTCCTGGGGACATAGCCGATCAACCTCAGGGCACACAGGGTAGCAAGCAAGCATCTCTGAAGCAACTGAGTAGTGGTGTACCACATGCAAGTAATTGATTCCTCAACTGGGTTCTTTTACATAGAGCACTCAGAATTTGTCATTTCCTTTACCATAATTGACCTTGATATTATGAAAGCCCAAAACATCTCAACAATATTTACTTTTAAGAAGCAACAGTCTTATGAGACCAGATATTGAAAAGGTGAGCACTTTAAATAAATCAGAGGAAGAGAAATACAAGTTTATGGAACAATGCAAGACAGACCAGTCTCCCAATTCCCTGGCACAAAAGGTTGAGTGAAGATACAACTTTTCTGCAAATACTGGCAAATAAACTATTTATCCAGATCAGAAATAGTCAGTGAAAGCCCCAAAAGCTGCGCAGTAAAAGTTCAACAGTCCACCTACTTTTTACACTGTATGTGCGCATGTGTGTGTGGGGGGGGGGGTGGGCATGGGTGTGAGAG